>JAQISU010000173.1:5167500-5767500 GCA_029339505.1 Unio delphinus
AATATGTTGCCACACTCTGGACCTTAACTTTATCTAGATCACATATATATTTCATACATTTGCATTTCCTTGTGGCGGTAAGGGAGATGTTCCATGAAGCAATTCATGTGCCAGCGAAGTATGGTTGTCAAATAATCTCCAAGATACTTCATGAATCCCACTGTGGAAGTCATACAGCTCCCATTCTATCCTAAAGAAAACAGACATTGAATGTTTAGAGTTTGACACACATAGCAATTCCATAAATTGTTGCATCTTTATTTCAAGACAAGCACTGCATTCATTACAGAGTTGACCAGAATTTAAGCACAATAACAGTTACATAAAAAAATACAAACTTTTGTTTATTGTAGTCCTAAAGGTATAATTTGGTTTGGGACATCTAATTGTTGGTGAAGTCATTAATTTCTGTTTAGCTACCCACCACCTGATTGTGTAATAGTACTACTGTTGAAAAGTTATAACTGGCAAGGGGCTAAAGTAAAGAAATGATTTTTCTAAATGAAATGAATTATCTATTAATTCAGCAGCTCAGAGCTGCTCCTAACCTATCATCTCTTGTTATTGCAAAGTTTATTAATTTATTTGGCATGTTAGATGGAACTTTACGTTTATTTCAGAATATAAATTACAAATGTGTATTCTGATTACTGATGAAAAAGTACAAATTTTGCTATGATCTTTTTCATGGACCAGTTGAAAATGAACCAATACATTTTTAGGTTAAAAGTTGTTTAAGAGACTTCACCTTTACTAGGTAAATGGTGTCAAGCAATCTGATAATATGCACACATCCAGCTTTTTTTGTAAATTTTGAAAAAAAATTCTGTAATTTTGATCTTTAAGTATATAGTAATGTCTACATTTCACACTCCAACCATGATTTAAGTAAGTCTAAAAGTGCCGGCATTGCAACCAGCTATAACATTAGCTACCTCTAGCTGTTATTCAAAAAGGGTGATAACTCCTGCAAATAACGTGGAGGCATGTGATATCTGCTATATTCAACAAAGTATCACTCTTACCCATTACAGTCTACAGAATGTGTCATCTATAGTATGGCATTAATAGTAAGTCAAAATCTATATATAGTATTTGATTAATGTGACAATGGTTTCTTGCTGCCTTAAGCTGTCACTACAGCATATCTACATTGACTGTTCAGTCTATCCAAAATGACTTTACTTTTTGCTTGAAAAGGAAGATATCAATTGTTTAGACAATAGAAAATCATGTGAACCAATGTGCAAACATTTTTTATCTTGCTTGTACTTGTAACTCGTGCCATGTTGACAGTATAACTCAAAGGTAACAATATCTGAATTTCAAAAGCAAGGCAGTTTTATCATTAATGTAGAGGGTCAAAGCAATTTGTTTGGGAAAAGTAGTTGTGTTACTGCAGCTGAAATGGAAATTCAAAAAAGGTGAACATGTGTACTGCAGTCACCTGTGTGCAATGGCCAGTTTTACCTTTTCCTATGAATGACCTCTACTGACTGTCAGAAATCCATGAGTATGTAAGACAATAGCTGTAATCTCATATTGCATGCATTCAGCTACTAATAAGCCCCAAAAAGGCCAACAGCTGTTACTATACATACAGTACAATGATTGGCTACTATACACTGCTTGTGATAAAGACTATGTACCAAGTTTAACCGCAATAAACTGAAAACTGTTTGACTATGAATGTTTACAAACTAACTGCAAAATCATATGTTTATTTTCTGAATAAACATTTTCTTATAAAACCCAGAATATGTGACCAGTTTCAGAGCAATATATCAAAATCTACAAAAATAGTTGTGATCACAATATTATATGATGACTAGACAGACATGAGGATTGACACTGGGACAAAAATGAGGAAACCTATAAACTTTCTCCTAATTAATGTTGGAAGGATAACAAATTCCTATTTACAAGTGTTTCATTTTAGTGATTAACATTCTATTGGAACAAACAGGTATATTTGCATGGTAGCAGTACTTACGTCAGATTAGAAAACTCTCTCATGTTGTGAACAGAAATATTAAGCCGATCTCCCTTTGCAAGCCACAGGTTTTGAATGACTGGAGGTGAAAAATCTGCAGTAACATTGACAATCTCTTCAAGAAATGAATCAAATATATCGTAGGCTCTCACATGAATGGAAAGCCTCATACCATCTTCGAGCAGCACAGGTAGGTTTGTCCTCTCCAGATATATATCTGATACTGTAGTCATATTGTATTCAGTAACACGCTCCTCCAAAACAGTTTTGTAATTGGCGGTAAATTTCACAATTCCTGTTTTAGATACAAAAAAAGCGTCATTTGACATATAAAAAAAATCAGAGACATGTCAATTAAACATTTTACAGCACAGTTGAAGTATTACATGGCATGCAACATCATACAAACACTTTTCACTTTTTTTTCATTCACATCACCCGATAAACAACTTGTGCAAAAAATACATAATGGATTGTAAAACTCTTCCATGAGGACACATTACTATAATCTAAATATATGTACTGTTTTGAAGGATTTAAAACAAAGTTAAATTTAAACTAATACAGATAAATTTAGCCATTATTTTTTATAAAAGTCGCTTTCAAGAGTACTTTCAAATGTAAGTTTGATCCTTCAAGGCATGTTAACATGTTGAATTAGATCTACAATCATCCATCAACTCTGTTCAACTGGAACATCTCATGTTTTATTTTTACCAGATTCTGAACACTGGTAGATTTACTCCAGCAGTGTTCTGACTGCTCTTCCATTATGTCCAGCCACTCTGGTGGCCTAGTGGTTAGAGTGTACACTGCGGGAGCAGGAGATCATGGGTTCAATCACCAGCCAAGTCATACCAAAGACTTACAAAAATGGTACTAACAGCTGCCTCGCTTGACGCTCAGCATTAAGAGGTTAGTGTTAGGACTTGTCGGCCTTGTGTCAAGATAATAGGACTGGGTGGAACATCATGTTACATGTCTGTGGCATGATGCCCCAGTGCTAGACATCACTATAAACTGCCTCACTGCAACCATTGTAGCAATATGACTGAAAAATTGTTAAAGCTACATTAAAAATCCTAATCAATCAATCAATTCATTATGTTCTTAATTTATAGTAAGAAATAACTACCCCTTGCTACTGATTAGGATTGGGTTACCACTACATATAAAAAATAGGCTTTTGATAAATCACAAATCAGATATATCTTTTTTGTTTTTTTTGTTTTTTATGGTTTAACGCCATTTTTCAGCACAATTTAGGCTATACATGGCGGCCAGTATTTATGGTGGAGGAAGAAACTGGACAAACCCCGGAAAGAACCACCGACCCATGAGAAGCTACTGGCAAGCTTTTTCACATAACTACATTTGCCGAATCTTAGACTCAAACACACGCAGATAGAGGTGAGATGGCAGTGGTCCGTAACGGACAGCACTTTAGACCACTCGTCCACTCGAGGTCCCTCAGATATATCTATTTACCCAATTACTTCAATAACTTGCACACTATGGGGTCCAAAACATAGACCACATTACACCCGAAAGCCTAAGTTAAAGAGGGACCTCCAATAAAATAATAAATGATGCCTTCCATACTGGACATATACAAAACCATGGGGGAAGGGGGGGGCAACTGGGCTGTTTAATGGCCAAATTCTTGTTTTATTCTTGCATTGGGAATAATTGTCAAGAAAGTGCCTTTCTGCATAAACTACATTTATTTTAATATTATGCCAACTTGTTTCAACAACCATAAAATTTATGCTAAAGCTTGTGTATTACATCACTGCTTTTTGTTGTTGTTGATTAGTCTGATTCCTTGTTTCTTATACTCCAAAAGTCACTGTACTGGTGGACTCGTGGTACTAGTTCAATTCCCATAGTAAAGCTATGGAATCACTATGGTATGAAAAGTTCAATAACTTAAACATTTCTGAATCACATGATGTCAACTTCTGTGTAGAGAAAGTGATATGAGCAGCTTCAGTAACAAGTTTTTAAAAATCAATTCTAAAAAGTACTGAAATTCCATCAATAAACCAATGTCTCTATTGTTTTCAGAATAAACTCTAAAAAGACTTTTTACTAGTCTAAAAAATTCAATCTTACTTTCATTATCAAATAATCATGGCCAGCCAAACACATATACTCTATTGTAACTTCACCCATTTCTAGACTGGTTCCCATTCTTCAATATACTTAGTACCATAAGTTCTGTAGCTACATCATAATGCAATGCAGGCATGACACAAAGCAGGAAACTAATAGTTGTTGATTCATTTCACAACCAAATAAGATTCCTTTATTCAAAAAGTTGGGATATTTATTTCATGAAACAATCATCAACATCTAAACTCAATTTGTTTTTTATAGTTCTATTAGTAAAAGACTGCTGTCTTGATTTCTTTGCAAGTAACAGTGAAACTTCTCATCCTTGAGGAAATCTTTGAATTCAGGAATTTCCAAACTCTAAAACTTGGTTCTTCACAATTAACCATATATGTGAAACAAAGCTTTCATGTCACCATACCGGTATTTGTATTCATCTTGCTTGGTTACCTTTGGTCATAATTATGAATGAGTAGGATAATTTAAGGTATTTTAATTAATACTTATAACTGCATTTGATTGAAATAAGCCTAGCTAACACATGACTGGGACCACTAACAAACAACATAATTAATGTGATAATACAGAGGTCAGCTTTTAAATCAAATGTTCAACAATACAAAAAATGCTTCCCTAAGTCAGATACCAGCTGAATCTGTTGGCACTTAGTTAGGTTCTCTAAGAACCACTGGTGAACATAACTAGCTGTTATGGTAGATTTGCTTATTTCAAAGATGAATACAAGAGGGCACATTGCATTTATGATCATTACACTTAAATTGAGCTAAAAGATAGATAAAAAGTTAATAGGATCATAATGCCAATATGATAAGTAATATATTAATGCTTCAGTTAACAAATTTTATCATGAGTTTCAACAAGTAGGGCAAAGTTTGGGGTATTTTCATGTAAAAAGAACAGGATTGATGCCTGACTTTACATTATGAGCAGGTTCATATGTTAGCATGGGATTGGTGTACATGTATAGTGTTATTATATTAAAATGGCCAATTAGTGTAAATTTAAACACATGACAAAGTTAGGTTCATCAGTCACTAACAAATTAAATAAATGCATTACCTCTGACATTGTCCTTCCTGCCTACTGTTCTTTCTCCATTATAATCATCATAGGATCTGTCTAGATATATGTCCTCGACTTTATTAAGCCATTTTCCTTGATCAGTATCCATACTGATGAACCTTCCCTTCCAATCAACTTCTACGACTGATGTATTTCTAGTTATCCATGTGTAGTTAGATTCCACAGAGGCAGTTTTTACTATGGTTCGAGACCCATGTGTGTAATTAATTATTGGTTCATCATCAAATACGATTATCCGTCTAGCTTTTGCATGGTTTTTGGCTTTGTCAAATGCAACAAGAAATACTGCATAGGGACCTTTCTTAAGAAATTCTATCTCAGCCTGAAAATATGAAAACAGCTCAATAAATGAAGCAAAAACAATTTTCCTGGACAAAAGCCTCAGGAAAAATTACTAATTCACCAATAAAATTATTTATAAGCATAAAAATTTGAATCTGTAGAATAATTTATTAACAAATTTATTAAAAATTGTAATGTCCAAGTAGTGCTTTAGAAGATAATACCACCAGACACCAAAAAACATGTACACTAAGCTGGAAGATATTCACAATAGATATTCATGTCAGGCATAACAAAATAAAAATTCATGCAATTTATCAATGAAATACAATAAATTTAATATAAAAATAAAAAATTTGCATGAAATTATCTGCAACAATCTCTGAATTTACATTCAAGGCTTAATAAACACTCTCAAAATCAATGTACAGACTTTTCATATAAATTTAAATGCTATATCCTCAATGAAATTTGTAAATAGAAAGTGACATCAGTAAGTGAAAATGTTCAAACTTCAACAAAAAATATAAGCTAATATGAAAAGTGTAAAAGTAACAATATTACTGGTTAGATATTTGGGTATTTAGAAATATACCATGTGTGAAAGAAATTAAAGAAGTTAAAGAAATATCTTATTAACTTCAAATTGTTCCTTCAATAAATGAATTCATTATTATGTGAATACAAATTAAAAAAATTTGTAGACATTCAAAATTATGTGTGATGTGTGTGTGTGTGTGATTTGGATATTTAATGTAGCTATTAAAAGAAATTCAGTCATATCGCTGCAATATCTGCAGTGTGGCAGTTTACAGTGACAGTTTATAGTGATGTCTAGTACTGGAGCCTCATGCTGCAGACATGTAACGTGATATCCCACCCAGTCATATTATCCTGACATCAGGCGAACCAGTCCTAACACTAGCCTCTTAATGCTGGATGCCAAGCAAGATGAGTTGTTAGTACCATTTTTATGTCTTTGGTACAACTCAACTGGAGATCAAATCCATGACCTGCCACATCAGAGAAAGATACTCTAACCACTGTTACAGTAGTATACAGTATGAAAATAGTTAAATTTTCTTCTTTTTAAATTAAAATGTTTAGTTTTACACAAGTAAAATTGTATTTATGTTCTACAATATCATCTACAATATCATCTCAACACAGACATTTTAGAAATGTATAATTTGTTTCTCTACCACTATGAACTTCTCAATGTTACATGCTCATCCATTTAGTAATTCAGTCTCATACTCTATTTACTGCTTTGTGATAAGGTTTGCTGCAACTTCTTTTTGTAACAGGAAACCTGTGATCTACATACAACACTTTGATGATTGCTGTTCAAAGAAATTTTTTTCAAGACCTTTCAAATGTGTTTACTATTTTTATTTTGTATTTCAGCACCTGTGTATTTGTGATATTTTTACAAGCTGCACATTCAATCCTTTGAGGATCACTTTTAAGGACTGACTCGTCATTGTGTATACCAGTTGAGATACTGAGGTAGAAGATATCTATCTCATAATGGTCTATCCCAGATAAATCATCCAGCCAGCCATCCCACTTAACTGTCACTGTTGGCTAGAAATAAATGTTTATAAAATAAAATAACAAAATATTTGACATGTAATCAATACAACGTAAAATCAATCACTGCTAATTAATACTACTAGTGGACCACCTAACAATCTTATTGCAATCTCATGGAATAATTTCCATAGTGCAGACTTTTGCAGAGGAGACTGGGACTTCTTAGTCCAGCAATTTAAACAACCTTGGCCTTTTTTGTCAAGTCGAGAAAGAAACATCATATGTAATTCGTATATTCATTGAGAACTATATGCTTAACTACTTTTGTTCACATGAAACAATATACGGATAATGCGTTTCCGAGACCTTTGAAAGTGATTGGTGATTAAAACAAGTCTTTTTTTGCTGCGAAAGTTTTGTTGTTAACTTTATTTACATTTACAATGGCTAGCAACAGCAGTGTAAAATGCAAATTAAATTCACAGTCTCTGGAAACTAAATATCTGGCTGTTAAGGAAGTTGAGGGTGAACATCTCGCAAAGAGATCTGTGAAATTTTTTTACTTAAAAATAACAACCGTTCAGGAAGGATGACAGCTGCCTAGTCTATAAAGAAAGACTACGTTGAAGGTAACTGGGCTCCCCAAAGGAAGAAGCAAAAGACTGCTACATTTGAAGACGTAAAGAAAGCATTAAAATGGTTCAATGAAGCATTTGCGAAAACCTTTGTGTGGAGAACTTTGCTGCAACAAGTGGTTAGTCTAGTCGCTTTAATGTCTGTAATAACATCGGATTCAAAACTATTTGTGGAGAATACACGTACTGTTGACAGTTTTTCACTTTCCTGTAAATAGCCCCATCCCCTTGGTAGCCTCAATAAGATGGGAACAGACTGACCAAAATCTAGGCTAATTTAAGTACATGTACATGAAGCATGTAAATAACAACTATTGAACCATGTGCTAATGCCAACGTTGAATATTGTAATGTTTGTCGTATCAGGATGTGATCGATGCAATAATTTAATTTGGATTTTACTACACAAAGGTAATCAAAATGTCATTTGTCGATATGCAAATGTATTTCACACTGATTCTGTCTTCATGTTCTCAAAATTTCCATTGTTTTCTCAGAGTGTAAATGCTGTTCACTGATGATGGGTCACCCTTTGCTCACGAATTTTAACTTTTATCTTTTTTCAGCCCCCCCCCCCACTTATCTCGACATCTGCCTATGTCGACAATATTTCCTCAGGCCTGAGGATGAAGACATAAACGGGTAGGACTGTACAGTGGATTAGTTCTCTGTAATTAAACTGATAGGCAAACAGCACTGACAATACTTAACACCAAATGATAAGCAACAAAGCAGATTGAGATTTCTATCACCTAAAATTGTTGGTTCTTAAGTTTTATCTGATTGATCTAGTTCTGTGAAAAGCAGGTACCATGACCCTAACTGACAATTAGTATTAACCCTAACTGACAATTAGTATTAATGTCCATGTTTTCACCCAAAAAAAGGAAAGTATAGGAGTGAAAATTTATACATGAAAAATGTTTCTCTTGAAAACTTCTATTGTATATCTATTAAACAAAACTATATATGTGATCACATCTTGTAACATTTTTGGGACTGTGGTCTTATGCTAATCAAAGTCAAAGAAACCTATTACAACATTAAAGTTACAGATCATTCAGAACATAAATTTTTTTTCATATCTGGTATTAGTATTAATAATCACTTTTACAATTGAAAAGTATGACGATCAGATAAAATATACCTTTTTATCCATTACATCATGATAAACTTACATTAGTTGTTACGTCTGCCACATAAAATGGCTGCTGTGTGCAGCAATGAAATGGTGCAATGCGGTCTATTCCAAGGGAAAGTGTTTTTGTAGCTGTCCTCCCAACCAGATCATAATATTCTAGCTGATCACCCTTGTCTCTGTTGTAGTAATAGACTTTTCCTCCATTCGTTGCACTCACAACAAGTTTGAACCTGTTTCAAATATGTTGTATATATATATATATATATATATATATATATATATATATATATATATATATATATATATATATATCTCTGTAAACATATTTGTTTGCATAGTTGTTTTCTCTACAGTCAATATTTGCTGTAAGATTTTAGTCACATGCAGTGTCCCATAAGTTTTTAATTTATACAACTGTCCCAAATTTTAAGCATTGCAAGAAAAGTCACTATCTCATTGATTTTGACTGCAATTCCTAAGCAGACCATTAATTAGATTTAGTTTTTGTGCAAAAAAATATTAGCATGAGATGATGAAGTCAATTTCTGCCTCAGAAATGTGTTTCTATTACAAAAAGTCATCTGAATTTATGCATTTCACTTAACAGCGCCAATCTCGATCCTGTCTTTAACAAACAACAGAAGTTTGGTAATTGATATCCTAATTAATCTGACAGCGAATTAAAAGAAAAATAACCTGGTATCACATTTTATTCACGCAACCACATTTACAAACTACAGCACACGGCATCAACTATTCAAAGAAATTTGTTTGTATGTTGTATGCTTGCTTGTTTCCTTTTTTTTTTTTGCTTGCTAGCCACACGTGCTGACAGTCACAAATGGGGAACTGCATAATTTACGTTTGCATCAAAATAATTATAAGAATTAGATCAATTTATTATGATCACATTACTGACACATCATTTCCATACAACTACTTTTTCTATGACAATAAAAATTGTTTTATTTAAATATTTTTCCCATACAAGACTGAGCAAATAATTGAATACACGTGGGTGGAAATATCCAAGCAGAATGCCGTACATTTGTTGGGAATTTAAATCTCTCAGCATGGGCATCTTAGATTTGAAAATTTTCTACATATTATTAATTTCAACAATGCATTGAGGTCCGATTAATTAGAAACACTTAACTTACGCTATTAATGATGAGACCATAATTGGAGCTGTTAAATGCAACACGCCGACTCAGATGGCTTTGATTGATGGGACACACATTTTCAAGGGTGAAATTAACATTATCTTTTTATGTTAATATTTTTTTAATAGTGTTTACAATAGGCACTGCTTTGATCCTGCAGAAGTAAAGACTTTATTAGGGAGATGCCATTTAATGGGGGGGGGGCAAAAGCACGTGTTTTGAAACGCACGACTTGCTTGGACTTTCTTATATAAAAGATACTGCTATTCCTTTTCTTACTTTAAATAAATCACATTAGCTATACTGTAACATCTTGTATTTCTAAAAGAGGCACATATCCTGCCTTATAAGACAGGCAAAATGTGGCATTTTAAAGACGGTGTTCAGCCTCCGGAAAAAGCAAAAGTTGAATGAAAATTAAAAAAGAGAGAAATAATTCTTATGATATGGAAAATCGTAATCAGACATTTCAGAAGACATAGACAAAAGACAGGGAATGACAGAATAATGATGAGGATAAGAACGTTATGCGGTGTAACTGGTGTATGGAATTTGCAAAAACAAACACAGAGAAAACATCCAGTTTTGTTGCAGGTTGTTTCGAACTTTAAAATTGAATCGGAGATGAAAATGGTGAAAAGTGACTGAAGATCTTGGGCTCTGTCACACCTACTCTTTATAATCTTCCATACAAATGACATTCCAACATGATCCATCACCAGCAATACGTTTGTGGAACGTTTCAAAGAGACGGGTAAGGAGACCAGAACAAACCACATATGGACCAAGAGTACAGGTGGAGGACAAGAAATGACACCTGGATCCCTTTCTGGAATTGGATCCAGATTATCTTAAAAAACAAGAATGTTAATTGACTGATTGATGATTTGAAGTAGGATTTATACTTATGTACCTCTGCATTTCATATGATAATGCTATTTATAAAAAGAAAATTGTTGTTAATCTCAATACAAGTGTGTGACATTGTTTTGTGGACAGGGCTAGTAAAGGTTTGGCAGGACTAGTAAATTTCTCAGTACACTAGTCCTTCTGGCTACTAAGAAATTTGTGTTAAATTCAAGCCCTATATATATATATATATATATATATATATATATATATATATATATATTTGTAAACATATTTGTTTGCATAGTTGTTTTGTCTGCAGTCAATATTTTAGTCAAAAGCAGTGAACCAGAAGTTTTTAATTTATACAACGGTCTCTGACTTCTACAAAAGATACAACTGATGTTGATGGAAATGATTTGTAAGGTGTATTGTGTATTGTTCAAATAAAGTATATACTTGGAGCTCTTTCTTTACATAACTTTGCACCATTGAGAGGTCATAATATACTACCACATTATATTACTGCATCATTTAACCCTTACCTCATAGAGTGTATGGCATTTTAGCCCTTCAATATACATGCAGCAAAGTTACCCAGTGTAGTACGCTATAAATAGAACATGTTACCTGTTCAACTCCATACACACAGACCTGCCTGTTAACTATTAAGCAATGTAGTATATGTTATGTTTAACAACAAATTTTACCATTTCACACTTTTGGTACACATATATTATGCACAGAAAGATTTTAAGAGTAAATCTGTACAGCTGTATAATTATTTTTCAAGGAAGATTTTTTTGGGCTTTAAAATCTTGAGAGAACTGGTTTACCATCAAGTCAGTAAAGCCTTGTGACCAACCTTAGCTGCCATTTCTCATACTCAAAATTCACAAGTTCTTTGCCTGTGTCTGTTGTTGTAGAGTTAAATGCCATTTTTCAGCACACAATAGGCTATACATGGCGGCCAATATTATTGGTGGAGGAAGAACCACAAACCCTATAAAGAACCACCACACCACGAGAAGCTACTGGTAAGCTTTCTGACATAACTACATTAGCCGAATCTTTGACTCCAAACCCACGCAGAAAGAAATGAGATAGCAGTTGTCCAAAATGGAAAGCACTTGAGACCATTTGGCCATTTGGAGCCCCTGTCTGTGTCTACATCACTAAATCAGCTAAATTTGATAATTTATAAAAACTGACTCCTGCCAACATCAATTAGCCATATGAACTTGATCCAATTCCAACATCACTGTTGCTTCAGTGCTCAGATCCAATATTGCCTTCACTTACTGATGTTATTAATACCTCTCTCATCTGGGGAATTCACATTATTTTCAAAACTGCCATTATAAAGCCTCTACTGAAGAAACTATAACTCGACTATAATGATTTAAAGAACTAACACACAGTTTATAATCTCCCATTCATATTAAAATAGTTGTTCAAAACCCAACATGTATCTCATCTGAATTCAAACAGCCTTTTTAGCAATATACAATCTGCATATCACCCTTGCCGCAGTACTGACACTACTATTCTGAAAGTGGCTAATGACATTCTCTCTGCTTTGGATATCAGAAAGATTATAGTCCTTGCCCTCCTTGATTTGACTGCAGCATTTGACACAATAGGCGAGTTTGATGAACTGGAAGCCAAGCTGTTAGTAATTGATCCCGTAATAATGATATTTTGGAAATCTGTTATCCATAGTATATGACCTTGGCCAGTCACAATAGAAATAGGCCATTTGTGTGGAGACGATATCATTAGGGTAATCAGTTGGAACTAAGTGTTCTTAAAATATGATGAAATGCATATACAGAAAAACAACTCAAGTGTCACTTTAGAAACATGAATGAGCTAGACACAAATGAGTAAACCATGTATTGAAATCTTACCTGTACTTCTCCAACCAAAATTGAAGCAATGCACAAAAAACTTCAAATAAAAGGAACTGAGGTACCACTATACATCCTTACAAAGTAGTGGAGATAACTATGTCTGACCATCACAATGATTGGCAGACAACTTTTAGCTCTTTTAGCAAAATGTAGTACCTGGGAGGGCTGGATTTGTGAGGTATAAGTAGTTCTTCTAAGTTATTATATTTGGGTAAAGTATTTAAAGAAGAAAGTTTGGAATCTTGCATTTCTTAATTATAAGTTCACCACATTTTGTATGGGACTGTAAAATGAAGTATCAAAAATGAATATAACAATTAAAGATATTTTCTCCGTTTGTTACATTGTTTATTTTACAGATCCAAAGAATGTTAATAATAAAAAGTTATATAGTGGTTATTTCATGATCAACAGGATTGGAAGTTCAAACATCATTCACTAAAATGACAAGTCCAATTGTTGTTATGTTAATAATTGGAAGTTGTAAAAATATATCTTGATTTAAGATGAATATTTCAAATGAACAATGCTCTTTTAACTTTAAAAAATTGTCTTTTTTATTTTCAAAAAAGTAGCTTACCTGTCCTTGTGGTCAAAATTAAGATAATTTTTCCACTCAGAATGTTTTTCATCCAAGGATTTTTGTAGATTGCAAATATAGCTTTCATTTCTATCAGGGGTACATGATGAATACAGGTATATCTCTTTCTGTGTGTTGTCTATTTAAAAAAGAAATATTCATGGTAAACATTTGTATGAACAAATCAAGCACATGGAAATCAATACTGCAGTCATGTTGGTTGTTTAAAGTAATTAGAACATTAGTTGTATTGAAGATTAGTTGTATTGAACTATTTCAAAAATTGGAAAATCAAAGCATGCAAACTTCCGATGCAAGATTTAAACTGATGAAAATCTCAACAAAAGAGAATCTGGACAAAAATATACCCAAAACAGTGTAATAAAGGCAGAAGAACCATCAAATGTTAACACAATACTATATATATATATATATATATATATATATATATATATATATATATATATATATATATATATATATATATATATATATATATATATATATATATATATATACATACATACAATACTGAGGATCCAAAAACAACTTTGGTGTCAGAACTGGGGGTCAAATGAAAAATGTGGGAGTCAAAAATATGCTGACAAATTTTAATCTCCCTCCAATCTCTTGTACCTGAACATATGAAAATATGTATATTGCATGATCACTATATCTCTTACTAAAATTAAAAATCAACAAAAAGCTCAATAATCAAACAATCATTTTAATGATTCTGAAAGGAAATTTAAACTGTCACCATTCTTTTTTTAAATTTCTTCCTGGAACAGATTTCTTGAAATTTGATGTAAGATTTTTTTTTCAAACTCTTGCTTGTCAACGTCAGGACGTTTGGCTTCATATCTAACAAGCATTTTCTCATGAAGAGACTTCAATGAAAGATTGTTTCTTTTGAGTGACTGTATTGCATTTTGGACAGATAACCCTCTCTTACAAGGCACAGAGGTAAGTGGAATGGCCAGACTAAGAGCAGCAAGCTGAGTAAAGATGGGGAAAATATCCCCTCCTTCTTGAAGAAGTAGTTGGCTGATTTCCGCAAGCCCCTTCACTTTATGTCTTGAAATGTAGTGTTTGAAGCAAAGAAAAGATGCCTTGGTTTCATCAGGGTCAATCAGAGGATTTTCCCCTGTTCCAAAGTGTTCAATGAGCCTCTCCAAGGACTCGGAACCATGGGTTCTTATTTCTTCAGTGCCTTGAGGTAACTTTCTAGGATTGAGTACTGTTGAGAGAGAGGTCTTTCAAAATCTGCATATCACATGGGGAAAATCTTTTCTCATCTCTGATTCAACACATGCTACAAATTCTTTTCCGAGATTTCTGACAGACTCTTTACTATGCTGATGATATTCTTTGGGTTCTTCACCTTTATATTTTCCTGACATGTCAAGTTGACAATTTAGTTCAGTCACACGTGGTGTGTATCCATCAACATTGCTGACATGATCTTTCAGTGTTTCCAGAGTAGCATCAAGAATATGTTCTACCTGATCAATTTCAATGACCTCCTTTTGAAATACTTTGCTGCATCTGGTTATCTCTTGCAGAACATCAAGCAATAACATTGTTGATGCTAGAAACTTGTATGTATGTACCTCAGCAAGGATGCCTTTTGCTTCTGCAGCATTTGCAGAGTCATTCTGAGCTGCTTCTTGCTCAAGTGCAAGAACTATACACCCCCAACAGTTCTCAATGGCTTGCACAACATCATGGTGAGACAGCGATCTCACTGGGTAGGTTTTTTTTAACCTTTTTGCCTTCTTTCCCATGATCTGGCAAATGTCTCTTATCCTCTGATATCTACAAGCTGAATATGAAAAGAAGTTGTAGATTGTGACCAAAACAGACTGGTACTTTTCATGTATGCTATGCTTGCTGCAGTCCAGTGTGCTACCAAGGTTAATCTATGAGCAATACACCATACACTCACCATTCTTCTATTCTTCTGTTTCAGCCGTACACCCACTTCAGATTTTGAACCCACCGTGACATTTGCCCCATCAGTGCCCAAACCAATAACCTTCCTTATATCAATCTTGTTGTCCTGCAGAGTATCCATTAAGGCATTTGTGATTGTTTCAGCTTTTCCATCTTGCACTGTACCATTAGCTAAATATTCAGTATTTGCCTTCCACCATGAACAGTTCGACAAAATATAACCAATTTTTTTTTGCACAGCAATATCCA
Organism: Unio delphinus; assembly: GCA_029339505.1. Classification (NCBI taxonomy): domain Eukaryota; kingdom Metazoa; phylum Mollusca; class Bivalvia; order Unionida; family Unionidae; genus Unio; species Unio delphinus. Next base: position 5,183,017 of record JAQISU010000173.1, read on the forward strand.
AAGATTCATCAAGGAGAATACTGAGGTATGGTGAAGTATAGACCCTCTGTTAAACCCTCTCCTTGCAAACTAAAGACGCTGCTGCCTGCATCTCAGACACAATCCCATGCTTCTTGTATGTCAGGGTCTCATTCTGCAGGGCTGAGTAACCATTGTCCCTCTAAAAACAAATTAAACAGATTAATAAAAACTTGTACATCATTCTGTCACAGAGCACAAGTCAGCTGGTACAAGTGTACTGAATATTGCAGAACCAATGTTATTCCTTTCATTCAGAATCAGCGTTACGTTCCTTAACTGAAAATTCTATTTTAAAAAAGTAAAGTGGAGTGGATTGATCAATGACTGTTTCATTTTATGATTTATAATAATGTTTATTCGACCCTAAGCACGTAACATAGAAATTGGGGGCTCGTCCGGGATTGGGTTAAATTGGAATTTGGCTGGAATTTTTGTCAGAAAACGTTTGTTTTAAATTTGAATTCCCCTAGTGTTTGAAATTTGTTTAAATCTTTAGTGATTTGTTTAAATCTTTAGTGAAATTGACAGGCTTGTATTAAAATGACATCTAAAGTAGAAATATTTCTTTTTAATCCTACTCAGGAGCAATTAGATCTTTTCAAAACAGATGAGATGATTCAACTTGCCAGAAAATGTGATCTTTCTTAAGTCAAGGCTTCTTTAACAAAACAAGATATCAAAAAAATTTTGGTCCAATATTTGGTAGAAAAGAATGTTTTGGAAAAAGTGCTTTGATTTCGGTCAGTAAGTCTGCATCAGACTCTGACATTAAGATAAAGAAATTAGAATTAGAATTCAAGATGGAATTAGAGTTGAAGAAGCTGGAATTTCAAGAAAGGGAGAAAGAAAGACAATAAAATTATGAAAAAGAGGACAGAGAGAGACAGAAAAGAGAGAAAGAAAAACAATTACAATATGACAATGAGGAGAAAGAAAGACAATTACAATATGACAAAGAGGAGAAAAAAAGACAATTTGAATTACAAAAAGAGCAGATGCACATTCGGTTACAAAAAAAACAAATTGATAAAGAGAGAGAAAAGGAAGAAAGGGAATATCAATGTAAAATGAAAGAAATAGAGTTGGCAAGTGAAAAACACCTTCATACTTCAAATCCAAATTTTAGTTTTGATTTAGCAAGGAATATTAGATTAGATTCCCTTTCAGAGAAAAAGAAGTAGACAAATACTTCATTCGTTATGAAAACGCAGAAAATTTAAAGTGGCCAAGGGAGCATTGGACTCAGTTATTGCAATGTGTACTCACTGGTAAGGCTAGTGAGATTTATGCTTCACTGTCTGTTTACCAAAGTGATGACTATGATGTGGTTAAAGAATGCATTCTAAGGGGTTATGAGCTTGTCCCTGAAGCTTATCGGCAAAAATTCCGAAAATTACAGAAAAGAATCTGGACAAACTCATGTCAAATTTGCTAGAGAAAGAGAGCAGTTGTTTGATAGATGGTGCTTAGCCAAGAAAGTCAAACAAGATTATCAAAATCTCAAGCAAATTATATTAATTGATAAGTTCAAAAACTGTGTCCATAGTGACGTTAAGTCTTATCTTGATGACCATAGGATTGAAACCTTGGAGAATGCTGCTTGAGCTGCTGACGAATATTCTTTGACACATGAAGATCCTTTTTGTTAACAAGACTTCTACTCAACAGTCTTCTGGCAGAAAAGTATTTCAGCTTAATACCAGCCCCTTTAAAACTAAAACTAGCACAACTTTCAAAAATCAAACTTCAGAGAAGCTTGATTTTAGATTCTTGTCTCTTCCGACGTGTACCTATTGCAAGAAAAAAGAACACGTTATTTCTGATTGCTACAAAATGAAAAAAAGGCATCAGAATCAAGACAGACCTGTTTCAAATGCTCTTATTTCTAAGAGGTCGAGGTCACCGTCATGTATTGAAAAGCAATACATTTGTTGGGTCTAATAAATCCCAGTCTGATTTTATGATGGAGAATTATGAACCATTCATATCGAAGGGTTATATATCACTCTTGGGTGATTCAGCCAATCCCACCCCTATTAAAATTTTAAGGGACACGGGGGCTTCTCAGAGTCTTTTATTGTCAGGTACTTTGCCTTTTTCTGAGAAGTCTTCTTCTAATGAAAGTGTTCTTATTCAGGGAGTAGAGTGCGGCTTTGTTCCTTTGTTAATGTGTAAATTTGTCATCAGACTTAGTGTCAGGACCTGTGACAGTTGGAAGAGTCTAGGTTTTACCCGAAGAGGGCATTCATTTATTGTTAGACAATGACTTAGCTGGAGACAAGGTGGTGGTTAATCCACTTGTAACTGACAATTCTGATATATTCCCTGATATATTTCAAGCTTGTGCAGTTACCAGAGCTATGGCAAGGAAAGCTCTTGAGAATGATGCTGATGAAGACAGTATTCCTTTAGCTGACACATGTATAGGTCAGGCTTTTGATGAGGTCACTTTTACTCTTTGTTTGGATCAATCAGAAGGTATTGATCATAGTGTAACTTGGAATTATTGGACATTTTATTACCAGGACTTTTGCAATTTCTCTAGTGGATTATATTTTGAATTATTTTTGAATTACTTTTGGAATTGATTCTTAAAACCATAAGTTTATTTTTCTTTTCTGGAAAATATTTGTGCTCACTAAATTGTTTATTAAGTTTTTACAAGCTTGTTATTTTCACTCTATGTTACTGTTTATTTGAGCCTAAGCACGTAACAGTTGGTATTGAAGAGTGTGCAAATTTTCTTGATTACAATCCTAATAATAGCCCACTATCTTGTGAAGATATTTGTATAATATTAAAACTTATCTTGGAGAATAATTATTTTCAATTCAATAATATGAAATACATGTACATAATACTTACGACAACGTGTATTAATATGGCTCCTTCATACGCTTTCCTTTCATGTGTAAATTTGAAAAGGACTTTCTTCAAATGGAAACGTTTAATCCATCTCTGTGGTTAAGATTTTTCGTTGACATATTTACATCTGGAAGCAGTCAACTGAAGAACTGTAAAATTGTATTAATCGCCTAAATCATTTTCACCTGACAATTAAATTTACTTATACTGCATCTAGTACGCATGTTTCATTATCAGATGTAAATGTCATATAAAATATTGATAACACTATCCCTGCAGATATTCATATCAAGGAAACTAATATCCACCAATATGTGGAAGGATCTTCATGTCATCCCATATCATTTAAAAAGGGTATACCACATAGCCAGTCAAAAAGATACCGACATATTATTTCAGATGATGTCAATTGCAAAATTAGTTGAATAAATTCCAAACATATTTACAAAACAGAAATTATCCTACACATATAATACTCAACACTGGGCTTTAAACAAAGCATTATGTACAATAGCGAGAGATGTAATTCCTTTCACAATACAATCAAATCCTTCATTATCTATCTACGTCGTATAATTAATAAATTTTAGTCCCTTAAATTTATCAAATAAATTTATTAATTTACCAGCATAAAAACATTTTACAAAAATAAATCAATTATTGCTTAAAGAAGACCCAGGAATTTGCAAGATTTTTTTTATTAGTACTAAACAAACAAAAAAGAAAAAGGAAAAAAAAACATTTTCGTCATCTACATGTAACACACCAGTGCTCTCGATGTGCAAATATAAGAGAAACTACTATGAATAATCATCGCTTTCATATATAAAATGATAGAGATCCGCAGTTTTCATCTAGTATTTTATCTAAGCGAATTGTCTTTCATTCTGATATTTTATAACCAATGAACATCACAAGTTGAAACATATGGCACTTTAAAAAATGGTATGCATCAACAATAACCATTTATTTGGTTGGATTTTTAAAATAAAACGTACAAGTCAATTTTGAGCACCTTTTATACTCACAAAACCCCTTGTTTTACACCCCCCCCCCAAAAAAAACCTTCAAAAAATGTGTTACCTATGTATCATGACCTTTTTGGAATGATTAAGATGTATAATGATGCAGAAAAAATATATGCATTAAGGAAAGAAACGTATATAATAAGTTAACGTGTCAGCTACATTGATTTGTGCCTCATTAGTGAATTTGGGTCTAGTACGCGTGATCATGGTGTTATTATATATTAATAAATAACGTAATCTTGCTTATTTTACATCGGTAATTTAGTAGTTAAATATTTCTTAAACTTCTCTTTTAACTTGAAATAGTTTGTTATTATTGAGAAATAACAAAATTATGAACACTGACAAAAAAGAAATAAACTAAATGATGTAGTGTGACTCATCTTTCAAAACCGTCCAAATTCTGCGCATTAGCCATGATGACTAACCGATAGCGACCGCTTTTCTTGAGTAGGCATCATTAAAAAATAAATTATTGAGTTCAAGTATCGATTGTTAATGGTTAGCAAATCTCAATGAAAACTCAGATTGAATTGTTCAGTTAAAGAGATAATAACATAACACTTTGGCCTAATGGCCTTTTGGTGCAACTTCTCCAGGCAAAGTGGGACGACTTCTCCTGACACCTGGGATGAGTTCTCCCAGGGTGAGTTCTCCATGGAGCGAGTTCTCCGATATTCGACAAATTGTATTCCATCCAGGGAAATTCTTTCCACCATTTATCGTTGAAATTACGCGCCACAGTTACTATGATATATTCATCATCCTTCATATTCTTTGCTGATGATTCTTCGTGGTTTTCTTCTGGAGATCGTTTTCTACTTAAAAAAGTATCAATGCTCCTTTGCTTGCAAGACATGCTGCTGACCATGAAGGAAATCACGTAATCGCAAGATTTGTGGAAGCTACTGGATTGTTTCGTATTTTGACACCTTCCTAATATTTAAGGTAGAAGGCATGGGCCTAATTATCACTATCCTAGCATTTTTCATTTCACACATAAGCTAAATCTGTAATGTGAGTTAAGATTTACTTTGAGTTAGGCTTGAAAACTGGTTGACTTGTTGGGGTCTGCCTGTCAAAGTTAGACTAGCATTGGAGATAAAATGCATAACTTTGGCTTCAAATGAGCCGCGGACTTGGCTTGCATATTTACATGTGTCTTCTAGAGAGGTAAATATCTAAAAATCTAGATAGTTGAGGGGTGATGAAAAATATGTTAATTTGTTACAGTACTAGTGAACTTTATTCATGTATAAGGCACATACTGATTCTTTGAGCTCTTTTGTCACATAAAAATATTAAAAATACCCCTTTTCTGTAAAAAATGACTGTAAAATAGAGGGGTTGGTGGCAATGTTGATTCAGAATAAAAGCCACTAGTTGCATGAGGAATTAACTTTAATTACTCAGTCAGAATCTTACAAGCATTATTTCAACAAAAATCCTTAGTTCATTTTTATTTGTGTCTTTAATGTAATATTATTATCATTTCTCTGCTATAATTCATTGTCGGACAAAAATTTGCCAAAACAACTGTCCAGTGAGACCTAAAGCCTATAGTAGAACCAGACTGGTATGCGCTTGCGAGATTAGGGGAAGCTATTCTGTCATAACAAAGCCTACACTAAATCTCGGACACGATACCGTCGTTCGCTAACTGCATTTGAGATTCAACATATCACAGCATGTACAACCTTTGCATCAAAAATACGCATGGCAATAAAATGTGTCGTCAATTTTTGGGAACATGTGTCTCTAATTAAGAAATAATTATAGGTTAATGCAATTTTGTGTGTGGAAAATATGAATATGTTTTTCAAATAAAATACTGCATGAACTTTGGAGTGTATTATATCCATCCCACAAAACAAGTTCATATTTTCCCATACAAATGAAGTAACTTTTTTTTCATAATTATGCTCATTTTCTTATGCTACCTAAGACTTAATTATATAAACAAAATTACACTACAAGAAACAAAGTAACTGAATGTATGTCGTATTCCAAACTAAATACACAAGCTCAGGTTCATCATTACACAACAACATTATTAATACACGCATAACAAAGCACAAATGAATTTTAACTTAGTCATACACTAGACATCACTTTTGAAACAAAATGCCATTTTGGTCTAATTAACACTGAAATTTGGAGTCATATTGTTAATGAATGCGCATTGCAACAACTATTCCATTTGATCTGCAATAATAGATGTTGGTATTTTTGTTGATTCGATGAAATTTTGGGATTTCGGACTGGATTTATCTGTGAAAATTCTACATGAAGTACATCAGATCTCAGCAGCTAGGGAACAGTGTGTTGACATCTGCAAGTGTGTTTCTGTTCTGTTATTGAATGTTTGAAATCATGTGAGAAATATATGAAGTCTTTCAATTACAGTTATCAAAAAGATGCTATGAAATATATTTATTTCATTTTGAGTGCAGTAAGGAGTATTGTATTTGCACTTTGAATATATTCAAAATTACAGAACAAGTTAGAAATGTGTAATCACACTTCCGAGCCCATGTTATGTCTCGTGTAATAAAGATTTGCTGAACTAAGAAATCAAATTTTCAGGAAATTCAGGTAAGTATATTTTTTGCAATTCTTATTACCAGCTAAAGAAGACAGTTTATGTTTGTCACTTGCATGTTATTTGTAAGGACCCTGTCTGGCATTTATAGCAAGCCTAAATCTAAAACATTATATCAAAATAGTTATTGCGGAATGTGTCAAAGCAGCTGGTATGTGGCAGTAGCATCTGCTGTATTTCATTCAAAAACAAATATAATCAACCAAAATGTAAAGTTTCTATTACATGAGTGTACACGATTTGTTTAAAAAGTAGTTCCTAATACCTTATTGGGCACATGTGAGTGCAATATGAAGTACATGTGAGTGCAATACGAAGTACATGTGAGTGCAATATCGTAAAATATTGCATGAATCTGACAATGTAAAGTTAACAGCAAAAGAGTGAGCATGTAATAAGAACAATTATATGTAAAATATACAGACTATGCAAAGAATAAAATTGCTACTCAACACAATTCTGATACTTACCTCTGTATAAGTAAAGACTAAGTGACATTCTAATAATTCCAGCTCGAGTTTTATCACTATTGATGTAACTTGGTGGGGAATACGTGAAGTTTTGTTTGAAAGCTGCTTTAACTTCAGCCTTAACCTCAGTAAATACATTCAGGTTTGTCCATGAGATATGTTCATTTTCTCCTTCAATGATCTCCTTTTCCGTCGTTGTGTTACCAATTAATTCAAATGTCATCTCCAGTTTTAAAATATCTGGATTTATATCAACTGAAAAATGTAACCATGGAAATACATGAGGATCACAAATTGAATTTTTTCTGGATTCAAGTATGTGGTGACAGGCTAATTGCTTAGCTCTTGAGTATATAAAAGATTACTCCACTCTTAATAAATCAGGTACATACTGCACATGGTGTTGTTTGTAATAATAACTGCAATAGTTATGCTTATTGTCTTGACATTTGTGAAGTGTTGCAACCTATATGTTTAGTGTCATGATGTTTGAATAGGTGTTGCAATGATTATGTTTTGTTATGACTCTATGGTCTTTTATTGCTGTTTTAGGGTTTAATGCCATTTTCAGCACAAAATATGCTATACATGGCGGCAAGTATTTATGGTGGAAAAAACACCCAGGAAAACCTGGGTTAGAACCACTGACTCACAAGAAGCTACTGTCAAGCTTTCTCACATAGGCTGAATCAGAGACTCGACCCCTGGTTTTCTCTATGTTATAGCAAATTGTTTTAAATTTTTGGAGGTCCCACAGTAACTCGTGCCTCATTTATAGTGCAGTCTATGTTTGTGGACACCGTCATGTGCAAATTATTGATGGAGAGGTGTATAGTGATCCCTCTCATGTCATGAACAGCACCCTGACCATCAGCCAATCACTTTTTATGTCTAGATTCCCCTAGCACCAACAAATTTGTGTTCAAAGTACCCCTCAAGAAAGGCCATCCTCTAAATTGACCAGTGGCCAGCATATATGTGAAAAATGTCAAATTTACCACTCATAAGCTGTCATGTTTTATCTTAATGTGTCCACAACCAATATGAAAATTCATACAGTAATGTAAGTAATCTGATTGTCTTTACTTTTTATTTCTCTTTCTTGATGTCAGGTTTCAGTTACTGAAAAAAGTGTTGACTAAAGTACATGTACGACTAAAATTAATATTATATCATTAATGCCAACATTTACATGAAATGAAATCAACAGTGTTGTGATAAAGTATTGGGCTTTACACAGCGATGGGTTTTTTCCTTGATGATTACAACTAGACCTAATTGTCAGAAACATTAAAAAAACCTGCATAGGCTAAATATAGATTTTGTGGAATAACACACAGTGAGAAATTATGGTTGAACAAAACAGTGTACATGACACAGACCGAAAAATCATGTGACAGTACATGTATCAATTCCTTTCTAAACAATGTATTTTGTTGATGCCACAGAAGTTTTGTCTCATAAATAAGCTGCAGTATTGAACAATTACTAACATAAAACAAAATCATTAAAAGACTTTAACATGTCATCACATAGAGAATTAATACTTCAGAAGAAAAAGTAAAAGTTATTCGACTTAACATAGAGAAAAGTTGCAGAAATATTTTATGTTGTTGAAGACTCAAATATACAACATTGTAACAGATAAGGAGAATATTCTGCGGCAGTGGGGAAAATGGGAGTAAATTTAAAGAGAATTATTTAAAATGCCAAACAATGTATGTACCAAGATTTAAATAACATGTTTTAAGGGTTTTGCCAAGCAAATGTAAACAATACCCTACTGGCATTTTGCACTTAAGAATAAGAGCTATTAATGTTTACTTGATATAAGTCTGTTCTTAAGACAAAAAGAACCTTTTAATGGTTAACGATACTTTAAATGAAGATACTAAATGATTTAAAATTGTGACTACATACACATACTTGTTAAAATATGTCCCCCTCTGGAAAGGCCACTCTTTTTATATGGCCTCTTTCCCTGTGCAGAAGAGACCACTGTAAATATGCTGACTAAAGTATTTTTCAATATATTTAGTCCTATGAGTGTGTTTGTCATTCTTTGAAGATGCATGACACAGAGCCTGAGAAATAAAATTGTTGTCTATCTCCCATACAAATTTATAATTTGAAATATGAAAGAGATCAAGTGTATATATACACAGGAGAAAATGCATCATTGCCAAGGTATTAAGTCTTTTCTTAAGCGTCTTCTACGTGCATCAGTTACCATGGTACATACATTTGCAAATACAACTGCCCACATATCATTACATTACTCATGAGTATAAACTCCACCGTTACACACACGCACACACACACCCCCCAAATCAGTTATTCAGATCAATACACAACTTTATATCCTTTTTTTACTAATGATAATCTGAATAATCCAATAATCACAGTAAGGCTTTGACATTAGTCTCTCCAAACCGCAACTATCATGTTTTAGCAGAGTCACGCTGTACTTAATTGTTGTGTCATTCCCATAAATATGATTCATTATGTTCCTCTGCATATAACACTTTAATTGTTTAGTAATTGTGTTGAAATAATCTGTATCTCGCTTTATGTTTATTCTGTTCATTTTACAAAATACATGATTTCATTTTAAACATTTCTAATAATATGTGGTAACTAAATACAAATATAAATATCAGCCAAACATGATTTTTCAGCACTTTATACACATTTAGGTACATATACTTGAATCAGTTTCTAAATGAATGTATCTATGCATGTAGAATAAAATAGTATGTTGGTAAGTTTGCCAATTGAGACCATACTAATAGTGGATTGCAATGGTAATTTCCCATCTGAAAGGCATTAATGCAAGAATACTCTCTTTTAATGAGGAAACATGTTGAGTGTGTTGGAGATATAAAAATTATACCCAAAAATTGAATCTGATTCATCACTAAAGATGCCTGTTAACACTTGCTTTTTTTAAAACAACATTTAGACAAAATGGACCTTTAAATCTAACAATGCTCTACTTTGATGTTGATCATAGCTTCTTTTTTCTGTAAACAATCAAACTGTATATCAAAATAATTAATTTTCTTTGCTTGTTGGAAAAAAGAGCAAACATATTGCCTTGGGCAAATATGGCTCTGATAGTACCTTCCTACCACCTGCTCCACCTTCAAAACCACGCTTTTATTTTGTTTAAAGAACTAAACATTCATCCATGTTTACTAATGCCAGTAATAGTTGAAAGAGAATTGGCTTTATTTGTACCAAAAGAAATAAAATTAATAACAAGGTACAATCTGCCAAGCCACTTTAGAGATGGTGTTTTAATTTTTATAGGTTTTTGAAAGATCAACAGCATGAATGGACATCTGTTGATGCATGATGATAAGAGGTCTAAGCCAAAATCTCATTTCATCATATGAATAAATGAGCCAAAAGCAACATAAAGAAAGGCACTTCTGCACAGATGACTGAAAGTAGGAAGGGAATTAAAATAGAAGTTGGATAGCCATAAAATTTAAATTAATCTTACTTGTTGCACAGTCTGTACCTGGACCAGAATATCCAGGAGCACAAAGACATGACCTTAATGTCGTGTCTGAACAGTTCCCAGGAAAACATCTGCTTCCAGAACGCCATGAGCATGCCACTGAAAAATATATATTATTACACAGGATATTTATAACCTTTATTTTACTTATTTTTTCCTTGCCATAAAATACTGAAGCAAATTTATGCTTCTTTTTACAACAATATGAATACACAAATAAGTGTTTTTTACCAAAGCAAATTTTTAGACTGAATACCAGTAATTATATGAAAAGTCTCATTTGCTGGATAGTTAAACATCTTCATATGTATGCCATGAGTAATGTGTTCTTATTTCATTTTCCTTGCTCATTCTATAGTCTGACTAGCTTGAAGACTATGATAAACTGGTTGAAAGCAAATCAGAAACATTCTCTGAAATATTTACAGATGCTCTTTTCTTGAATACGCATTTTTTATAGTATACTGTCATGTATTCTCTTCCGATGGATCTCAAGCTACTCATTCTGAAAATGACCCTATATGATCAAAATATAACACGTCAAGCAAAGAAAGTTATTACCATGACAAGTTGATACCTACATTGACAAGATAGTCCGTTGTCTCTGAATCGTGTGTAAGCATAATGTCCATACTGTTCAGTATATTCACCCTTGCAGTATTTACACCGGCTGTCCCCGTACACAGTGCAAGCTGCAAAGTTACAATTTGCGATCTGTTGACACACTGTGAAAATGAAAAAGATAAAGGTTATGACAGACAATTTTTGAAATAGACACAGACAAAAGAAATACTGTAAAGTGTAACCGGTGTAAAGCATTAATTAAAACTAAAATCATTAATTACAGTTTTCATGTTTGACATTCAATGAGTAAAGGCTTAAAGTGAGCAATGAAGTTTTGTACTTTTTAAAAACTTTATACTGATAAGGATGTACTTACATGCACAATAACCCCAGGAGCGTCTATCCTGAAAATGAAATTTGAAAAAATAACATGAAATAGGGGGTTTCCTAAATATGTGGGGGTGATTAAGTATTTAGTACACTGCGTTCTTTTGTCAAAAGACCCAGGTCTAAATCATAACAGGAGCAAGCTTTCCAAACATCAATGGCAGAGATGATACCTATTAGCATACTGTCTAATGGAAGCTAATGGCAGCCCCTATTATGGTACAGTAAAACCTGTCTTGAGAGAACACTGCTATAGCAGATCACCTGTTTTGAGAGACAAGAATCTCAATGCACATATTTATTGATCATATAGTATTATGACCTGCTATGAGAGACCACCTGTCTTGAACGACCATTATTTTTAGCAGAAGGGGTGGTCATTCAAGACAGTTTCTACTGTATCGTCACATAGTATGCCAGTGAAAGACCTCTCTTAGTATTTCAACAATAGGCATGCATATTGGTTTTGTCCACACCCAAGAGTGTGCTTAATTAATTTTAAGCACAACTGCCCATCATATATGAGGGCATGGCTGTAGACATATAGATGGAAAGATTGGGGATGGAAGGTGATTATTTGTTTGTTTGTTTGATTAGGATTTTTAATGTAGCTTTAACAATTTTTCAGTCATATCGCTACAATGTCTGCAGTGAGGCAGTTTATAGTGATATCTAGCACTGGGACATCATGCCGCAGACATGTAGCATGATGTTCAACACAGTCACATTATCTTGACACCAGGCTGACCAGTCCTAACACTAACCTAATGCTGAGCACCAAGTGAGGCAGCTGTTAGTACCATTTTGTAAGTCTTTGGTATGACTCGGTCAGGGATCGAATCCACGACCTACCGCTCCTGCAGCGGACACTCTAACCACTAGGCCACCGAAGCGGTTACATTAATTGTAATCCAATTCATCCAAATCTTTAAAACAAAATAAATAGAAATATTCTTAATTACAATGTGTTGGTATTCTAAGATTCGTCTTGTTTTTCAAATCTTATTAATCATACTCAGGTATAAATTATAAATAGTACGAGGTCTACAGAATGGAAGCAAGGATAATTATATTTGACCAGAACTATATTCTGGATAACATCTGTAAGAAACATGAATTTTCAATGCATTGATACAGAGATGTTTAGAACTCAGAGTCTGACAAGCTTATTAATTTCATTTAGTTTACATATTTTTTTATATACATATATTTACTAATTTTATCTGTGTTTAGAAAGACATCTGTTGTAACTCAATGAGCTTTAAGTATGTATTACTTATGTACGTACCTTTTCAAACATATACTGCCAAGCCTGCATTATAAGCTCAAATCTAGGATTTGCAAAATGTGCCTCTCAAGATCACTTGATAATTATTGAGGGATCATTTCTTACTTTGTATTTGTATTGAAGAACTCAAAATCTATGAGTGTATATGAGATGTCAACTACTTTAAAAAGAAACTTTTCTGTCAGGTTTTTCTGTATGCACTGAAGAATTATGTTCCAGTTTTAACTATACATTTTACATATTTACTGATCCATCATCAAGTACAATACATATATATATATATATATATATATATATATATATATATATATATATATATATATATATATATATATATATATATATATATATATATATATATATATATATATATATATATATATATATATATATACATACTATGTAGTGACCATCATTACAATTAAAACAATTTCCGGGGGATGAACATATTCCACCACTCTGACAGATGGTTCCATTTCGTGTGATGACTCTACAAGAAGTATCTATATTACAAGCTCCTGGGTCTGTCACACGGGAATTTAATCCACAGAGAGCTGAAAACAAACAATTAAAGTAAAGTAAAAAGAGTAATATTTTATGATATCAAGGAAAAATCATATGCTGCAATCAGTCTTATTGCCAAAATCCTATTTGATAATAGCTCAGCACATCATTTTTAAATTAAGGCAAGTTTGAAAATATTGCTGGAAATTCATATCTGACATACAAAGTGTCTGGGTTCTTCAAAGTTTTATTAATTTATGGAGCATTTATTTATTTTTTTAAATTGGAAGCACTACAATTAATCAGATTGAGTTATGTCTGCATTTTGGTTTTTGCCATTGACACTGAAAGGTAAGTCTCTCATATGTACCATATGTTTAATCAAACCTTCATTCATAACATATTATAAATAAAAAGAAACATCTATAAAGCAAAACAATATTAAGGATATTCCAATCCATGTGATTATATTGCATTGATAAATTAGTTCCACGGTGCCTGTTGCCTGCCATATGACATAATTTACTTTTAGTAATATATGTTGTTTCACAGAATTAGAGTTAAAAACAATTTTATCATCTGGAATTGAATACACTGTACCAAATAAGTGAAAGTAACCAATATTTCTTCCAAAGTGAATGCTTCTGATTAGTGTCAATATTTATTGCTAAAGTGACCTGATTTTCTGATTCTGAAAATCATATATGCTGCCTTAACAAGGCAAAATTTTAATTATTAGTGTAATTTCATTCAGAGGCATGATTATTTGATAGAATTTGTAAACGCATATTTGATCAAGAAAACGCTCTGTGATATTCTTCTTAAATTAACTTTGGTAGTATCTGATGTTTGAACAGGGAGTGTCAAGTCAGTCTAAATTGTTTACAATGGGGAAATATCTCATGTTTTTCATCAAAGATTGTTTAATTCCACAAACTCCATGAAAATGCTGCATTCAGGTCTATACATCTTTCTTATAATGGTAGCTTCCATTCCTAACTAACTAGAGCTAAACCATCTTGCAAATTTAACAGATTAATATTTTAGGCTGAATGATATATTTTTCAAAGAGTCTTCAAGAAATACCCAGGGCATGCTCAGCTGAATTTCCACATAATCCGCAGTCCTTCTGACAAAGTCTTAACAGACCAGTTAAGTTTCAGTCAAAAGGAGGCTGAAGAATGGCTAACATTCTAGCCAAATTTAAAAATGGTAATTGACTATACTACCAGTAATTAGACTGTACTGATAATTTTGTGTGATAAGTATATCTCTCATTGATGATAAACATGGCAATTGACAATCTCAAAATATGTGATGAAAATTTCATTCAAATTTAAATGAGAAATGCTGTAGTTGGAAGCCATTATACCACTATGACACTGTTAATGTGTGATTAGATAAAACTCATGCTTAACCTGGGGTGAAATATTTGGTAAGCGGTCCATGAGAAAAAGATAGAGATAAAGTACAAGATAGTAAAAAGAAGAATGGATTTCTAATGCATACATATGAATTGAAAAGAATTGTACCTCCTTTAAACACCAATGAAAATCTGCATGTATTTTGATCCAGATTTATAACTTTTAAATTAGGTATCCCATAATATTAAAGACTAGTTTTCTTCTCTGATCAATTACTTACGATATGGACATGTTTCAGTTCCTTTGTTGGACCACCCCGATGCACATTCATATCTCACTCGCTGAACATATCTATGTGTAACAAATAAAATTATTCAGGTAAACAAACATTTTTCAATATGATATGACTTTACCTTAGAAATTTCATCAGTAAATCTGCCTTTCATAACTACATGTAATTGACAATACAAATTATACAGACAATTTTGTCTCAGTAACAGGATCTGTATTTCAGTTCTCATTACAAGTAATGAGAAGAAATATCTCATCAGATTTATCAGTCAAGTTAATAGCATAAACATAGAATACAATGCCTTTCAACAACACATCTCTGATCATAAATGATTCTATACCAATACATGTGTAGATATCTTATTGTTTTGACAAACGCTTACTATTTTCTTAAGAATATTTTGACAGTCAAAATCAGGTAAAATATTAGTCCTCTACATAAAAAACAAAAAAAATAAAAAATAAAAAAATTTGGGTTCAATGATACAACCTAATAACATAACTACCAGTAAATGGCTCAAGGTCAATATAAATCTCTGCTTGTAACTTAACATAATATATGTTTGAATTATCAATAATTTTATTACACATGGGAGATAATAAAGCAGTAACAGATATGATGATTATGGTATCAAGCTATGAATATTTCTTTTGTATATTAAACACATAAGACTGTTACAAGAAGTGTATGTCAAAAATCTATGGTATGCTGCCATAACAAATGCAAATAATTAACATACAGGCTTGACAGTACTAGACTCTCTTTCCTGTAGGTCAAAATAAGATTTTCTTTTTCTCATTTGCAATTCTCCATTTTCAGTAACAAAGAATTTCTGAAAATCTTGGGAATTAATATTAACATGTAATTCAGGATCAACACAATATATTCCTAATGCAACACATAAAACTTTAAAGAAAGATATTGTTTTCTAAATATTAAAATGAAGCACACAACATAAACTGTGCTGATAGTTTAAGTACATGTCATTTTTAATATGTCAGTTTCAACAAACTGATGTCCATTAAAGAAACATGCACATATCTGTAAATAATGGCCATAACAACTCTTTTGACCATTCTTATATGTATCTTGCAAGCTTTAATCACTCAGACATCTTCAGCTTTCAGTAAGGCATTTGGGACAGTTTTGATGAACAAAACTAATCAACCCGCCTAACATAAAATTTTATAACATTTATTACAAAAGTCGATTACACAAGTGATGTAAAAACTATGGATATCTATAATAAGCAAAACATCAATATAATGACCTTAAAAGTCAGTGGAAACTCAAAGCAAAGCATATGCACCCCAGCCCTAAATTCATTCATACATTTTTATGTCTGAAGGTTTTATGATGCAAAGTGATCGTCACAGTATATATATATATATAAAAAAGTCCTTTCCCTACCTGGTACTGTGTAATAAACAACATTATGCAATTCAAAACAGTTACCATCATTAGGCCATACATGGGAAAGACTGCTTGCCATAAAGCCTGTGTCTAGACGCTTTTCATAGCTATTTCTGCGTGCTAGCTGACTATCTGTATTTCACTGTCAAGATACTTTCAAGCAACTATTCCTACTTCACATCAATTTCAAGAACAACACAAGCCCAAAATAATTATCAAAAAGTGACATTATAGCCGTAAGTTACAACAACCAATTTATGAAACTATCTCAAGCAAGAACACTCAATCAATACAATACAATCCCATGGCCTGCTAATAATAGGTGATGGATGTGATCATCAGGACAATGAAGTTTTGCCCGCTAAAAATCAATGATCTAACATCGGTTGTGTGTACTATGCATTGCATGATGTACTAAGTATTGCATGATGGTCAAGGCTTTCATCTGCACCTTTGTCAACTGCAACTTGAAACATACATACTTACATACATACATGCACACACACCCACACACACACACACACACATACATACATACATTTATGAACTAGGCATGTGTATTTCCAAAACTGCAATTATCTTCTCATGGCTGCTATTGGATTTGAAAGAACATGTTTAAATATATATATATATATATGTGTGTGTGTGTGTGTGTGTGTGTGTGCGTGTGCGTGAGGGTGTGGGTGAGGGTGTGTGTAGTCAAAATGTATATTCTTGTCCACAAATACCATACAATAAGCGATCTCTAATAAGTTTTGAACAGTTGTTGTCGATAGGTTTTACTCTTATGGAGCTAGGATTCAATTAAATGGAGATATGCAAAAACATGTGGGGATGGGGTGGGGGTATTTGTTGTAAACAGAACATTCACAAGATTACACAGTAATGAAATGTTACGTTCACCTCACAACAACATAAAATTATGATTTGAAGAAATGTCCCCGTTTACAGACTTGAAACTTGTTTCGTGATTTTACAATGTATCTTTGTTCAAAGGGATATACATTTGTAAAACTAAATACTTTTGATAGGCTAGACTGGCCAGTGTAATTTTTTTAAAGATAACTTGGCTATCTAACTTCAGGTTTCCAACATGTATTACCTCCCTTTCAATCCTTTGATGATAATAATAATAATGATAATAATAATAATAATAATTATTATTATCATTATTGATTTCTTTCATAATTATCAATAGTAATAAGAAACTCAGTAACAGGCTAATTCGGATGAGGCTTATTCAGTCCAAATTACGGGTTTAAGCAGCCCAGACTTCTGGCTAGTTCGGACCATGTGTAATAAAAAGTTTTGTGCAAGATTTAAATGCAACATTGACACTTGTTTAAAAATTGATATTCTTCATTATAAATCTGTTATGTTCAGGGTTTCTGATATGCATGTAAAGAAAGAATCATATTGTATTCAAATTGCTGGGACAAAAAAAATGCATAATTGGTCTATACAGCAAAATACATGTAGTAGGTTATGCCTTTGTTAGATTTATTAGATTTAAGTACACAGTATATTTACACTGTCCATTGTAACATACATTAATAGCATTACATAAAACTTGCTTACTAACAAAAGAAAGGTCCTGCACAATTTATTATTTATTTTGAACAAACATCACTTTCGTACATGTATATCTATATTATCCTAGTTATGAAAACATTGAAAGACAAATTCTATCATATTTTTATCATCCTTGCTTAAAGTAAAGTGTATTAAATTTTTTAAATATAAAATAAAGCAATGAGCACTGATTTTTTTAGATATACAGGGTTATTTTTTAAATAGCCAGTATAAGCAGTGAGGAAAACCGGGGACATTATTTTTCCTAAAAAGTCACATCCCTATGCAAAATATGTGTGACACCAAACAGAACGAACTGTCAGAACAAAATTAAACTAAAATATTAAATCCAGGGCATATGTCACTGATGACAGAAACCCTGAAAACCAAAGAGAAACTGCATGAAAACTGGCCCAACAGGGCGAAAGGACTGAAGCAAAGGTCTGCGGGATTTTAAACCTAAATTTGGAAAGCTTTCTGCAAGAAAAAAGTATAAGAAAACAAAGATAAAATGTACAGTTTCTTTTCTCAAACATTTTTTTATATGGGAAATACAGAAACACCCAAAAAAGGGAGGACATGGATATTAATGCATAAAACCGATTACATGTATAACAATGAAGTTAGTTACACACCTATATAACCAGTTGTTATGTGTTCGTAAGAGGCATCGAGGTGTCCACAAATAAAGAGATTTATAAAAGATTCAATTCAACGATAACAGTAGATTACTTTATACAATTATGTTACTCATCAGTCGATACTGACCAAATATTTTTGTATATCATATATTGGGATAGGATAGTTATAGTGCTGGTATATACCACTAAGAAATACAAACAGCACTAAGAAATACAAAGAGTACTAAGAAATACAAAGAGCACTAAGTAGTCATCAAAACTTCTATTTCAGAAAATGACGTTAAATTTTCAGTGAAATGAATGAAAGGCAATTTCCACAAAAAGTCAACCGTTTACCTGTTGTAGTTTATCCTACGAGATTTAAATTTTTGGGCTTTCAATACTAGTGGTTTGTAAAATGAAACATGTTTTGTTATCTCTTTTTCTTATATAAATAAAGAAGATATTGATCTTTTTGCACTTTGTTAGTATCTAGGAATGATAAGTCACGATTTTACTCGTGTGTTTAATTTTGGTAAAACTTGTAGCAAAATGAAATAGTGTACGAATGCATTATGAAATTACTGTCATAATGTACATATAAATTAAGGAGAAAAAAACATTTTTCTTCTGAATGTATTCTTTTCATATAAAAAAACAATTTTTTAACTTAAAATAAATTACAAATCATATTGTTGATGACCTTGATAGTTACGCATAACCATCATGAGGCCTTATAATCCAATCTCTATAATGACTATCCAATTATCAAAGGCAATCATTGAATTTGTCACTTTGTGCAGGTACGCCTAAAAACCTGTTAAAACAGTCATGTTGTCAATAATGGCAAGCTTATTTAATTGCGTGCTGATGGAATCTGTTTTGCTCAAGGATCTTATCATAATGAAATAATGAAAGTAATTGTTACAAAGTAGACCGTGGTAGTAAAGTGTTTTGGTTACTCAGTGACAGTCTAAGAAACCAAACAATTATGTTTGCCAACTAGTCCTACCTGTAAGACATAGCACATGCTGATTTTGTTAACGTACGCCCCAAACATAAATATCAGCGTCGGGTCTTATATGTAAATCTAGTTTGCGAGCGTGTGATATATTTTAAACTGTTTTCACTTTACTTTTGATATTGGTCTATTTACTGTCAGTTGATAATAAATTAAACAAAAAAAAAAACGAGCATTGCATAACCCAAAAGAGCACAAAAACTGCACTCCTTCGTTTTTGTAAATCTTGCAGAGTTAGGTGGCAGGGTCCAGTTTCGTAAATTTGCCCCTGGCAAATTTCTTAACTTTAGGGTATGGTGTGAGTTTTTTTTAGCTACTATTGTGTAATAATTAAAGATATGGATAAATTTGTGAACTAGGTGTTTCAGGCTTGTGTTGTTCTTGAAATTGATGTAAGACATGTACACTTTCCATAGTTACTCTGCAGTATGTTGATAGTGAAATACCAATAGTCGGCTAGGAAGAAGAGCTAGCCTCCCATAGCAGTAGACACGTGGGTTCCACAGGAGTCTGACGTTTTATCAATAAAGTACGGCGAAATGTCTGACAAAATGAAATACCCTTAACAATAATATATAATAATATACTTCTCTCGGGTTGGCATGTATGATTATTAAAAAAAATGATACACTTGTTTGAAAAGTAATTTATTTAGTTTTCTGTTTTCTTATTGTTTCTGCATAATTTAAATTTGTGTATAGCTTGATCGAACGATGACAAGAATTGAGTATTTGTGAACTGCTATAATACTTACTCTACGTGAAAAACGAGAAAATATGGCCGCATTTAGAAAGGAACTGAAAAGCCTAAAAACAATGTTAAAGTTCAGCAAGGTTAGAAAAATCGAAACACATGAACGGAGTTTTCCTCAGTGCGAATATAAAGAAGGAGTGCAAGAATTTAACTTTTCACACATACTGAGAGATAAATACTGGGATTATCAGCGGTGATAACTGCAATGAAATTATTAGATCCGAATTACTTAAACAGATTATACTCAATTAATCCTGTTTGATACAAATTATACATCATTAGACCCAAGGGGAAAAAAAACAATACTACCTTATGGAGAGATCTACGTAAGGAAAGAAAAAGTCATGGCAAAAGAACCAACACCAATTTTAAGGAGAGTTAAGAAACAAACAGGAGAGATACGCTTGTCAAACATTCCTTAGAAATTCCATTAGATGCAGTTTTGGAACAGATCGAAATGAAATTTAACATTAAAGGATTAGCATCCAGAAAAGCGACGATTCCTCTAACAGCAATCTACAATGGGATAAGAATACTGGAAATTGAAAAATTGCAAACTTAAAGAGATAAAGAGACGTTATATACAGGCAAACGTAATAACAAGAAAGAACTGATCAAGAAAAACAGATATCAAAATCAGCATCAACAACAACAAAAACTTTAGGTTCAAAAAGAGAAAGATAAGAACCAGGAGAAAAGGAAAGTAGACATCAGAAAGAAGAAAAAATGAAGATGGCAGAAGACTACTTTGTAGAAAATGATGACTGTTACTGAAGAAAAAGAAGAAAAAAACACTACAAAACTTGAATAACAATAACTCATATTTATTAACAACATATACAATATAGAAAAAAACTTACGAGTAGGACAGGAGGGCATAAATGTCCAAATAATCAAGATAGGATACAAGTGGTGACAAGTACAGAATTTCAGAAGAAAACAAACAAGCCCACGGTACGACGACAGAAATATTCCCCAAAATTGGATGAGCAGTGGAGGCAACAAGAACAACACTTACATCTGAAAAACCAAAAAAAGTATCAAGCGGCAACAAGGTAATTAAAAAAATATATTTAAAAAAAACACGTTGCAACAGCAGTAATCTTCCCCAAAACAAAGCACCAGGAAGTGCAGATGACAAAAAAAAAACAAAAAAACAAAAAAACAATTACATCAGGGGAAAAAAAACAACAACAAAAAGAAGAAAAACTAAGTTCAATGCAACAACAGAAAGATGCACAACAAAAGCATCCAAAACAAAAGTAAATTCAACAACAATAAGAACAAGAGACATGGAAATACAAACAAGACAAAGAATGTCCCAAACCAAAAACAGAGAAAAAAACAGCAATAAGTTGGACAGAAGCTAGTCCAGAAACAAAATGAGATGGGAAAGATGAAACAACAAAAGGA
This sequence comes from Unio delphinus, assembly GCA_029339505.1. Classification (NCBI taxonomy): domain Eukaryota; kingdom Metazoa; phylum Mollusca; class Bivalvia; order Unionida; family Unionidae; genus Unio; species Unio delphinus. The sequence continues at coordinate 5,204,720 of JAQISU010000173.1, forward strand.
GAAATAACAATAGAAGAAACCAATATACAACAAGAACAAAGGGGCACCACATCAGAAAACATAGAGTAAGAATAACCAAAACAGCGAGAACAAAGACATGGCCAACATGACGATCTATGGGAAAAACAGCAAAACAAATCGAAATAGCATCATCAACAGAGACAATATCAAGTGAAACAGCAAAATCAACGTGATAGAGTAGCATATAAAAGGGGGAAAATAAATAAATGGAACAAGAACATAAAATAATGGAATATATATATATATATATATATATATATATATATATATATATATATATATATATATATATATATATATATATATATATATATATATATATATATATATATAAATGCAAAAAACTGACAAACAACAGTGCAGAACTAGTGTCACTCTAGCCTGAGCGCTTTCGACTCTTAATGAGTCTTTATCAAAGGCAAATACAGAACATAGACAAGACAGACAAGTAAAATACAAAAATCGTGTTTCTAGTTTCTTCAACTTGTTGCGGATGCTGTAAAATGTCAAAATCGATGACCCAAAGCGACACATATGTTATTGTATGTAAATTTAAGTACGCGTAAATTATATCCCGGATATTTTACATCAGTAGTAAGAGGCTATTAAGCAAATTTAGAGAATTATTTAATAGAAAATGTGTCAGCTGGAAAAGATAATTACATTTGTGCACGGCTGTCTTTTTCTAGTCTTCTTGGTTTAAACCACTTGGTTTCAACGTTCGAAGGCGTCGTATCCAGTAAGATTTCTTTTCTTTCCTGGTTTCGGAGCTCCAGTTGTGGTTGTGAGCAATTGCAATAAGTGTTACATCACTGAAGGTGTGGCTAGGGGAGGAGAAGTGTTCTGCGACCGGACTTCTGTATAGCTTCTTTGTTATCCAATCAGATCTATGAAGGTTGATCCTTTTGTGTAGCCTCTCAGTTTCTCCGACATACTGCAGGCTACAGATTTTACATGTGATGAGATAAATTACATTCTCTGTTTTGCACGTTTTGTTTGGACCATGTATGTTTAGTTTTTCTCTCGTCACTGTGCTAGAAAATGTCCTGGTTTCTATCATGTGTTGACAGGTTTTGCACCTTTTATCGCGACAGGGGCCAGATTGACTCGGGTGGTCTTGATTAGTGATTGGCGCTAGCTTCGCCCTGACTAGGATGTCCTTGAGGTTTTTTGGTCTCCGGTAGGCAACTACAGGTTTGTTCGGGAAGATTAACTTTAGTGCATCCGATGATTCTACGATGGGCCAGTGTTTCCCGATGATTTTACCTATTTTGGGGTTGTCTGGATGGTAGGTCAGGATAAATGGTATCCTATCGGCGTTTTCCTTCTTTCCATATTTTAGTAGGTCATCGCGGTTTGTTAGCTTAGCCCTTTGGGTTGCCTCAGTAATCAGGTCCTTGTCGTAGCCTCGGTAAATTAAATGTTTAGATAGCTCCAGCTATGTGTTCCAGCTGACACATTTTCTATTAAATAATTCCCTAAATTTGCTTAATAGCCTCTTACTACTGATGTAAAATATCCGGGATATAATTTACGCGTACTTAAATTTACATACAATAACATATGTGTCGCTTTGGGTCATCGATTTTGACATTTTACAGCATCCGCAACAAGTTGAAGAAACTAGAAACACGATTTTTGTATTTTACTTGTCTGTCTTGTCTATGTTCTATATTTGCCTTTGATAAAGACTCATTAAGAGTCGAAAGCGTTCAGGCTAGAGTGACACTAGTTCTGCACTGTTGTTTGTCAGTTTTTTGCATTTATCTTTATCAATCCCTGACACACGTGATCCCTTGCTGGATCCAGTGCATTTGAAAGGACTGTTATATGCCATATGATTTGTATTCTTTATATATATATATATATATATATATATATATATATATATATATATATATATATATATATATATATATATATATATATATATATATATATATATATTGTTTGCAAAAATCTAAATGCTATAGTTAATATGGAGTTTGTTCTGATTTCGGTTAGAAATTTGCTAACAAGTCTAACGTGCATTTAAAAGCTGAATATCAACTTTTTATATTTTCTCAGTATGTCTGCAAAAACAGTAATAACTACTAAACTAAATAATGTGTGTGTTACACTGTTTTTCTTATAATAGTTCCGCATGGTCCGAATCAGCCGAATAAGCCCGTCATTTTGGCCGAATCAGCGATGGTCCGAATCAGCCAGCATTCGTTATTTGCTGCGTGAGTCGGCAACTAAGAGTTTTTAACACAATAAATACAATAAGAAAAACACAAAAAACATCAATGGCATCTTCAGCACTGTCTTTGGCAATATGAAGCCGAGGAAGTGGAGTCTAATGTTTGAGAAGAAATCCACGTAAAATTAATAAAGTTGAAATGTGTCCGTACCACATGATTTAGCGCGATGACCATTCTGTTACATTGTTTCAATACATAATTATTAATAGGCTAGACTCTATAGAGAGATATTAGTCCTACAATGTACGACCTCAGACCTGATATTTATATTTTGTGCGGCGACGCCAAAAACATAAATATAGGGGTCGAGGCCTTACATTGTATGACCAGCGAGAAATGCATATAAAAATGCACACATCAATACATGTATTTTTTTTATATAATAGAAAAATGAAAAACCAAACAATGGATTACGTAGCGATATACAAATAGGCTCATAACCAAACCGAACTTGGCTAAACTATTTATAAGAAAATATGACCTTTTTATGTCTTCAACAAAGATTGTAAGTTATTTTAAGTAAAACACAAATTTATATTGTATCATATGTATAAATGCTACTATTTATATCGTGTGAAATTTTTTCACATGTGCTAATTTCCTTTATGCACCTCAAGAGTTGTCGCAAATGTACACACCAGGCAAATATTAGTAGTCGTGTAAATCCGTTGACATTACTAAATGTAGGTATTCAAAAGCATGCATATGCAAATCTGGTCACATGTGTTACGTGCTGCATGCGAATGAAGTATTCAAAAACAAATCCCTTTAAACCATAATATTACAAAATATTGCCAGTACATGTAATTTTATAACAACGTCATACATTTTACCATTTCGCTACAAGGCCGGATTGAGGCATACGCTTAACAAGGTGCAGCTTCAGGCCCCATAATCTAAAGCGGCCTCTAATAATTTCAGAATTTTGTGTACCGCCTTATTCTATGTGGACACTTACCACCAAATAGGGCTTCTACAACTTTTCAATGCTTAAGGGCTCTCTATGTCTAAATCTGGTCCTATTTCGTTACCATTTTTCCTTTACAATAAATTATCAATTGACACCACTGTCATCATCAAAATTAACAGCAACAACAACAAAGGCATCAACAGATCCTCGTTGCTTTGTCAGTATTGTTGTAACCGCCATTATCAGTTTTGTCATAATCGCCAGTCATTTTATTATTATTATTTTGCTTTTCTCAAAAGGCCATATATATATATATATATATATATATATATATATATATATATATATATATATATATATATATATATATATATATATATATATATATATATATATATATAATGTGTGTGTACTAATTATTTGTTTAATAAGAAGGGTCAGTAAAAACACTTTATTTCGTATAATTTGTCCCAAATCGACTCAAAATCCAAAATCCAAAGACATGTATACAAATACTTTATAAGCAAGTACATTTTCACTGTACATTTACCACCGCTTTTATTAACTAAAAAAAATGCTTATTCTATACACGTGGTCGCTCGACAAGAGTACAAAATGCTAAACACTGAGTAATGTGTTGCACAATTTCTTTCTGTTTCAAACAATAAAACAGAAACTACCTGGTGATTTAGAAAAGACGCAATGTATTTTCCGCGACAAAAAAAAAAACAGAAAGAGAAAAGATTATTTACTACTTGAGTCTCTTTACCTGCTGACAATTTACCTAGTAAAATCGGAAAATGGTAATTGCGCTCTCTCTCTCTCTCTCTCTCTCTCTCTCTCTCTCTCTCTCTCTCTCTCTGGTACATATATTAAGGAAGCAAGAATTAATTCAGAATAAATGAGATTTTGTACTGCATATTTTTTGCATCTATCTTTTACGCTAACCGATATCAATTAAGGCAGTGTATATCAAGGATATATTGTCAGAAATATTGTGTCCAGGATTGCGCTGACAATAACAGCAATGGCAAGGCTGAAGACAGTTTGGAAAGACAGAAACACCTCAGTCAGCTCAAAAATCAGACTGATGCGCTCCTTGGTTGCATCTGTATTCCTATATGCCTGTGAGTCATGGACCCTCACAGCGGATCTCGAAAGGAGGATACAAGCTGTTGAAATGAGATGCTTTCGAAGGTTGCTTGGCATTACATATAGAGATCATGTCACGAATGAGGAAGTAGGAAACAGAATTAAGCAAGCCATTGGTCTCTATGAAGAGCTATTGACCATTGTGAAAAAGCGCATAATGAAATGGTATGGACATGTCACACGATCAACAGGGCTTGCTAAGATAATCATGCAAGGTACTGTGCAGGGAGTGGAAGGAGAGGAAGACAGAGGAAAATATGGGAGGGTAATATCTCAGAATGGACAGAACTGAAACTGAGTGACACAGTGAGAGTATCAGAGAACTGACTGGAATGGTGGAAGTTGGTTGTCAGGTCATCAGTGGTGCCCCAACGGTCGGCAAGACTAAGGCATAGATAGATAGATAGAAATCAAGGATAAACGCAAGTTTATTTTCTCTCCCCCTCTTCTCTTTGATACAAATATTAAGGCTGTGTGCATTATGAATAAATTCAACTTTATTTTCTGCTTGAACGATATTAATAATCTGTCGACGACTACTTTGTTGACAAGTTATTTGGATCACTTCTAAAAAAAATAACCCCAAAACATTTTCCTGTACCTAATTTGTCTTAGAAATTGTCAGATCTTGAGTATAAAAAACAGGCATTGAAAAAAATCTTAAATATATTAGCCAGTTGGTCAAAATTAGGTACGGACGATTTACGCTGAATATCTCGATTTTGTGAAAGGTTACGTGCACCAAATATCTTGAATATTTTTTTTTTATTTTTTTTTATCCGTATCAAATATTTTCATTTCGTGTTAAATAAATGATCCATTTGTAAAGTTTTGAACTTGCCACTTAACGCTATATGTAAATTATTGCTCTGTTTGTTACCGTCTTTTGAGTTTATGATGAAATTATAATAAAATTATCGAACTGATCAAGACTAAATTTGTGTATAAGTACCTGTAAATGGTTATTAAACCTAATCAAGCTTTGATGACCTTAAGCCGACGTTCATGGGCCATAATTAAGTATCAAGGAAAAGACTTCTAGTCACTCACTTTATTACCCAGAGAATCGGATGGTTAAGGTCACAGGCGATATATTCTATCTCTATAAGGACGTCATATGGTGAACAGTAAAGATCCTATATTTAAGAGACAAAGTCAAACCATATTTTATAAGTAGGTGTTTTATGATATTTCAAAGACCTTCTTACGATCTGTGGCAAGTAATCAAAGTAAGCCAGTCCAATCCTAAAACATGCTGACTGATACATATGTACTGCAAACCAATTATCGCTGGTGTGTGCTGTCCCCAAAGAGTCCCAATTAATAATGCCGTTGCTCAGGTATCAAAATATTATTGCAACTGTATCCAGTATAGTTGAAGCACTAAACTGTGTTCATGCTACGGTAACCGAATTCTGCTGTAACAATAAACGTTACAGTTACAACGTATTTTTAATGCTAGTGTCATTACAAATATATCCACATACCTTTGCAACGATATTCAACTACCGTGAACAAATTAAAATATATCTGCTTCGGTATTTTCTCTTCTTTGATGGCCTTACCACTAATGCAGCAGTAGTATTTATGGCTGCAACGCTAAAAATATATCTTACCTTTGCAACGATGAAATAAACCGATACATCAATCAGAAATACGGTCGAACAAGTAAAATAAATAAACCATTGGAACATCAAAACGTATCGCTGCACCTGTGCTTTAATATTGTTGAGACCGCTCTTAACTAGTCTCCCCCGTCTTTAGTGAAATTACTAGTTGCTGGCCTATGATTTAGCCTGCTAGTTCAGCAAAGTTGCATATGGATACCATATCATTACACCTGTTTTAAGTGTCTTTGCAACGGTATGCTGAGATCAGTGCCATGATAGCCGATATGAATACCATTTCTACAATATTAGCGTTACAAAAACCTTTGCATCAGTATCTTTGTTTGTTTTTATGGTTTAACGGCATTTTTCAGCACAAGATGGGCTATACAAGGCGGCCAGTATTAATGGTGGAGGAAGAACCCGGAAAACCCCAGAAAAGAACCACTGACGCACCAGAAGCTACTGGCAAGGTTTCTCACATACCCGCATTGGCCGAATCCGAGACTCGAACCCACGCAGACAGTGGTGAGATGGCAGTGATCCGTAACGGCCAGCGCTTTAGACCACTTGGTCACTCGGCCCCCCCCCCCAACAGTATATTTTACCGTTGCAATAGAAAGGATGCAAATGCATTGACAGTTTAGATTATTTTCGTACACCATAGAGAATTGACATCGTATGTTTGCAGACGCACGGAAGCCTTTCAGATGTTCATGCATTATGTCCGTCGCTGACTGCCACTTTGTGAAGAAAGAAACCCCAACCATTTTTATAGAAACATTTCAATTTGCACTTTATTGATTGGTGTCGGCCTGTCACCACTCACCGCTTATGATTCTGATCGAAAACACTGTCAGGACCCCCATGGTCCGAAAATTTAAAGGATTTTATGTCTGTATGTTTTTCTCCCACGGTCTGTTTGTAATCTTATTGAAAATAATCAAAAAGAATTCCGAAAAACTTATTTGAATAAAAGTTTTAGCTTCTACATTAACCCCTTTTTATTTTAAAAGGTTTGTACACCCCTGGCTGATTTCCTTGCTTTGTTTTTTAATCTAGTGATCCATGCCAGGAATTAGCGTAAATCCTGTGTATGCTATACGTAGAGTATATTGGTGCTGTATCCCTTGTGTATATGTAAGGACCGTCTCAAAAAATGATCCAATCATTCTAATAGTCGCCTTTTTTATTCAGAAGCCTGTTTGCAAAAATATAAATAAACAATGCTAGGAGGGACCAGGTTCCACATGTGGCAGTGAGATGTAACATTGTGGCTTCTAATGGACACGGCCCAATCTGTTTCCATCTCAGTGGTCGCTCCCTTCGTCCCCCTATGTATATTAACCCTAATTATAATATGATTTTTGTTTGTTTCTTTGTTTGTTTGATTAGGTTAGAGCGTCCGCCCCGGAAGCAGGAGGTCGTGGGTTAGATCCTTGGCCAAGTCATATCAAAGACTTACAAAAATGGTACTAACAGCTGCCTTGCTTGACGCTCAGCATTAAGAGGTTAGTGTTAGGACTGGACAGCCTGGTGTCAGGATAATGTGACTGGGTGGGATATCATGATACATGTCTGCGGCATGATGACCCAGTGCTATCAACCAATCGAAAGTACGTACGCTTATTCCAAATTCAATCCAGTTTTTCTAGTGGATTTCCCTATGCCAAAATTGTGTAAGCCACCGATGCAATTCATCAAATGGTAGAGCTGAAGAATTAAATTACGTTCCTATCTATGCCAGTCTTCTAGTACAAAAGTGTACATATTATATGTGAGTCTAAGACATCTCCCCCCCGGACATTCCCCCCCAAGACTTTTCCCCCCGGACATATCCCCCCCGGATTTTTCCCCCCTCTATCCCCCCCCATCAAATAGGACTTCCCCCCCCCCCCATTATCTTAAAACTTAATTCATATTTAATTATAAAAACTTATATTAAGTTATGTTAAAAGAAAAGGTTATTTGAAATAAAGATAACAAGATTTGTAACAAGAAAACCGAGTTTGGGATTTCCAGATTAACAACAAAACACTATTGATGGTAATGCGAATACAATATTTAATGATATATGAAAATAAGGAAATAAGTATGACTGATACGTGCGTGTATGGGTCCAAATATTGGACGAATTAACATAATTAGCACGATCCTACTAATGCAACAAATACAAATGCAAACACATTGTCATATACGGTACCAGGACAAAAAAAAACGAACGATTCATGGTATATCACAGAATAAAAATACGATTTTCACAATAGCAAAACAAGTGATGTTTTCACTCAAAATAGCGAATTGATAGTTTACTCACTCAAAATAGTGAACTGACATTTCATTCATTCAAAATAGTGAAATGATATCAACAAAGCAGATATCTCAAGATATCTCTTCACCTCGAAAATACACACACACGCACAGCACAGCACAGCACAGCACTGCACACGCAGTAAGTAGTAAGTGTTAAAGAAAGTTAACATTTTCACATATTAAAAAAATGTATTGTTTAAAAGTTCATGTTGTAAGCAATTGCTTTTAAGTATTCTATGGTGTCACGATTGTCGAAGTCGGCGACTATGTTTGCAATTCTCGAAGAACAGTCTTTGTACTTCTTCTTTGGTTGTTCAGGCAAATGTCCACCGAAGATTTGATTTAGGTTGACATTATTTAAGCTCTGTTCACGTTTAAGAATCCGAAGGAAGCTCCAGATATTTGGATGATGACAGGAAACTGCGGACTGTATTTTTCTATGCCAACCTTCCAACGCATTGTTTGTTCTGGGCAAACTGTTGGCAACACGTGAAATGCTTTTATCGAACACCGCTACTACACGGCGATTACGACGGAGACGACCAATGTAGTTGTCCTCAAAATAATCCATGACAGTGGCAAACTCCTCTGACAACGATTCCTGAAGTGTTTCGAACGATTCGATTACCTTTTCGCTTGAAACGAATGCTAACGCAGCAATCATCCGAATTGACAAGGCAAAATCTTCATCATTCTGGTATCGATCCTGCAGTCCAACAGATTGAACTTTTCTGAATATATTTTGTGCAAGATGGAAGAAGCAGCCATGTATTTCAACGTTTGCAAAACACTCGGTGGCTGCATTAATTGCAGCCTTTTCGAAATCCGTCGTAATTGTTGTTGGATGAACTTGAGGCTGCAGCACTTTGATTTCTTCAAATAAACGACAGTAAGTAACCTGTGTTTTGTTTGGTAGGAGAACATACAAGCACGGAACAATTGATCCCGTTACAAGAGCTTGTACTGTATATAATTGAAATATAATTGAAAAAAACAGTTCAGGTACCACCTTGAAAGTTCCATCCATAAAACAAATGCTGTGAATCTTTAATCAAATTTAGTGTGCGTTCTGTTCCAAAAATCAAGATTCGGTTGGGGTCATCACATCCGCTGTCGTAGAGTAGAAAATTTTCTCCATTAGCCAAACTCTTGTATTCTTCTGGAATTTCAAATGTGCGGTCGACTGGAAGAGGGTGAACTGCATTCTTCTTCTGTTTAACTCTTCTGATGTTTCTCCGTAGATGTCGAATTGGCACCATCTGAACAACAGCTTGCTGGCTTAGTTGCTGCAATTCTTGACCCAGAATTTGTTGCGGTGTTTCTTCAGTTTCCTCTGCTTTTCGTTTGATACTTGCCCGGACAGTCAAAACCTCACAATGAACCGAATCAGCAGTATGAGTGTGCTCATGCAAGTAACTAACTACTGACAGATCTTCATTTAATTTAACTTTTTCCCTACATTCACTTGTATTTTTTCCTGCACCTCGACGACGCTCACACTCATAACTTATAACATTGTTTGCTAAGCTTTATTGTTTAACATAAACAAAACCATTTAACACAACTTTATTTTTTCCTCGAATACTCGCAACAGTTTACAACTCCATCTGATGGGTTTTTAAAAAAATGTATTGGTTTAAATTGTTTGGAGATTATATAGATACAGAACAAGTAAGACAAACCCATCTTTACAGTGCATTGTTACATCATAATCCGCTTATGTTGACATCTGGCCTGAGTACTGTACTGAAACAACTACAATTAATTGAACGATGGCTAATCCTTCTGTTGTTTATCTTAAATATATCAAATATGCACAATAAATAAGGGTTAGACTGAAGCCTCTTCATACTTCAAAGAAACCTCCTGTTCTACAGTGAGTAAAAGCATGATTGTATGTGTGTGTGTGTGTGTGTGTGTGTGTGTGTGTGTGTGTGTGTGTGTGTGTGTGTGTGTGTGAGAGAGAGAGAGAGAGAGAGAGAGAGAGAGAGAGAGAGAGAGAGAGAGAGAGTGGTCAGGAAAGTAGATATTTTACATTTGATAATACATTTATTTCAGGTGACAACAGTCATACCTATGCACTAACGGTGATGCGAGGTGCGAGTATACATCAAAGCTAAATGTTACTATATATAAATAAAGCAGTATAAAGATAATGGGGAGGGGAATGACTGGGGGGGGGGGGAAGTCCTATTTGATTGGGGGGAAGTCAAGGGGGAGATGTCCGGGGGAGATATGTCGGGGGGGGGGGAGTCGGGGGGGGGGTGGGGGGTGAAATGTCCAGGGGGGAGATGTCCTGATACCATTATATGTCCCTAACAATTTCTTTTGCTGATATCACTAAACGTCATTGGAAAGGTAGCCACTCTTAGAGAGGATTAGATTGTTAGTTTTGATCGGTGGGTCCGAAAATGATCAAGTTAGTCTTTTTGGATTGAGCTTGTCAAGGAGGGTTTCCGTAACCAAGTGGAAGACCCTATTAAGGCAATGAAAGACAATAGCCCTAAAAAGAACTTTTTTTTGTTGAGAATCCCATGATCACTTGTTAGTGACCGATTATCCCTCTGCTCCTGTGGTTGGTCCCTGTATACTTCTTGAGTGTCATGTTTGACCCTGTACTCACTCGTTGATTCCCTGTATGCATCTTGGGTGTCTTGTTTTTGATTCTCACTCTAAACATCCTTGCTCGCTCGTCAATTTGCTTCCGTATTTTTCCCTATCAATTTGGAATTCTTTGTGCTGTTTTGTGTAGAATATATAACCCCATATGACAACTATTTGCATTGTTAGTTAATGCATGATGTTATTAAGTTACTGCAAGGCCTGATAGTTTTGGGGTTAACTATCTTTATAGTGTATGAATTTGAGGTCATTTTCTAAATTAGCATATTTTTGGTTAAAACCTTGTGTTCCTGGGCCTGATAGCCTTGGGATTGAGACTACCTTATAAGATCTAATTTTGGGTCATAACCTATGCATATATGATGAGGTTTTTAGTTGCAACATTGTGTCGCTGGACCTGATAGTCTTGGTTTTGAGACTACCTCATACACTCTAGTTGGGACCATAGTTAGGGGCGCGAGTTAGTGGTTATGCTTTAACCACAGCGGTATCGCGTTTTTAAGGGGCCTATAATTACCTTCGTTATATTAAACTCATTTATGAGATGCTGTCAATGGTGTTATATAGAAGGAAGAATTTAGAAGGATAAGAGAAGAAAAGAGGTAAGACGCTTGCTTTATTGATTGCATAACTGGTAGTTAATATAACTTTGATGTTTATTCCTTTATGTATTTCTTTTATTTTAGGTTTGTTATTACCTATCGCCAGAGCGTTCATAACAAGGAGGAACTCGTTCGCATAACAAATACATCATACAAAATCCGAGTATTGTAAGCTGACACTTACCAAGCATGAACTAGTTTTAAGATTTGAGTTCCCACTGAACATTTGATGAAGAATGGTTGCAACATGTTTAGGTTATAACGGTTTGAATTTGTACATGATACATAATGGCAGTTGAATGGGTGATAAGAGATGAGGCCTGAAAGTCTGTCAAGATGCCAGTGTGTTTGTAAATCACAAGATGATCACGTCCTTGCCAGCGACAGTAATGGTCTGTGATCAATGTGTATCGGCATGTTTTCTTGTTTGAATTACTTACTGCGCGTACGAAACAGGCATACTAAATGAACAAACAAGAATTCTAAAACTTCAAACATAGGAACCAAGGACTAATCCAGAAAACTGATTCCACACCAATAATGTATTTTAATCAGGACAAATAAACATATACACCAATAATGTATTTTAATCAGGACAAATAAACATATAAGATGTAACTAAACTAATTTAAACGAAGTGAGCTGTTGTCAACAATTACGGACAGAGAACGGGAAGCAAGAGTAAAATGGCGGAAACACAAAAGCAAATTAGGAACCTGAAGAAATAAAAATAAAGTTGAGGAAAATAGAGAAAGAAGAAGGCTCATATCTGGAATGTTTGTATAAAGAAGGAACGGAAGAATTAGATATGACAGCAGCATCAAGGGAAAGAATACCCGATACCCGGTACTTCAACGGTGATGATAGCTTTAAAACTAATGAATCCAGACTATATTAGTCAAACATACTCCATCAACAAAAACGGATATAAATGCTACATACTACGCCCAAGAGGGAAAAAGCCAATAATTCCATATGAAGAGAACAGTATAATGCGAGAAAAGTCGTAGTAAGAGTTTAAACACCCATCCCAAAGAAAATTTAAAAAAAAACGGGAGAATTACATGTTTCAGACTTGCCACTCGAAACAAGAAGCTACGGTGTAAGTCTTTAAAAAGAAACTAGGAATTAAAGTTGAAAAGGCCAGACTTGTACTAATACCACAGACCACAGTGTACAATGGGACCAGAGTGTTCGAAATAGAACAAAGCAGACTACAAGGGATCAAAAGAGAATTTTACCTCAACGGATTTCTAACAAAGACATGGTATAAAGGTATATTCACCATAGGAAATACTATAGGTACGAGAAGACTGGACATACCACTCACAATTGCCCTCACACTCAAGAGACCCTGGCAGCAAATGGTATATAAAAAAAAGAAAACCCGATGATACGATGGAAGAACAAAACAAACAACAGGGACAACAAGCTCAACAACAGAGAAATCTAGAAAACACACAGGAACAGAATAACTATAGACAGGAAGTGATCCAAAGCATCTCCTCCCCCCCAAAAAAAAAAAATTAAAAAAAAAATAATCCAGAAACAAACAGAGAAACAACAGCAACTAAACAGTTGCAACCACAACAAAAACCTCAAATAAAAACAACTCAACAATAGACGGAAAAGCAACAAGGGAAAGAATGCATTACACAGAAATAGGGAAAATGTTAAAAGAACAAAGGATACGAAACCAACAAGAAGAATAGATTAAACAACAAAACCTAAAAAAGGAAAACACAAAATCCATGAGCAGATATAAAATCAACACAAAAAAAGATGAGATCATACGTTAAACACAACAGCAGAAAGAGTCACATTAGCAACAACAACCTAATCCAAAACCAGCGTAGAAACAGGCAGGGGAACAAAGAAAACAGAAGCAACAGCAACAAGAGAAAGAAAGAATTAAACAACCTCAAAAATGGAAAACAAGAACCAGTAAGAAAACAAGAAAAAGTAAATCAACAACAGCAGGCTAAACTTGAAACAGTAATATCACCTGGAGAAAATAACTTGAATGAAACAAATCTATTAACCCTGACAGAAAAAGAGACTTATAACTGGGAAAGAAACAGAAGGAAGGAGAAAAGAAGACTAAAAAGACAAGAAGAGTATGAGGATAAAAAATATCTGTTCTCTTAGTTTGCATTGATATTTCATTCTATTCATTTAAAGATTTCCCTGGTGTCCATGGTGTATCATTGTCCACAGTATACATGTTTTGAAACATTTAGGTGTGTATTTTCTTTTGATAACTGTACAGATCATCAGTCCATAAGCATGTGTTAAATGCTTTGATGATATTTAACAAACAAGCTTTATATCTAAAACATATTACGAAACAAAAAATACAATTTCAACATAACGTATTCAATAAAAATGTACCCACCAACCCCCAAAATGAGAGACCAGCTTAAATAATATGATTTTAAACTTTGTGGAATGGGCTGGCGTTACGTAAAAACTAGTCTTGATAGTGTCAATTGATAAGTATAAGTATCACAATATATATCACAATAGACGTTGTTTCGGTACATGAGATAACTTACAAACTGAGCCATGTGATTCTTTCTAAACATTTTTATGAAATGTATGAAATCATAAGACTGGAACCTTGATGTGTGAAGGAATAATTAACAATTAACAGATGTTGTATTTACCTAGGGAATGAATAATCACAAGGCAGCAATTCATCAATTCTGAAAAGGGTCAATGATCTGTATGAGGTGAAAATCTATTACGTCAGAGCGCACTAACCCTCCATGTTTTGGTTAATAGTTACATGTACATTGAATCGTTAGAATATACGCTTTGTGTACACATGTACGTCTTCTTTAGAATTAATCCTGTAGTACTTTTGTAGAGAGAGAGAGAGAGAGAGAGAGAGAGAGAGAGAGAGAGAGAGAGAGAGAGAGAGAGAGAGAGAGAGAGTCTTACCGATATCTAGTCGAGCATCCGCTCCACCATCCTCCACACGACTGGTAACTGACTCTTTCGGAGTAGTATATTGGTACAACATTTTGTCTGAAATTTTCAAGAAACTTATTTGAATGATACCTAAAAAACATAATAATGTTATGAATGTTGTGATATAACGGACCATTCAGTTTAACTCAGTATGTGTTAACTATCAAATTAAAAAAGGATTATAAAGCTCGAGTGCAAAACACACTGACAATGTCACTATAAGCCACGAGGATATTATAATGAGCAAGTATTTTAAAATCAGTGAAAGGAAAATATAAACCTAACTAATATTATTCTCCTTTACATAGCTAGATGAGCAAGAAACACATACGTACAAACACGCACGCGTACACACATACCTACAACCTTTTGTCAATACCTTCTCTAAAAAAAATATGTCCAAGTACTTCTCAGCTTTTAAATTTAATCGTTAGAACAGTTAGTACTAACCCAAAATTGTGATGGTGATCATAGAATTTGAACATCACAGTGCTATTCCGAAACAATATGTGAATATTATTAGAGTTTAATAATTTGAAAATTTCTATTGATCAGATTAAATCCATAAAAGGTAACTCGAGTGTACGCTCTCAATTTATAATAAACAGCATTAATGTGCTTTATCACAAACACTATGTGCTTTATCACAAACACTATAATGAGGACATAAATTTTACTAAATTTTAACACATGATGCTGGTGTGAATTTCCTTGTATGTATAAGTATGGTGTATGTGTGTGTGTTTGTATATATATATATATATATATATATATATATATATATATATATATATATATATATATCAATATATATATATATATATATTGTATTTAACTGAAAACAGTGCAAAACTAGTATCTAACTAGCCTGAGGACTTTCAACTCTTAACGAGTCTTTTTCAAAGGTAAATATAAAACAAGACAAGACAAACAAATAAAACACAAAAACCCATGTGAGCAAAACTTTACAATGCTATTTCTAAATGAATTAAACCTTTAAATGTTGTTTCAACTAATTTATTTCAACTTGTTGCGCATGCTGGAAAATATTTTTCTTGACCTAGAAATCAATGAGCCAAAACGGCATCTGTTGTTTTGTGTAAATTTATGTAAGCAGAAATTATATCCTGAATATTTCAGTGTTATAGTAGCAATTATATGCAATTGAACATCAATGAGCCAAAACGACATCTGTTGTTTTGTGTAAATTTATGTAAGCAGAAATTATATCCTGAATATTTCAGTGTTATAGTAGCAATTATATGCAATTGAACACATTTAGGGAAATATTTTTTTTAAAAATGTGTCAGCTACAAAAGATTAATTTATTTGTGAATGGCTGTCTTTTTCTAGTCCTCTTTGTTTCAACTGCTTGTTTTCAATGTCCTAATTAAAAGGCGGCGTATGCAGGAAGATTCCATTTTTCTTTCCTGGTTTCGGAACTCCATTTGGGGTTGTGAGCCATTGCAGTAAGTTTAATATCACTGAAAGTGTGACCAGGTGAGGAGAGGTGTTCTGTTACCGGGCTTCGTACAGATTCTTTTGGAACCAATCAGATATATGAAGGTTGATCCTTTCGTGTAGCTTTTCATGTCCTCCGGCACACTGAAGGCTACGGATCACATGTAACGAGATACATAACATTTTCTGTTTTGCACGTTTGTTTGGATGTTTGGACCATGTATGTTTAGGTTTCTCTAGTCACTGTGCTAGAAAATGTCCTGGTCTTGGAACCACCTTCCTCCCCATAAATCACTTAAATCAAAATCGCGTTATATTCAAAGAAACTTTTATTTCCTTTAAATCTCTGTTCGAAACTTAAAACTGATCATTATATTTATCCCAAAATGTATATGTAAGTATACAACAAGATATACATGTTGATTAGAGAGTGATTTAGAATGCAGATATTGATGGAACAGCAAAAGCAGATAAACACATGCATATAGAACGATAATGGGATTTGTAATATCTATCTATCTATCTATCTATCTATCTATCTATCTATCTCTCTCTCTCTCTCTCTCTCTCTCTCTCTCTCTCTCTCTCTCTCTCTCTCTCTATATATATATATATATATATATATATATATATATATATATATATATATATATATATATATATATATATATATATAAAGTACTAATGAATACACAAGTGGTTTAGTGGCATCAACTGAAAGATATTTGCGAATAGAGCTGATACGTCTTAGCTCTAGAGAGGCAGCCGTGCATATGTTCATGACATGTTGGTGCAATGTGAGAGTACTGTCTAGAGTAACACATAGGTTTCGTACTGACTGTGTGAATTTAATGTTGGTGTTGCTGATATTTATTTATTGAGCTAAAGGATGTGACTGAGAAAGTCTTTGTGTTGTGATCAGAATGGCCTCAGTTTTATCACTCATTTGCAGCTTGTTATATGTCATCCATGATTTCACATCAGAAATGCACCTATCTACTCCATGGATGGTAGCATCAATTTCAATTGTGTGGCTAGATCTGTATATTTTGGTGTCACCAGCGTATAATTAGTAAGACGCTGGGTGATGATCTATGACACTTGAGAGCGGCTGAGTATATAGAATGAAAATAACAGATCCAAGAACAGACCCCTGTGGAACACCACAACATAGATTAAATGATGGAGTTTATTCCATTTGCAGATACAAGTTGTGTCCTGTTGACTAAGTAAGTCTTGCACCACTGTAGGTCTTGCACCACTGTAAGTCTGTATTCTTAATGCCAAATACATGCTGGAGACGGTGAAGTAATATATCATGGTTTATTGTGTCAAATACTGAAGACAAATCAAGGAGGGTGAGGACTGTAATCTTGGTACTATCCAAAGCAGAGAAAATGGCATTAAATACTTTCAGAAGAGTAGTTTCACTACTGTGGCAAGGGCGATATGAAGACTTTACATTGCTAAAAAAACTGTTTGAATTCAAATGAGATACAAGTTTGTATAGAACAACTTTTTCTAAGATTGTTGATATGAATGGGAAATTAGAAACTGGGCGGTAGTTCTTTAAATCGTTATGTAGAAGTGTTGGTTTCTTCATTAGAGGCTTTACGATGGCAGTTTTGAAACCGATTGGAGTTCCCCTGATGAGAATTACACGAAAGGGTGATGATAAAGATGATATCTGGCGCAAAGGTGGCGCTGCTGGTAAAGATATAATTTTTTAAATTTCTTTGTGGATGCCGGTAATGACTACATTGCTCGTTGAAAAATAAAATAACTGTCTTTTATGGATTCAGGTGGTAAATCGATATTATCATGATTGAGGTTAAACACATATGGTTTTCAAAGTGCTGTCTATGGTTTATTCACTTGGTATATAACATCATAGCAGGGTGTTCCTGACCCAAGGCATATTTTCATTGCTTTACAAAATGTTGCACGAGTAATCTCTCAAGAACATTGTCATATGATATTTCACAACTCTGTTTTTCTGAAGGTTCTTTAAGAAACAATGGACATCAAGAACCATTTGAAGATATTTTACTTTATTTTGATCAAAAGTATGTAGCACGTTTGATGACATTTATGGGACGTGATCAAAATATAAATACTGGCTGGTAAATATCACAGATAGATTTAATAAGGCTGTATCCCAATTATTACCTTTTGCTGGTGTTAATTACAGAGCAATTGCTGCAATACTCAGTGTATAATTGATGTTACTTGAAGATGCTGGCGGGCGAATTTGAGTCATTGATGCCCCTTTATCGAACATGTAATTAAATATATATCTAAAAAATCAGCTAGCAACTATAATCAAACATAACAATGATCCATACGGTGGAGGCCGTCATATTTCACCGGAAATTGTAAATATAGCATCAACGATCGCAGTCAATCTTGTATGTGATTTAATTGATGGCAGTTTTAAAGCAAATATATAAGAATCTAATCAAGCTCAACAAGGATATATTCTATGTACATTTACACCTCAAGTACCTGCCGGGTATTTGATTGTACAAGAACCCATTAATTATAATTATTTACGGTGTCATAATCTGTTATTATCAGGAATAAATTTTAAACTAACTGACCAGACCGGCGACTTGCTTGATTCGGAATATAAAATCTTAACGAATTAATAAAAATAATATATTATATAAAGTACCAACACGTGAAAGTTTTTATTCACAACAAAAATGTACTTGCAAATGAATGAGAATAATATTTACACTGCCCTTAGTCGGGGCAGAACAATTTAGTTTTGACATAATTATTGATGAATACGGCAATGACAATTTCTCGTTAACACAGGAACAGTTAAATGAACTGCTACGAGATCATTTTATTATGATTATGTGTGGTAGAGATAGGATTCTGAACTATGCAGATTCCTGTATTGATTTTGATCGGATTAAAAACAATTTTATCATATTTATTGGTTTGTGATCCTCATAACATAATCTTTTTATTTGTACTGACAAAATCAAGAGAGAAAAATGTGTTAATAGCTGTTGCTTTCATCTTCGTATTCATTGTCAAAAAGCTGCTACTTTCACTTTCACTAGACATCGTTTTCCTTTGAAATAATCTTTTTAAGTTGTCTTACATGTGTATTTAAATTTTTTGTCTCTATTTACGATATAATTCTGATCGAAGGTTTTCGAACGCGTGCGAGAGAAAAACGAATTTCTCCACTTCTTTTTCTTTCACTGCAGTCAGCGAAAGAAACATATACATGTAATATTTAATTTGCTTAATGAATTTGTACTCTGATGATAGTAATGTATATCTATCTTTACGTTCTTGTAATGATTAAAAATCAGAAACAACTTGTTCGATTTTAGTTCATCAGATAGTTTTATGCCGTTATTTTTTGTTGTTGTTTTTTTGTTTAATGTTTCGTTTTGTCGGCTCTTCCTCCTTTTATTGCGCTGTCTGTCTAATTATCTATTGGTTCTGTTTAACTTCTTTTACTTGTTGTTGTTGCTGCTGCGGCTGAATCTACAGTGGGGTTGCATTTGTACTATTTGCTGTTGTTTTTGTTCTTGCTGTTGTTTGACTGTTGAAATTATTTCTAAATTTGCTCTGTTTGTTCAGTACTTCCTGCAGTGAGTGGTCTCCACAGTGTTGTTTATTTTACAGGTATGCGGCATGTGCTCCGTTCTTTGTTTGAATCTATATTTCAAGATTTGCGCTTTTTTAAAAAGTAAGGACCGGGCTAGGGAGTGCTACCTCTGTTATTTTGAAATGTTCATTCTTTATATCAGTTGATCTAGTTTCGATTTACATACATATAGGTTTTGGCTACTTGGGTCCATGAGTCATAGTGGAGTTAACGCCCATATTTTTTACATTTTCGATTTTTCATCATTATGTTCAGACTTTTTCTCTCCTTCTTCTTTCCAAAATAGACCCATAAGGCCTCATTTTTTCCTGATTGATTTTTTTACCCTGAGGCTTCTACGAACTTTTCAAATTCTTTTATAAGTAGTTTATGGGAATTACGGTCTTGTACGAAGTGTGTGCAATCATCTGAATGTTGTTTCAATTTTGTGCAATTATCTGCGTGT
The DNA here is from genome assembly GCA_029339505.1 of Unio delphinus. Taxonomy (NCBI): domain Eukaryota; kingdom Metazoa; phylum Mollusca; class Bivalvia; order Unionida; family Unionidae; genus Unio; species Unio delphinus. The sequence continues at coordinate 5,224,703 of JAQISU010000173.1, forward strand.
TGTAGCATTTTCACCTCATCTCTAATATTTAGAACTTTTATACCTTTGATTTCCTTGTTGAGTTTTATTTTGATACTTAGAGTTTCAATTGCTATTAGACATACTAGCATGGGCAGCGGGCATCCCCGTCGCACTGATCTTTTAATGTCAATTTTGCCCGTATTTGCGCCATTCACCTGTACGCTTGCTATTATATCCCTATACATGGTTTAGTCCAATTTTAGAAATTTCTTCCAAAATCAAATCTCTCCAATTCTTTAAGTTAGTAGTTTTCTTCCAATCTGTCAAAAACCTTTTCCTGGTCAAAAATTACCATGATACCATTTGCTCCACATGTTTAATGTATGTTTATAATTCTGTATAATCCTTTTTAACTCTTTCTGCTAAACAAATGATCTAGAATTAAGAGAGTTTACGAAATTATTCAGACTACAACCGAATAATTTCAGTCTGAAAAATGGTTGAGATAATTGAAGAAACTCCTATAAATGATTTTTTAGGATAGGTAGAGACCAAACGACTTAATAGTTGTTAGTGAAAGGATAGTTCGTGATACACTTCAGCCGAAATTATTTCCGTTACAACAAGAGAAGTCTTCATAATTGTCTTTACCACTGTGTTATCAACCTGCAGATAAGCGACGATATAATATTGAAGCTGATATACCAAGATCGTCGAAGATCAAACAAAATCTTAAATTAAATGGTATTGTTTTACTTGATGTCAATGCCGCTGAGGATGCGTTGAAATTAGACAATTCTCTGTGTACGTTGTGACACGCAAGGACAATCCATTCATCGCACTATTGTGTCTTTAACCATCTATGATACAGTTATTTTGGATCGTTGGTGATCGTATCGAATGGTCAAACTTCGTTGATCTCGCGCTGTCTCGAGGCAGAAGAATATCTCAGTTTCGGAGGCTTATGGCACAATTTACAGATACTGCTGCCACCAAAAATGATGTTGTTAGCGATGATATTGTAAGAAAAAATAGTTATATACAGTGTGATTAAAAAAATAAGCGCGACTTTGATCTTGATGCTGAATTTATCATGATATTAAAACAACAACATAATGATCACTGTGCGAGCTGTAATACAGCAATGTTGTGGAGCAATATTCGTAATAATTCAAGATAATTTACCGTAGATAGAATTAATAGTAATCTTGGTCACATACGTGAAAATGTGATGCTGACCTGTCTTGAGTGTAATCGACGTATGGGTGCTAGTTAAGTGAAGAGGGTGGTAGCTGCGTATCTTCTGGAATTGCTTGTAATTGTTCACGTACAAATCCTCGTTGAGGCGCAGCTAAACCTAATGAGTATACAACATGTCTACCCGTTGATGTAAATACCCTAGAAGTTTTTTTTTTAAAGATACACTTCAAATAGGACCAGTCGCTCTTTTTCTACCACCATCGAGTTCATCAGGTACATTTAAATAGCTTAAAGTTACGTTACCTAATACTGGTTGTTTTGAAAAGTCATGTTGTATAGGTATATATTTTTTTGATTACATTAACGGGTCTCATAGCAGTTTCCCGAGTAATGCAGATATCACACTTGGTAATCTTTTAACCTTTTCGCGAGATCTCATATGATTTTGAACTCTTGCCTTCGCGTAGTGATATCCAATTAACCGCTCAGCAAGCGTTCGATTAAATCGTTGAACAGTTTCCTTATCACGATGAATTGCGACATGTCCTCGTCGTATTTCGAAATTGTCTTTTTTCATCAACGATGATACTGCACAAAGAAATTTCTTGCCAATTTCAAGCTATTGTAGATGTGGCCATTGCAAAAGTCATCATTGATAAATTAGTTCAAAAGCAGAAGCAACTTTAGTTGCTGCTTCTTTATATCTTATCGCGATGTCAACAAATGACAACGCGTATTTGTATGAGTGTTGCCGTCTTCCAATTTTAATAGTATCGTTTGGTAAAAATAATATATGCGACTGATGAACTTCATTTGGAACGCTGACATACAAATGTGCGTACTCGATTCGTTTAGGCGATGGTATATAAATGATTAATATTGTCTGTCGTTCTAACCAATATGCAGCAACAACATGTATAATATTTGCTGCATCAGCGAGTTTACTTATCGCTGCTCTGCCTATCCAATGTCCTCTTAGCCAATATAAAAATCAAATTCCATTATTTTAAAAATCGGTTGATTAATTTTCATCTCCGAATAATTATTTATCTTTCATCGCAGATCTTACCAACCAATTACCTAATGATTCTCTGAAAAAATTGTACTTTTATTTATATAATTTAATGCATGAAATAATTTCACATCTGCAATATGTTTTGTAGTAGATCTTTTCTGTTATAAGCTACATCTTGATTATGACACGCTTTATCGATTTCATTTATCAAATATTCACCATGTCTTGGTTGATCCTGCTTATCGAGTCGGAGATCAAGTCTGGTTCCAGGACCACAATAACAATATCATGGAAAATGTTTTTCTCCTGGGTATTTAACCCATGGAGTTTCTGGTAATTTTTCCTAGCGAAGTAGCAATATCGCCACCTTTTTTGGTGGGAGGGGAGTCAGGCAGACAAATTTATACGTGTATACAACATTTCACACACTTCCCTGTAAGTGCACGCTTGTTATTTTTTTTTTGTTAACAATGTTGTTACTACATCTGCATGGGTGGGAGCTCTACATTTTACACAATATAGATCCATATGATTTATTATATTTCTTCAACAACGATGTAATTGATTTCTCAGCGACACGAAAGCGAGAACCTGTTAAACATGACCAGAATTCAATAAGATCAATTATCATAGGTCCATCTAGGTCTGGTAAAAACGCAATTGCTACTTAATTGTATAATGAGATGGATCAAGTGACATAAGTTATATTTAGTGACTCCGTCATATGATGGTCAGAGATGCTACGATGTGCTTAATTTTTTTAATGAAAACGCAAAATTATTAAATGAAGAAGTTGATTATATTATTAATATTATTACCGATATTGATGAAGCGCCAAGAATTGATGAATTTTATGGATTAATTAATAATTTTGCTGTTTATGCAACAATCAATCCAGCAAGAATATTTTCTCGAGGCAGGCATTAAAACATAAAATAAAAGATCACTGCCAGTTCACTCTGTCTGCATGTGTTCGAGTCTAAGATTCGGCTAATGTGGTTACGTGAGAAAGCTTGCAAGTAGCTTCTCGAGGGTCGGTCGTTCTTTCTGGGGGTTTTCCCCAGGATCTTCCTCCACCATTAATACTGGCCGCCATGTATACCCTATCGAGTGCTGAAAAATGACCTTAAACCTACAACAACAACAATTCACAGCAGCAGAGGGGTCACGACTACAAATAGAGTTTCATCGGGTAAACTCGCGTGCATACTTATTGAAAACCACCAAGACACAACAACCGTAACTTATCAACTAACCCAATTTGAGAAACTCTTGGTTAGTTAGAGGCTTTGGTTTGGCGTTATTGACCTTACAGTTTCATTTTCGTAAGAAGGATTAGTTTTTTAAAAAAGGACCTTCCAGAAATTTATGGGTTCGATCTCTCGGCTGAACTTTATAACGATTATGTTATTTGAAAAAAGTATTATATTGTTGCAAACATCAAATATGTCTAAGCATGAAAGAAAATGGTAGCTTAGATCAAATGCTTGGTCCCTAAATAACACTTCAATCTACAAGCACTCGAACGAAACTTTGACGTCAAGCATACGGATTTACACCTAGAATGTTTGTCGATAACTGCTGCTTGGACAACTATACGAAGCAAAGGTCAAGTTCTTAAATTGTAGAGCTAAGCACTGTAATCCATACAGGTACTCTGTTGGAAAGGGTGGTCGGATAAATCTTCAGTCGAAACATCAATGTTCGACACTTCTGGAAATGACTGCACCAACATGACATAATTTTGAGGTGAATCCTAGGAATCATACCAGCTCCTGTCTTTTCAAAACAAGGAATAACCGATTACCATGGCACGTACGGGTAAATGTCCAATACTTGTAAAGAAAATCAAAGTGACAGACCTAATACCAAAATGCGTTTGCAATAAATAAATATCATTATATCATGTTTTGTTTTCTCCAGCCGTGTCACGAGCGTTCCTTTATTGTTCGTTATTTGAGTGGCAATATATAAATCAAAGAACTCATGAGTGTTTTTTTAAAATGTCACTATGCTGTTTTGTCATTTCCGGACATTATATGTAACTTACGGAGGGTGGGTGCGATTTGGATTTTTAACATTGCTTTAAAACAATTTCTGTCACGTCGCTGTGATGTCCGCAGTGTGACAGATTTTATTTATGTCTAACACTGGGGCATCATGTCGCAGACATGTAGCATGATATCCCACCCGGCCACATTATCCTGAAACCAGGCCGACCAGTCCTTACACTAACCTATTAATGCTGAGTGCCATTCAAGGCTGCTGTCAGTACCGATTTTTAATAATCTAACAACTTCTGCGTCAAAACGAATCAGTGATATTCTTACTTGATTAGGAGTCGTTCCAGTCGTGGCTATTTATGCCTTAACTGGATAATATATTTCTAAATAAGACAGCAAAAAAGACAAAAGTGTGAGGCTCGAATTGTTTTTTTTTTGTTTTCGGTGATTATACTATGTAGACTATCGGGTTGTGGTAACCAGACTTCAGTTTGTTTTCGATATGATATAATTGTTTCACTGACAATCAGCGATATCAGCATTTTAGAATCAATCATATACCGTAATAACACTATTGGCATCCAGTGCTTTTCATAGATGTGTCTACCAAACCAAACATAACAACACGGATGAAGTCCTTTAGCCAATTCAAATGATATCACACGAGTGAATCCGGTGAGATCAAAATCAGGCAGTGGTCCATTAATCGCAATACGGGTCATTTCGTGTGTGGGAAGTCCAAATCTTCTGAAGTACTCAGAACACTCTCCCTACCCGAGAAAACTCCCTGGATAACACGCAATCATATCAACCGAAATGATGTTTTCAGGGTCGTATTTTGTATTCCATAATCCACCATGGCCATAATCAACACAGTTATCTTGGATATCCGAGAGAAATTCTGCACTTGTTGGTTTCCAGAGATTTTTCTTTCTCGTGAAATGAGCTGCAACTGACGGTATTGTAAAACAGTATGATAGTAATTGTTCGTCGTGTTCCGTTGAAAAACTACTAGCTAGTTGTTTCATCTCATCATGGAGGGCTTCAGTACGATATATACGGATCTCAATGGGATTTTTTCATGACTGAATGACGTTTTTTTGTGTGGTTCACATACACATATATCGTATTCAAAATTATAGACTTGTAGATTACGAACACTAGTGTATTCCATACACGGTTGTGATCTCGTCCTGGGGCCCATAGTTCGAATCTCGTGGCAGGCATTATTGTCGACGGTTTTGATCGAAAGGTTTTTCTATATAATAATTGGGGCTTTAAGCCATTCGAAATTCAAGCCGTGAAACCACCATATGTCACACACCGTCACACGGTGTGAATGTGTTTTTGCATTCAACCCGGGTGATTTTTTGTTGGGGGATTGAATGTAGAACAGCCCCGTGTGTGTATCTGCTGTGTGTAGACCTATAATACATTGCTATATGTTGTATTGTCTTGTGCTGTCCTATTTGTATATAAAAAATCCCTCACGAACATAAAAAATATCGTAAATAATGTGTACGCGATCCAACACGGATCATTTACGTGGACACCACAAAATAACATTATAAATATCACCGCGACCGTCAAAGGTATTTATCGATTAACACTAGTGTCGCCAACTCAATTTAATATTTCATCAACGAGTTCATCTGGGGTCAACAATAGGATATCAACGATCATCGACAAGGAAACAACTTAACGATTAACAATAATATCCACTGATAATAATTTGGCTAGGGTTACAGTAACATGGTATGTGGAATTCGTAGCGGGGTAAAGTAAACAACTGAATTAAAAATCCATACTATTTTCAACGCTGACGAATTTAACGCCAGCAATTTTAAATCTATTAAAATAAATAAAATGTCATCATTGGCAAAGTCACAGCAGTATCGCTATGATCAGGTCAGAGAATTTCAAACTAAACTCAAAACACTCACTGAGGAGTATGAAGTAAAAATAAAAAAATACCGACGAAGAATTTCCGCAGGTGATGTTACCGTGTACTCGGTATCAGGTGTAATCACCGGAGCCGGTATAATACTCTCCTCGGTGACAATGTTGCCCCGATAGCTGTTCCAATTTGTATATCCGAGGCGACAACAATCGCTGGAATTATTTCAATAATAACAAAAAAATATTATCGTGTTGCCTGCGCAAACTACAAGACTACATAGTTAAGTTCCATATTGTGTCAACCGCATACACCCAATTATCCTCGATGATATCGTCGTCACTCGATGACACATTAATATCCGATTTGAGTTTTTAGCGATGGTACGTGTTTATGATTCCGCGATGTCAAAATTAGAAAAACAACATGAGTATAATAACAATGGCAACATCGCAAGAACTACTTCAACGAATAGCGGAAAACACAACCCCGGTGAAAACCAGCATGATATCAATAATCTCAACTAATCCTGAATTCTAGGCGAATTTCCCTACTGCGGTTTCAGTTAAGGAAATAGCACTAGCAAAACTACGAGAATACCATAGTTGGCAAATATAAGATCAGTACCATTCGGTGGTTAGCAACCGAATAATTCCTTGGTGTTTGCGAGTAAGAATAAACAAGACGGGACTACTGACTGGAACGTTGTTTCCATACCATCTGGGTCCTACCAAATTGAACAAATTAATAATGAATTACAACTCAGAATAAAATCCATTACTGGAAAAGAATCGAAAATCGCTATAACGGTTCATGAACCAACACTATCATCTGCCATTGAGATAAACTCACCCGGGTATGTCGTAGATATCTATCAGAGTTCGATAAGAACCGTGCTAGGATGGCCTGAAAAAACTCAACCATAAAAAAACGTTAATGTACCCGAACCGAAAAAATCTGATTATATTTCAACTAAGGAGGATTATCATTGTAACAGAATTGTTACCGAGCGGATGGTGGATTAAATGAACAAAACAAACACAAGTGTGAAAGATAATGTAAATTTATGAAATAAATTATTAATGAAAAATAATGATGTATCAACACAATAACTCATGCGTTCAACCCACAATTACAATCACAACCATTCACAATACATGAACAAATTAAATATTAATACAAAAGGAATCTCAGATGTAAAGGGATCTCTTGGACTATACACAGATCCAAGGATCCTTTACGAAAGTTAAATTAATGCAAGTATAAATTACGAAAAATGAACACAAACGACAAACTATACTATCGCACGATGGATTGCGATAACTAGCACGACCATATACTTGTATTCAATCAAGTTGCTAGCTTTTATTGATATCTATGCGATCACTTGAAATATTATTGTGATCTGACATAAGCATGCAAATACAACAATGTATTAAATTGTATTACAATTTCAATACACATATGTGTCTCGACCCCGTATAACCGCACGATTCAGCAACAGTTGAATCGTCTCCCAGTTTCCCCGAAAACCTAGGGTTGACCAATACTATTATCGGACGTTTCCCTTCACGGATCCACCACAGTTTTACGTTCAGACAACATACCAACGGTTCCTCACTACCCTAGATGTCGACCCGGATGTTTTACAACTCAGACAGCTCCGACACTCGGACTTCTAGCTTTCCGGATATTTACACGTTACACAGATGTTGACGAACAGACAGTTCGACACACAGACAGATACTTCAATTCCGTTTGCACAAATTAAAGGCACAATCACATTCAGATATTTATACAAAGATGTTCCACAACAAATCAGACGATATCAAAGACGTTTATCAAAAGATGGTATCAGATGTGTTAACAGCTACGGTATCAGAAATGGTATCAACTACGTTAGCAGCTACGGTATCAGAAACATTGACATCTACTGTATCAGATCTACGGTATCAGATCTACGGTATCAGAAACATTGACATCTACGGTATCAGCGATTATCAGATCTATGGTAACAGCGATTGTCAGCTACAGTATCAGAAACACGGTAACAGCCCTTTGGCTGGAGATTGCAAGACGAGCTTATCTATCCTTCGATTAGATATTTTGGTTCCCGTAATTATTATGAAAAATATCTCGCCTTATATACTCTCTATAGGTGAACATAAATCACATCGAGCTTGCCGTGCACCACGTGAAACGAGTATTTCGGATTTCATGTAAATAACAAACCAGGCACATGCAAATCGTTACACGCCGCTTACCTTGGGAAAACCACTTATTCACCCCAGGCAATGCATGTACGACGAAACAAAGAAAATGGTGAGATTAGTTTGTAAATCAAGAAGAAAAATAAATTTAATTTTCGCCTAATTCTGTGACAATACCTCCCTCCTAAGAATAAAAATGTACACATTTTTAAAACTAACACAGAATAGAAGAAAAATAACTACTAATGATATCTTACAACATTTACACTGGTTATACTACAAACTGGATTTTATTGCTGGGCAAATTCATACAAATTTCCCATCATGCCCTACTCAAGTAGTCTGCGCCTATATTTTCAACTCCCCTTATTGCTTCTACACGGAAACGATAAGGTTGTAGTGTTAGCGCCCAACGCATCAACCGAGCGTTAGCGACCTTGGCCTTGTTTAAATACAGTAGGGGTTGGTGATCAGTCTCAAGAACGAAATCTCTCCCAAATAGATATGCGTGATACTTCCCAATTCCCCATACTACGGCCAAACATTCCTTTTCTATGACGGAATAATTCTTCTCCCTGGGTAGCAATTTCTTACTCGAGTAAGCTACGGGTAACTTACTGTCGTCTTGCTCTTGCAGTAAAACTGCCCCCAACCCAGTTTCAGAAGCATCTGTTCTTAGAATAAACGGTTTGCTGACATCTGGCAATTTTAATATAGGTGCACTAACCAGTTTCTCTTTCAGAGTACAAAATGCTTTATCTTGCGGCGGTCCCCATTCAACTTTGTTTGGTTGCCCCTTCTTGGTCAAATCAGACAGCGGGCTAGCAATGGCTGCAAAGTTCGGTATAAACTTTCTATAAAAACCTACTAGACCTAGAAATGATCTTACCTGCGTTTTATTGGTTGGCTTTGGTGCGTCTCTAATTGCTTCAACTTGCTTGGGATGAGGTTTTAACTGACCCATACCGCTGACCCTATGACTCAAACAATCTAAATCTGTATAACCGATACTGCATTTAGTGGGTCTCACTGTAAGGTTCGCTCTGCGGAGTCTATTGAAGAGCTCGCTCAGGACGGACACGTGCTCACTCCAAGTATTCGTGTACACGAATATGTCGTCTACAAAGCTATCAACGTTTGCTAAACCTTTCAGCAACTTTCGCATCAAACGACAACAGGTGGCGCTGGCTCCAACTAACCCGAATGGCATCACTTTAAATTGATACAATCCTTTCTGGGTCGCAAATGCCGTCAAAGTTCGGGACTCAGGGACAATGGGAACCTGCCAATATCCCTTGGACAGATCTAATTTGGAAATCCATCGGTTTACCGACAACTTTGCAAATAGACCCTCCATATCTGGCATTGGTTCTGCATCGAACACAGTGATTTTATTTAACTGCCGAAAATCAATGCAGAATCGGTTCGTCCCGTCCTTTTTCCTTACTAGCACTACTGGAGACGAATATGGTGAGTTGGAGGGTTCAATCACCCCCAGATCCAACATTTTACCCACCTCTTCGTCCACAGCTTCACGTGCGTTGTACGGCACCGGATAGCCCTTGATTCGAATAGGGTCAGACGTATTCAGTTTAATTTTGAGGTCCAACAAAGTTGTACAACCTGGTCTGTCTGTGAATACATAAGAGTGTTTAGCCAAGAGCGCATTAATCTGTTGAAGTTGGTCTTTCGTCAACTCCGCACTCACATCGACCTTATCTATCCCTTCCCCCGCAACTCCCAAGGTACATTCAAGGGAACTCTCGATATTCGAATCCGCTTCATCATCGTCTACGACTGCCGTACAAACGACATTTAAGACCCCCTTTTCAACATTGTCGCTCTGTCTCTTGACATACAACTTGAGCATGTTAGCATGGAAGGTCTTTAAATTACCGTCAATGTCAATTTTATAGTCCATCTCACCTTTTACCTCTTTAACTTCATAGGGACCTTTCCACTGGACTAGTAACTTATTTGAGCTCGTTGGAAGAAGCAATAGCACCTGATCTCCCACAAGAAATTTCCTATTTCGCGCTCTGCGGTTGTAATACTTGGCATATCTACGCCCCGATTTAATCAATTCGTCACGTGCCATCTGGCATGTACTCTCAAGTTTATTTCTTAGATCTAACACGTACTGGTAAGTTGTTTTTATTTCCTCGTTCGCGACGTCACCAGTCCATAGTTCGCGTAGTATCCGCATCGGACCTCGAACTGTCCTACCGTACAATAGTTCGAAAGATGAAAACCCTAAACTTTCCTGCGGTACTTCACGGTACGCGAACAGAACCGCGTTTAAATAACGGTCCCAGTCTTGCGGACGTTCCGCGCACATCTTTCGCAGCATGCTTTTCAGGGTACCATTAAACTTCTCTACCAGTCCATTGCACATCGGATGGTATGGGGTAGTGTTTAGCTGTTTGATGGATAACAGCCTACTTATTTCACCCATGAGGTCAGAGGTGAATTGGGCACCACAATCAGTGAGGATTTCTTCTGGCACCCCTACCCTACTGAAGATATCAACTAATGCTTCAGCTACCCTTTCCGTTTCAATGGTTGGTAATGCTACGGCTTCGGGGTATCTGGTCGCGTAATCAACCAGAGTAAGTATATACCGATTCTTTCTTTCGGTAACTGGGTGTATTGGTCCTACAATATCTACTGCCACTCTTTTAAACGGTGTATCTATTAATGGCATTTGTCCTAAGGGCACCCTTGTGACCCTTCCCTTACAGACGGTTTTCTGACATACGTCGCACGACCTACAGAACCGTGTGACATCGCCATTAACACCGGGCCAGTAGAATTCAGCGACTACCCTGCTAGTGGTCTTAGCCTTACCTAGGTGTCCTGCCATGCTTGACTCATGCGCCACCCTAAGTACTTGAGATCTATATCTCTGGGGTACGACCACTTGCCAATACTTCTTATCCTCCCGAGCGCTAAACTCCCTATGAATTAATCCGTTCTTGCGTACGAATCTCGAGCTACCCCCACGCTTGCAATGTTTAATCGCACCGGACGTGATTTTCTCAACAATTGTTCTGATGGATTCATCATGTTCTTGCTCTTGTTTGAAATCATCACGCGAAATTCCCGAGATCGATTCAGGGACTATTAATTTATGAAACGCGGTTTTCTCTCGCCGTGTTTGCGCTCGTGTTTCGACTGCAAATGCCAAAGGTATTTTAAAGTCGGCCATAGTTGGAAGACGGGAACCTTCAACATTACCGATCGTCAGATCGTAAATAGGATTTTCCATACAAAGGGCATCAACAGTTCCCGTTAGGAAAGGTGTTTTTACTGTGATCCTTGCTACGGGAATGCGACCCATCGTCTGATCAAGTAACACACATGGGGACTCCCATCCGAGCATTTGGCCATCCTGCACGAGACTACGTTTGATCACTACGCCAGTGCAACCAGTGTCACGTAATACTACGACTTCTCGACCGTTGACAAACCCTCTCGCGGTTGGTACACGCGCTTCAGGAAATAAACACGTGCCAAGCGAATGAATACAAGGTTCTACCTGTACGATGTTATCAGATATACCTTTACTTTGTATAGCCACTGCTACCTTATGTATAAGTGCCTTTCTTTTAGGACAGTCTTTTTGAACATGACCCCATGCATTACACAAGAAACATTGCACACGCTGAAAAACTGGATTCCTAACTGACCTTTTTACCTCAGCTGATTTTACAGGCTCCCTAGGCATAGGTCTTACAGACTGGTTTCCAGACTTAAAATCTTTCAAAACCACGTTCTGGGTTCCCCCATGAGCTTCGGCAAATAAATCGGCTTGCTTAGCCATATCTTTTACGTTCGTGAAGACTTTCTCCTTCAGAAATTGATCTAATTCTCGCCCAACTGTATTAAATAATTGATCTCTGAGCAAGAAATCAGTCAACCCTTCAAACGTTTTCACCGCTTTGCCGCATTCAATCCACCGCTCAAAATAGTTCGCAATTCTGACGGTGAACTGACCAAAGGTTTCTCCCTTATCGGGCTTGCTATACCTGAACTTTTTACGAAATCCTCGTTCAGTGAGCTCGTACTTTTTTAGAAGTGCTTCCTTTAGGACGTCGTACTTAAACACATCGTCCCTAGGAAGTCGAGAGTATACATCCAGCGCTTTACCTTTTAAAAGCGCACTAAGATGCAATGCCCAGTCATTCTGACTCCACTTCTGGTTTTCGGCATACCGCTCAAACCGATGAAGATAACTATCCATGTTATCTTTTTCATCGTCAAAGGGAGGTAATTTGGGGCCCCTTAATTTGCTAAAGGCAGAATCGTGTTCTCTTCCAGATGTTGCTAATTCTACCTTACGCTCATGATTCCGTTGCTTTGCTTTTTAATCTAACTCTATTCGCTTTTGCTCCGCTTCCATTTCCCATCCTATCCTATCCTTTTCGGCCTGCTTCTCTAATTCTATCTTTTCCTTCTCTAATCCTATCTTTTCCCTCTCAAAGGCCCATTTCCTATCTTCGGATTCCCTTTCTAATTCCCGTTTCCTTTCTTCGGCTTCCCCTTTTTCCCTTTCTAATTCCCTTTCTAATTCCCTTGATCTTAACCTTTCTTCCCTTTCCCGGGCTTGTTCTTCCTGAATAAATTTCCTTAAACTTTCACCTTCATAACCAAATTCTTTGCCTAAGGCAACCAAGTCCTTAAGGGATGACATGACAATGACAATTGTAATATAAAAATATAAATATATATATACCACAGGCTGACCTTATCTTCCTGATGAAGGTAACCAAACCAATGCTTTAAATAAGTTTATACTTCACAAAAATGATTGACAGTTCACTTAATCCAGCGATCCCACTTCTGACACCATTGTAACAGAATTGTTACCGAGCGGATGGTGGATTAAATGAACAAAACAAACACAAGTGTGAAAGATAATGTAAATTTATGAAATAAATTATTAATGAAAAATAATGATGTATCAACACAATAACTCATGCGTTCAACCCACAATTACAACCACAACCATTCACAATACATGAACAAATTAAATATTAATACAAAAGGAATCTCAGATGTAAAGGGATCTCTTGGACTATACACAGATCCAAGGATCCTTTACGAAAGTTAAATTAATGCAAGTATAAATTACGAAAAATGAACACAAACGACAAACTATACTATCGCACGATGGATTGCGATAACTAGCACGACCATATACTTGTATTCAATCAAGTTGCTAGCTTTTATTGATATCTATGCGATCACTTGAAATATTATTGTGATCTGACATAAGCATGCAAATACAACAATGTATTAAATTGTATTACAATTTCAATACACATATGTGTCTCGACCCCGTATAACCGCACGATTCAGCAACAGTTGAATCGTCTCCCAGTTTCCCCGAAAACCTAGGGTTGACCAATACTATTATCGGACGTTTCCCTTCACGGATCCACCACAGTTTTACGTTCAGACAACATACCAACGGTTCCTCACTACCCTAGATGTCGACCCGGATGTTTTACAACTCAGACAGCTCCGACACTCGGACTTCTAGCTTTCCGGATATTTACACGTTACACAGATGTTGACGAACAGACAGTTCGACACACAGACAGATACTTCAATTCCGTTTGCACAAATTAACGGCACAATCACATTCAGATATTTATACAAAGATGTTCCACAACAAATCAGACGATATCAAAGACGTTTATCAAAAGATGGTATCAGATGTGTTAACAGCTACGGTATCAGAAATGGTATCAACTACGTTAGCAGCTACGGTATCAGAAACATTGACATCTACTGTATCAGATCTACGGTATCAGATCTACGGTATCAGAAACATTGACATCTACGGTATCAGCGATTATCAGATCTATGGTAACAGCGATTGTCAGCTACAGTATCAGAAACACGGTAACAGCCCTTTGGCTGGAGATTGCAAGACGAGCTTATCTATCCTTCGATTAGATATTTTGGTTCCCGTAATTATTATGAGAAATATCTCGCCTTATATACTCTCTATAGGTGAACATAAATCACATCGAGCTTGCCGTGCACCACGTGAAACGAGTATTTCGGATTTCATGTAAATAACAAACCAGGCACATGCAAATCGTTACACGCCGCTTACCTTGGGAAAACCACTTATTCACCCCAGGCAATGCATGTACGACGAAACAAAGAAAATGGTGAGATTAGTTTGTAAATCAAGAAGAAAAATAAATTTAATTTTCGCCTAATTCTGTGACAATCATAGTTATCGTAGGTGGTATGGCGGCGGTAGATACGATAACAGTTTAGGTTATTATGTTGAACCACTAGATCGTTCTGATTTAGCTCATGTTTTTTTTTAGTTATAAGGATCCAGGGACGATAAGTATTATATAATAAAGGAATTCAACATGAACAAACAATTCACGGTTATGAATTCCAGTTTTGAAAAATTGAAAAATAACTTCATAGAAGAAATAGTAAAACCCCACCTAACCGAGATGAAGCCATCAAATACATGGAGGTGTGTAATGAAATTATCGCAGACATGGAATTTTTAAATTCGCGATTTGTTTGATTTATATTAAATCATAATAATCCTAAAACGAGAACATAATTTTCAAAGAAACTTAATATACGCATAGAAGATATCCTCCCCGATTTTAAGTTGCCAGGCTATAATTCACCAGAACTAATAAAATCTCTCAATGATGCCATCGAAGATGGTTTTAAAAGGATTAACGACGCATGGAAGAAAATAACACGACCACAAACAAAAAACCTCAAACATAATAATAACCCAGATGGTGGTGGTAGGCATATCGCTCCTCAAAACGTCAATATATTCTCAGTGATTGCATTGAATTTAGTATGTGATGTTATCGAAGGAAGTTATTAAATAAATCTCGAAAGATCAAATCAAGCTCAACAAGGATATATTTTATACTCATTTGCACCAACAGCTCCTCCAGTGTTTCTAATCATTGAAGATCCAACTAATTCTGTCTAAATGCGATGTCATAATGATTCGTTAACGAGAATTAATTTCAAACTCACTGACCAGTCCAATAATCTGATTGATTTACGAGGTGAGATTTTACAAATTAGTCTGTTCGTGAAATCCTAAAGGATTTTCATCGTAAATTGCTAGCAATTTCAAGGATTTTCAATTCGTCTCCGCAGCGACATCAGTGCCGGGTCTGTAGCGTAAAATCCTAAAGGATTTCACTTTTTTTGTCTGCCTCAAATAGTTTCGGTTTGCTTGAAATAGTTTTGGTTTGTTTGAAAATAGTTTCGGATTGCTTGAAATAGTTTCGGTCTGTCCACCCTTCTTTTTGTAAAATGGAAAACCACATGCAGCCCTTTAATTGAAAAATTAATTCTCCGTGGAAGGCTTATTTCGGCTTGAAAACTTGGTCTGTCCACCCTCTTTGCTGCTGTTTGTTTTCAGATATTTACGAAAATGTATCCAGTACATACGAACAAACTAAATGATCAGTTAGAGCTATCGTTTAATAACATATGTTAATTGTGCGTAATACAATTATAAATAATTGAGATCCCAATTTCGCTGAAGCTTGTGGTTATCCTAGCATATATTACATTGTTGATTATAGTCCTAATTTTAAGATTACATTCTAAAAATGGTGGAACTAAGATGACTCAAAAGAAACAAACGTAGCTTATACAGAAATAGCGCCGAAACAGATCTGGAGTTGCCCGTCATTTGCGAACCCTCATTTTACATAGAAGATATACACTATCAAATATATAAAAAAAATTGCTTCACCTCTGAGAGATAAATATGCATTTAATCCTTTATATCTTGCTTCTTTACGATGAAGGTTACCTGAAAAACACAGTGCTTATCAACAGTTTTCATTTATTTTCCATACATTTGTAGTTTTGAAAGAGTATATGACCAGTTTACCAGGACATAACACAATGAGGTACGGGTACCTATTATTGTATTTGTCAGAGACCGTTGGTCTTCAAGAAATGTTTTGAAAATGGCGGTCCTAAGTTAGAGCCCACAGATGTGGGAAAGAGGTTCCGAAAGGACAAAAAAGTGTATTTGTTTCTCATAGACCTCCATGGCAGCATGTGCAGACCATACCAAAAAAAAAAAAAAAAACAACAAAGAACAAATATGCACATCAAGTCTGATTAGTTTAATTCTTATATTTGATTTGCTTTTCTTTTTTGTTTACATATTACGATACATTTGCATCACTTTTGCATCATTATTCATCAATGACTTTATATGGGTGTTCATTTGTCGTGAAATAAAAGAAACTCGTTAATATTAATATAACCTAGAGCTGTTGGCAGCGTGTGGCATATTGTAATATTCAGCCAGTTTCATGACTAATTTCAAATGAAGACGAGTTTTAGATTATATTTATTATATTTATTACATAAAGTAAACTTTGAATCACTTAATGGCGAAATTATGTGACGCTACTAAGTTTTACGACAGTGTGGCAAACGATTTCTATGAGATAATATCATGATGCCAAAAAAGGCGAGAGTTGTGCGATATGCACAGGTAATAGCTGTGTGTACCTGTGAATCAAATTAGTTGATTTAAGAGTTTGTATCTTTTCGAGACTATAAACATTGTACTGAACAGTCATCCATTATTGAACTTTTTTTTATCTCCCAGAGTTACTGAAGAAATAGTAGACATGAGATAGTTATACGCACATATAAATGCATGCATTCAAAAGAGACCATCAATCAGACAGACAGATGGACAAAGATGAACAAATGCATATATATACATACCCGCCTGGCTGCAGTGCTTCAGAAAGCGTGGAAATAATGATTATTAGGCAAGGAATACAAAATCCATGGTTTCCAAACCCCATCTTTTCCCACGAGTCAAGACTAAAATGAGAAACATTTCTATTGATATATACATGTCACATTCCCAATGCCTGATTGGTGAAAATGCATTCAATGGCACATAGCGATAGTTTTACCAGGAAGCCATAATCGGTTCACCTGTACCAATAAATTACACGCATTTACTCAAATGGAATTTTATTTTCACTTGAAAATGTATTTATTCATGCAAAGTACTCAGTATTATTTGTACATTTCTTAATTTGAATTTTTCTAAGTATCAGTAAACGAGTAAACGTCAAATTTAGTTAACTAATAACATACTCCAAGAATACGAGTTTTCATATCGTCGCACCATACACACGGGTTTAAACTGAGCACATCTCACTCTCTCTCTCTCTCTCTCTCTCTCTCTCTCTCTCTCTCTCTCTCTCTCTCTCTCTCTCTCAGTTGCAAATAGTTATGCGTAATAGAGGCAGATATAGGATGCGAATAAAATATATTCCCTGCTAATTTGAGTAACTATTCCGTGACTTTTGGACATATGTATTTATGGACCAACGAACTATCAGATTGAATAGAAAGTCTCACTAAAGTTACCAATCTAATTACGGTACATTTCTCACATATTTTAAAATTAGGCAATACATTCTTCATACAATTTGTTGAGGTAAGACACTCGAGCGCCTGGCAGCTAAGAGGCATAATTTAAAGGATTTCTTGGCGATCTACATTAAATATTCATGACTACAATGCCCTGTTTAAATGTCGATCGGTCATTTTTTTAGTAATCAAGCTTCTCATAAAATAATAATATTCCTCATATTTTTACCACAACTATCACCACTTAATGTTTCCTACAAAAGTCACTTTATAACATCAGACTTTAAGAAAAGTCTGACCACATTTTAAAAATGTCACCTAAACTTGTTTAAGCTACTTTAAAATAAACACTGGCCAGATGAAAACATTATTTAATATTATGAAATATAGTACTTCCCTTTATTTTCATGCTCTCAGACCAAATGCCTCGTGTACCGAACAAAAACAATTCTCCAAGTGTAAATATTCGCACAAATGTAGCCCCAATATCCCTGTATTAAACACGTAAGATCAATATTTTCTATACAGTGTACGTCTTTAAAGATAACTGCAATGAGTACGTAGACATAGCGTTACTGCCATACAAGAAACACACGAAAATACTAGAACATATTCTCATATAAAAAAAAAAATTCTTTTTGGTAATAATTTTTAGCACGTAGAAAAAAATAGATTTATAATGGTCTAGCTCTTATACATATATTATTTTCTAAGTGCTATAAATTATATCTATCTAGTGGTCGCCTCGCCCTCTAGTTCAATGCTGACATGTCAGAGCTGTTCATGCTGGTTTTTTTTTTTTTGTATTCAATAAACGGGTCAGTTTAATTGTTGTACAAAGTTTATCTCTAACGATGTTTACTATGGTGACTTTTAAAATATCATATTTACCAAAATCAAACAGTATACAATGTGAGAACTATTAACTTTAATGAGGTAGTTGTGTAAATTCCATCAATCCTGATAATAAGTAATAATATAAATCGGATTAGTTCAGTAGCTCTCTTTTTTCTTTCACTACTTAAAGGAACCCCAAATAATTAGTGTTTTCGTTTGCATCTAAAATTGAGTCGCGTTCGGTATATGAAAGGATTATTTATATACCTATTAAATTACACATCTCATACATTTTATGCTTTTAAAAGAACATATTGCTTGCAATCAACAGAGCACACTTGAATAAGCAAACACCATTGACCATGTCACTGTTTATTTTATATTTGCTGTAAACAATTGTGCTTTCTTCCTTTGGAAACATGTTTGAACAAATTGCTGCTCTCCGACAGCAAACTGACTGAAAGGTACATTACACAGTAGATAAAATGACTGATTGACTCCACCTGTGAATAAAAGTACTATGGCACAACTGTTTTGATATTGCTTGTTTAAACATGATTCCTTTTTGAAAACACAATTTTATTTATTTCGAAACATGTTCAGTCAAAGTGCTTCTACCTGACAACATATTTCTAGCAAGGTCAGTGGTTAAGAATCTATTCATCAATACCACGAATGGATAAATGTAGTTGTCATTTATTGATGTGAGAACCACATTGGATATGTACGAAACAATGATAGACCGAGAATTTGCTAATGTTAACTATTTTTTAATTAGCATTTTTTAAAGTCAATCTTAAGGTTAATCAACTCGTAGAAATATTCATTGTTCCTAATAGATCGCTATTCCTTTTTTGCTAAGAAATTCTCTGCGGACAAAATGCAGGCACGTCCTTTCAAACTAGACTGGCTAGTTAATTTTCGTATATAGTCTACAGCAATATTACAGCACATGAAAATTCATTGGAGGGGGAATCTCCTCTGAACTCTGCCCTCCTTATATGACATCCCTGGCAAAATGTATGATTTTCAGTAAATTACTGCGATAACATACAATCCGACGTATAAGCTAGCCCAAGTGGTGTTAATAGAAATGTTTTGGACTGTACTTCAGTTAATGTCTTTAATAATATTCTCACTCAAATAAAATTGCAAATAAAATTGTTCTACTCATTTAGCTCATTGAGCGAATAGAAAAGCCTATTGTCTTGATTATGAAGCAATGTAAAATATACAAAACTTTAATCTATATAATGTACATAATACCCCATTCATATGATCTATACTGTCGTTATAGACTAGTATTTGCAATGCACATGCTTTATTCCCATTGTATTTAAAGCCACACAGTAAATCGCATTTTACACATATGGATTAAGTAGAAAATAAATTGTCATAGTTCCCCAAATTAATCATTCTAACAACTCTTTAACTGATTCAAACGGTCATAAAATGTATAAGGTTTTCATGGACAAATAAGTTTAACTTTTCCATGAACCAGAAAAAAATCTAATTGAGCGGTAAATAAGTAGATAATAATTTATAAAAGCAGAGTTCATGGGGTTTAAGTAAGGGAAGCATGCGAGTTAAATATGGTGAACATTTATAATATCATGTAAGTATATTGTACAATTATGTTTGCCTTGCAACGGCTTTTTTAATTTCGCTACTTTCGAGTTAAGTATAGAGACACTTTAACAAGGAATTACTGGATATTGCAAGCATAACAAACTAAGACATTCAATTGTTTAGCACGTAGCATTACATGAAGTCAAAGCGGGTGATCAAGAAGACGTAGCTTGAGAAATATGGAGGGGGGGGGGGTTATCGCCATAGTATATGCCTGTGTCTTAATTATGTGCATGCATTTTCTATTATTTTATGCTGTATATCATGCATTATTCTATTGGGGTTTTCTATTCGTTCGATGCTGTAAATCCTAATTTTCATTTTTATGTGTATATCCTAGATGACATCGTGACATCTGCCAATATTTATTACTGCGTTTGTTGGGTATAATACTAATATACTGAAATTTCTAGATTTCATGTGGGTGATTTTATCTGCATTTGTAATATTCCACATGCTAGCATTCTTAATTGTTCATTTGCAGCTCTAAATGTTCTTTTAGCAATTGACAGGTTTAAATTTTGTAAAACGTCCACATACTAAAAGCTAAAATAAAGCGCAATAAAATGTTTCAAGCTGGCTGTTAAGATGTAAAACGTGAAAAATTAATATCCCATTATGACAAACGAGAGCGAAATGATAACAGAAAGAAAATAGTGACACGGATAGAGTTTAATGCACGTTGTAATTATAGATGACTAAACATCAGATTATCAATACTTCCTTCTTTCAAAATATTTATTTTTTTAAAATTAATTTTCCTTCTACAGGTGAATAATTGAAAAGAAACAACTCACCACATTCACCACTAAGATTTTAACTCTTTTTTCTCTCTCTCTCTCTCTCTCTCTCTCTCTCTCTCTCTCTCTCTCTCTCTCTCTCTACAAACGACATCTCACCGCTGTCTGCTAATATTACATTAAAGATACAATTAAAAACTAATGAATGATTTTTGTTGAAAGGATGCTTGTAAGATTCTGACTGAGGTATTAAGGTTAATTCCTTATGCAACTGGTGGCTTTGATACTGAACCAATACTGCCACCAACCCCTCTTTTTTACATTCATTTTTGACAGTAAAAAGCTATTTTGAATATTTTTCTGTGACAAGGCAGCTAAAAGAATCAGTATCTTCCTTATACATGAATAGAGCTCACTAGTACTATAACAAATGAGCATAATTTTCATTACCCCTCAACCCATCTCAGTTTTTTAGATAGTTACCTCTGTAACAGACATATAAATACGTAAAACAAGTCGGCAACTCATTTGCAGCCCAAGTTATGCATTTGAACTCCAATTCTTGTCTAACTGTGACAGGCAGTCACTAACAAGCCAACTCATTTCCAACTCAAAGTAGATGTAAACCACATTACAGATTTAACTTATGTGTGAATTTATAAATGATAGGATTGAGATAATTTGGCTCATGCCTTCTCCTTTTAAAATTCGGAATTTGTCCAAATACGAAACTGTCCAGTGAGACCTTCCCATAGTTGTTTCGTTCTTCCCTGGTCCTTCCTCAGCCAGATGTATTGACAGTCATGAAAAACGTATCATGTGCTGAAAAATGGCGTTAAGCACTCAACATCAACATATTGCGACCTTTCTAAGTTTATGTGTATGAAATAAGGACGGATATAGCGAGAGACAATTGCTGAGATAAACGTTCAGTGTGTGTGTGTGTGTGTGTGTGTGATTCTGTTGAGGTTTTTAAGTTTTTAACGTACATTTAATTATGTCTAAGTCATATCGCTACGATGTCTGCAGTGTGACAGTTTATAGTGATGTCTAGCACTGAAGCATCATGCCGCAGACATGTAGCATGATGTCCCACACAGTCACATTATCCTGACACTAGGCCGACCAGTCCTAACTATAACCTCTTAATGCTGAACGACAAGCGAGGTAACCGTTAGTACCAATTTTGTAAGTCTTTGGTATGACTCGGCCGGGGCTCGAACCCACGAAATCTAGCTTCGGAGGCGGACGCTCTCACCACTACGCCACTGGAGTGCTATATCTATATAATACTAATAGGGGGAAACAAGCCGAAAGGTGTAATACCCAAGGAGGAGAGTACGAACCCGAATAGTTTTAGATCTGGAGAAAGATCGGAAACAAAACCTAGAATTTTAATTCAAACCCAGTACGTATCCGTCTTAAAAATACTACAATTAAAAATTATAAATAATAAACCTTTTCTTAAAAATTATTTTCGAGTTTGTACTCAGAATGCCCGCATTAAAAGAATGAAGGGAGAGAAGGGATATGAACATATATTAATAAAAAGTTTTCAACTTTACGCACTTCTAGAGTAACCGCACGAATCAACAGTTTAACAGCTGAGGTCCAAGCGGTGTCAACACAAAAAGCTCAATGGAGGACATAGGGAAATAAATACTTCATAGATAAATTATTTACGTTAAACTAAATGTATGATCTTTATCACATGAATGATAGCTACAAAAATGGACGAAATAAAAATGCATGCTATGAAAGATTTTTATTTAAAAAAAATATCTTAAATTAAATGTATGTGTAGATAGCTATAAAATGTGATGTATTCCAGTCCAAACATATACAAATATAGCACTATCAAACAACATAGCACAAACACACTTAGCAAACTTTGGACAGTAGGAAGATCTTGGACATGGAGATAAGTACAATTCCCTTAATTGTCAAATCTAAACCTGGTGATGGAACGTTAGGTTAACAGAGACCGAACAAGTACAGAGCTATCAAAGTTTTAAACAGAGCAATGCAATTTAAAACTTTTTTCAATTCCTATCTAAATTGGTCTTTATTTCTTTTTCGTGAAAACAATATTTACAGACCTTGGGGTGGGTGGATGGGTGCAAAAGCCCTTAAAAACTTAAGGTCTGATAGGGAAACCTCGACCGTTACTAGCTTATATAGCTAAGAACTTGAGAGGATCCACATGTAAAGCACTAAGTTACTCAATTTCATGCACACCTTTGCCATTAAATAAGAATTATGGTATCTTCTATCCAGTGCCGGATTACCAATTAAGCACACTAAGCACGTATATAGGGTTTTAGCCCAACATAGACACAACCAAAAACAACTAAAATTAATTGTTGGTGATACAATTTAATGAATTATATATGACTTCTTCAAACTGCCTGTACGAATATTTTGATTTGGAATGATGACAACACTAATATCGGAGAGATCGTAGGATGCAATGACGTGAACATAGGGAAAGGTGAAAATAATATTAGGGTGAGCAGGGAGAGACCGTTAGGTTAACAGAAGTAATCGCAGGGTGATCTAATGTAGTGGTAGGGTGAGCTTGTAGAAATCGTAGGGTGATCTGAATAAATCGTCGGATGAGCTGAAGTAATCATATTATGAAATAGGATAGATCGTAGGTTGAACTAGGAGAGATTGTAGGGTGAACCGAAGTAATTATATGATGAGCTGAAGTAACCAAAAGATCATCTTAAATGATAACAGAGTGAGCTTGCAGAGACCATAGGGTGAACTAAAGTAATCGTAGGATCAAGCAAGCAATCAGTTGTGAAAGAAATTCACCTGATTTCCGCAATCAAAATCTGTGTAGCATGCTTTCTTCGAAAATCATTAGTTTGTTTTTATTTCTATATTAATTGAAAAGTATTTTCATTTTTCTGCATTAGGTCACTCTCGGATAAAAATTCACCAGATAAACTTGTCCAGTGAGACCTACAATGTAAGACACACACCGACGTGGTTAAGATGTGATGGTTGGGGAATAGAAATCCCGCTACTATCCCATCGTAACTGTCATGATCGATTTCTTGCACTGTTGGACAATTTGACAGTCATCAATATATTATTTACCGGTTGTTACGTATATTTGATTTAAATTATTTATTATTAAATGTCAGATCCAAATTTGTCATTTTGGGTTTAAAATTCATTAATTGGGAGATTATTCTAGAAGATCTCTATGACCTTTGCTTTTCTTGTAAACAACAAGAAGTTAACCTCATTCTCTGACCTTGCTTCAGAATGTAAACAAGCTTCTAAAAGGATTGGTTGATTCCAAAGACATTAGAGCTTTACTTTAAAAATGATTGGCTGGTCCCAAAGACAAAATAGAGTAAAGTATAAACATCTTTCTAACTTTAGTTGGGTCATATGGTATTTACGTGATTTCTTAAACGCAGGTGTGTTCTATTAGTTTCCGGAAAATCACGTGATCCCTTGTTTACGTAAAGAAACAGGTATTTAATTATTGTTTGGGAGAGAACAATTCAGTAGATGTTGGGCTTTATAATATTAAGTTGTGTCTTCTGTTTGAGTTATAATTTTAATTACCTTGTACTGGAATTGTGTCAATTGGTTGGAGCAAGAGACATTATTTTATTTATCTGGAAAAGAATATGTGATCATAGATTTTCATTTGGATTATTATAAAAACAAGAACTGCATCACGTGACATCGTCAGCCATTTGGATTGCATCGTCAAGACTCGAACCTGGAACTATTATAACATTTATTTATCAGTACTCTTGCAATTCCTTTAGTGGATTATTTTTGTGAATTCTATATTGGATTAATGTTGGATTTGATTCTCTAAAACCGTAAGTTTAAATATTTTCTTTTATGAAAATAATTGTACTTAATAAATCGTTTGTTAAAGTTTTACAAGTTTGTTAGTTTTCACTTTTTCTGTGTTGCTGCTTATTCGAGCCTAAGCACGTAACATAGAAATTGGGATCTCGTCTCGGGATTTGAGATAAATTGGTATTTGGCTAGAATTTTTCTCAGAAAACTTTTGTTTTAAATTTGAATTCCGCATATTTTGAAAATTTAAAATCTTTAGTGAGACTGACAGGCTTGTATTAAAATGACATCTAAAGTAGAAATATTTCTTTCTAATCCTACCCAGGAGCAATTAGATCTTTTCAAAAAAGATGAGTTGATTCAACTTGCAGGAAAATATGATCTTTCTGAAGTCAAGGCTTCTTTAACGAAACAAGATATCAAAAAGATTTTGGTCCAGTATTTGGTGGAAAAGGATATGTTGGAACAAAGTGTTTTGGTGTTTTGATTTCGGTCAGTAAGTCTACATCAGACTCTGACATTAAACTAAAGGAATTAGAATTAAAATTAAAGATGGAATTAGAGTTTAAGAAGCTGGAATTGCAGAAAGAGCAGATGCGGATTGAGAGAGAGAGAGAGAGAGAGAGAGAGAGAGAGAGAGAGAGAGAGAGAGAGAGAGAGAGAGAGAGAGAGAGAGAGAGAAATAGAGACAATTACAATATGATAACGAGGAGAAAGAAAGACAATAACAATATGATAAAGAGGAGAAAGAAAGGCAATTTGAATTACAAAAAGAGCAGATGCGCATTCAGTTACAAGAAAAACAAATTGAACGAGAGAGAGAGAGAGAGAGAGAGAGAGAGAGAGAGAGAGAGAGAGAGAGAGAGAGAGAGAAGGAAGAAAGGGAATATCAATGTAAAATGAAAGAATTAAAATTGGCAAGTGAGGGTCACCATCATACTTCAAATCTAAATTTTGATTTAACAAGGAATATTAGATCAGAGAAGAAGAAGTAGATAAATACTTTATTCGTTTTGAGAAAGTTGCTGAAAATTTAAAGTGGCCAAGAGAATATTGGACCATGTTATTATAATGTGTACTTACTGGTAGGGCTAGTGATATTTACTGTTCGCTGTCCGTTCAGCAAAGTGGTGATTATGATGGGGTTAAAGAATGCATTTTAAGGGGTTATGAGCTAGTCACTGAAACTTATAGGCAAAAATTCAGAAACTACGGAAAAGAAGCTGGACAAACTCATGTCGAATTTGCTAGAGAAAAAGAGCAGTTGTTTGATAGATGGTGCTTAGCCAAGAAAGTCGAACAAGATTATCAAAATCTCAAGCAAATTATATTAATTGAAGAGTTCAAAAACTGTGTCCATAGTGACGTTAAAACTTATCTTGATGAGCATAAGATTGAAACCTTGGAAAATGCTGCTCGAGCAGCTGACGAATATTCTTTGACACATCAAGTTCCGTTTGTTAACAAGACTTCTACTCAACAATCTTCTGGCAGAAAAGTATTTCCGCCTAATTCAAGCCCTTCTAAAACTCAAACTAACACAACTTTAAAAAATCAGACTTCAGAGAAGTTTGATTCTAGATCCTTGTCTCTTCCGACGTGTACCTTTTGCAAGAAAAAAGGACACGTTGTTTCTGATTGCTACAAATTAAAAAATAGGCATCAGAATCAAGACAGACCTATTCCAAATGCTCTTATTTCCAAGAGGTCAAGGCCACAGTCATGTATTGAAAGCAATACATTTGATGGGTCTAATAAATCCGTCTGATTTTATTATGGAGAATTATGAACCATTCATATCGAAGGGTTCTATATCACTCTTGGGTGATTCAGCTAATCCCACCCCTATTAAAATTTTAAGGGACACGGAAGCTTCTCAGAGTCTTTTATTGTCAGGTACTTTGCCTTTTTCTGAGAAGTCTTCTTCTATTGAAAGTGTTCTTATTCAGGGAGTAGAGTGGAAGATTGTTATAACTGACGTAGCTATTAAGTTGCAGATGAAGAAACACCCTGTTCTAGAAATAGCGACGTAGCAAACGCCATCAACAATACTTAATACGCTATAATAAAGCTCTAAAACTGACAGGATTATCTTTAAAAACAAAAACAATAACAAATTAAAAAGGTATGAAAATTGCAATATAAAAATGTAATGTGTCTTTATAAATGAGATTTTCGTGGAATACACGATCAGTTGCCGACTCACAGAGCTCACATAATGCCTTCGGAAGTTATTTGCTGTGTAATTCGGCAAAAAACAGTTTATATCACGATAAACACTGACAGAACAACATTAAACTCTTAAATACATACATAGTATGACAGGCTTTGAACCTCGGCCGAGTAATTTAGCACAATGGTGCTAGCAGCTGCCTTGTTTGGCACTCAGCATTAAGAGCTTAGTGTTAGGACATGTCGGCCTACTAGGATCAGGATAAAGTCACCCGATGGGAAATGATGATATATGTCTACGGCACGATGCCCCAATGCTAGACATCACAATTAACTGTCCATACTGCAGACATTGTATCGATATGAATAAAATACATAAAACTACGTTAAGAATCCAAAATCACACACACACACACACACACACACACACACACACACACACACAATGTAATTAAAATACATAAAACTACGTTAAGAATCCAAAATCACACACACACACACACACACACACACACACACACACACACTGTAATTGGAAGAACTGGTTTATTATATTATCTCTCCATGTGTGCAAGAGTAGAGCACATTATTTTTGTTGCCTCTCGGCAATACGATTCGTTCTATCATCGTTGTAACTCTGCGTCATTATTCTTCCCTTAAGTCCAGTTAATTTGTATCTCCGTTTGCATCTCGTTGGCAGTACACCAGTGGCTCAGTTGTTGACGTTACTACATTCAATGAAGTTGTTAACTTTATCGCAGTTGGTAAATTTAGCACAGTTGCTATATAAAGCTTACTTACCTTCTCTCTTATTAATTCAGTATTTTCTTATCTTCTTACGAAACAAAGTGATAATCTACTCCATTTACAGGCACGAGAGACATTTACGACATCACAAAATATTGCGTCCTGTATGTGATAACTTTTTTTTTAGCTAGTCACATAAGAAATTACTCTAATAGAACCACTGATAAGAAAATTGACAGGTATTGTCAAGTTGTAAGGATTAATAATTTTCTTTCTAAGATCCCGAGAAAGAAAAAAAAGTCTGTTTGACACCAAATTTTAAAAAATTAGCAACATTTTTTAACGTGACTAATATGACATTTAGTACTTGATAGCCAACACATTGCTACCCATGTAATGAGTGATACAAAAAAATCTTTGTTGTTGGGTAAGTCACTGTGATATTACGTTTCCCGTTTTATCCCCTTTTATTCTGTATAGGTAATTTACTGATCGCCACATGTCAACCACGCTGTTCAAGTACTCAAGCGGCAAGTGTCAATTACACCTCCAGGTAACGTCCACCATTTCCTCCGACAAGCTGACGATCGCGATTAATAAGTTTATCGATCGATAATGGTGAAACGTAATCAATGGGGGCCTTTGTAATTCTAACAGTCGAAATACAGATTGTATCTTTTGAGGAGCTAGATTTCTTTCTTTCCCGAATGTATCACAGAACATGTGGTCGCCCGCACGAACAAGACACGATTATAATAACCACTTGGATTTTGAAGAAGAAAAACAAAAAAGTACTAAAATAGAAATTGACAAAAATATTTGAATGTTTCTAAAATATGAGTCGAGATGACCTTAACTTCGGGCTTTGTGATGGGGGATGAAAATTGTAATTTAAAAAAAAGTCATAAGTAAACAACGGTGTCAGATATTTATTTTCTTGTACATCTGTACATTAAGCATAAACTTTACATGTCTACATCAATATACATCACTAATCAAAATTCCGTCTCATGAGAAGAACATAACTTTAATCGTAATGTGTATATCTAAACAGTAACTGTTTACAATTTTGTTTGGTGTTTGTAATTCATTTTGTAATTCATACACAAGTAAGTTAAAATTAATATGACAAGACTATATTTAATGCATTTAAATTTTCGTGAGTGAATTTCCGTTTACATGAATATCTTCTTGAGCCACAAACAATTTATTTGCACGATTTTCTTAAAAGAGACAACTATAATTATATTTTGTAGTACCATATATGTTATGGCACTTGGTAAATTATTATATATAACATTAATAAAAATAATTTTAAAGAAACATCTCATTCAAATTGACACATACGTATTTGCAAAGCACTGCATGTTTGTCAGAGGTTAGTAGGCCGACATGTCACGTGTCGATTAGCGGTTCGATCTGTTACCACGTTTGATTTTGGTCATACAGTTTATAATTTCTAGCAACCATTGCCAATTAATTGATTTTCAAGTAAGACAGATCTTCCTTCTACCACAAAAGATGATCCAGTCTGTACCGTATTCTTGACTAAACCGGCGTGGAAGGAAAAATCATTTATTCAGCATTCCACATCTTTTTTTGTGGAGTTTATGATCTGTGAAATATGTATTAAACATATAACTGAAATAACAGCATTAATTCAACTACAACCAGCTTCAATTAACGCAAAAGCCGCTGCATGCGTAAAATATTAAAAACCTTGAACATTTATCTTTGTACATAGGGAGCTGTTGAAGATCATGCATGGAGTAAAGTCCCTAATCTTTGTACACATTGTACTTTTCAACGTCTTTGAGACTCAGATACCTGATTAACATATATGTCATATACAAACTTAAACATCAATCGTTCGTCATAATTAGATCATTATATTAGATATTACTGCATTGTTTTTTGCATTTTAAAAGACACAAACTGTCTGCATATATGAAGCTAGTCTGGATAATCCTTATGTCTATAATATAGCAGTTGTCATCGGCTTTTTCTAAAACAGATTTTTGTCTTCTTCTGATCTACAATTAGCTTGGGAACAAAATGATACAAGGTTCACAGTGTCGTATACATCCAGGTTCTAGTGGATGAGGTAATTAGTGTTGTACTTAATTTTGTAGCATTTCGGTTAGGAAAAGCATGCATAGTTTTATGGGGAACTTTCTTGATTTTGATAACTTTAGAAGAAAAAAAGAGAAGACAAAGAAAGCAATAGGGAATCATGCACACATTGAAAGACATATATATAAACATGTATGCATTCATCTATACAGGGAAAGAATCCTTTCCAAAAGCATTCTTGCCCAAGGAACATAAATGCTGAAAAATATGGTTGCCCAGCAAAGTCATTTGGTTGTATGACTGATTATTCATATGCACGGCCGCTCAAATTTAAACAGTGATTAATCAAAGCATTCCAAATGTCAGCCATGGATTTATCACCTACATACCTACCTACCTACATACATACATACCCACCTAAATACCTACCTACCCACACACATTCATACATACCTACCAATATGCATACATAATTTACAGTGGTAGAAAAAAATTGTCAAAAACCATTGACGCCTGTGGAACCATTAGATTGATAAAGCTAGTTATCCAGCAAAGATACCTGGATGTCCAATTAACCAATGCAATAGTCATTCGAAATGAAACATTGATTAATCTATATTTCAATGATATATTATCGGGTTATTTAATAATTATGTTAAGATCCTTTCAACACTCGTTCCAGTTATATCGCCAGAACTGAAAGACACATATATTAATTGTTAAGCGCAGTACAGCAATTTTGAATGTTCTCATCACCGATTTCACTTGATGCCATAGTGGAGACTGTTTTCAATATTCAGATAACTTTATGTTTTATCAGTATCAGTGTAATGTTTGAGAGATGAATAAATATTAAAGAAAATTTACTTTTTTAAACATTAAATTATTACCAAAGCAATACATAGAATTGAACCATATATTGATTTCGTTAACTGTCACAATCAATCATCCAAATATATGATCTAACATCCATTCCCTCATTGAACAAAAGGTAACTTTACACTTAAATATAAACGCAAGTAATACACACTACCATATAGACTATAGCAAATGCTGAACGTTGCTTGAATAATGAATACGAACAACAACATTTGCGACTTACGTTGCTTTAAATGGGAATACATAAAGCATAACCAAACATTATGTAAATTTCTTACACTTGCCTTTACTTTCAAGTACGAAATTAACACTTGATTCTCACTTGTACCTGACATTGCTCTCTCTCTCTCTCTCTCTCTCTCTCTCTCTCTCTGGTAGCTGAAAATGTAAACGATGAAATGTTACAAAAAAGACTACCCTTACATCACAAAGATAATACTATCCATCACATTTATTATGCTAATTTAACACACCCACCCACCTTTATCCCACTATCCCTTATTTCTTTTTTATATCTCAGAATGTAAACGGAGAGGATGAAATCTCACAAATTATCTATTCCTTACACCACAAGAAATACAACCCATTACATTCACTATGCCATCCATCCTATCATACTTACTATCCAAACGCCCTGTGTTAGCTTAAAATGTAAGAGAAGGAGATAAATCTCACAAAAAAGACAATATCTTACACTATCAAAAGTACTATGTGGAAAAATGCTAGTGTATATTTATAATCACAACTAGTATAAATTTCCTATGGAAAAAAAACTATATATTACAGCATCAACTTGTGTGACAATACTGTTTAAAAAGCCCGCTTGTGGGACGTCCTATGGAAAAAAAACAAGTCTATATATTTCTCAAACTTTCTCGCTTGAATAATGTAACTCTACTGGAATTCCCCTGGAAAATAGGGGAATAATGAAAACAGTGTTGCAAGTGGCTCACCTGAATAGGCGCAAGTGTAGGTAGGTAAGTCAAATGAATTTGATAGGGACCAAAAGAGTTGTATAGGGAAAAACATTGACGAATGAGCACACACACACACACACACACACACACACACACACACTCCAAACATCACGTATTAGCTTTGAATGTAAAGAATAAGATAAACATTGACCAATGAGCACACACACACACACACACACACACACACACACACACACACACACAGATAGACCCCCAAACACTCCAAACATCATGTATTAACTTTTACTTCAGCGAATAAGATAACATTGTATAAAATAGACTATCACATGCAACACTAAAACATTATCCACTAAATCCAGTATACCATCCCTTATATCTGACTCACTATCCAAACGCCCTCTTTTAGCTTAAAACGTAAGGGGAGATAAAATCTAAAAAATTACAACTCTTTATTGCAAGAAATAATATTCATCACACCTTCTATATCATCCATCACCAATCACACGAGTAGAACTGTAATATGTCAGTTATTCCGAAGACGACATGAGTGAGCCTGCATCAATGTCCACCACTTCTGTCGCAAAACCATGAGAGTCCTGATTCAAACCCAAAAGAATTCGTTCGTCCCCCTAAAATTATTGTCACATTTGAGCGACGCACAAACGCACTTAGAAAATTGAAAACAAAGGCTAACACCTACACTGTGAAATGTAAAGTGTTCAAGTAGTGTGTAAAACATAGTCAAATTAAAGTTTGAAACGATGACACCTTTTTCAAGGAGAAAGTAGTCACCAAGCATCAATAGCGATCCGTGTCACACAATACTGTCTAAATGTGTCTAGTTGAGGTTTTCGCAAGCGATCTTAAAGGTGATATAACTACCTCATATTCAACACCATCTGCATTCACTACAGAGAGAGAATGAGAGGTTGAGAGAGAACAAAAGGTGGTAGGTCTGATAGGATGATATAGCTATAAGACCAGTGAAGTAAGAAATTCGTTTAGTACCTCATAAAATGTTTTACAAACTAGTATCCCAAACGTGACTTGCAGAATAAAAACTTGAGAACGATGACATACACCTACACGGAGAAATTAAACGATTTAAGGCAATGGTTAGCCTCTTTGTCTGTAATGTTCATATGATATTTTGATACAAAGAAAGCTAACTCACACGCACACACACACACTAACGCACGCATATACACGTGTTATTGGATTGGATGATAGTAGATCGGTGACTAATGATTTGAGCGATAGACATACATACTTAACGTTACATTGCAGAGAGAAAGAAAGAATGGAAAAGATGGAAATGTTGGATACCATTTTGAGTTCTGTTTATTTTTAAAGGTATTACAGCACAATAATAATTAAGACAACGATATATGCTATGTGAGAAATGTTTATAGACAATTGTTTTCATTCTATCATAACATTTGTTGGATATCTCAAATTTAGACATGTCATGTTTGGCAACACGCGCTACAAACAATGTGGCAAAGTTTCCAACAAAACGACGGACATCACCAAAAATACAATCTGGTTCCCATGCACTCTTACGTAAAGGAGAGAACAAAATAGGACAAATATTGTTACATTTTCTGTAAGCATGTTTTGGTTTTAGAATGAGAGTTCAACATAGGCAGGGTCGCAGAGTGCAGTGAAACATGTTAAAGGACAACGGTGTGTCCACAAATAAAATCGCTTTGACATTGCCTACAAGATGGAAATTAAACATACAGTAGATGAGAGAACTGTATTAAAACATGCAAAGGAAAGGCGCGCTGCACATAAACACTAAATAAAAGCATACTATATGTATTTTGACGAGATCGCAGAGTAAAAAACACTTGCATAACGTAAAGTATAAAGAACTGAAAACGATCCATATTTAATCAATTAGCTCACACAAACTACTGTATTTTATCCAGACGACAGACATTAAAAGATTTTTGGTATCCTGTACCCTTTCTCAGTTTTTGGGAGTTGCCCATGGGTTTTTGCCTTGTATATTTGAGCTTGTCCCGTGAGTCGGACAAGTGGATTTGCAAATATATATTGCCTTTTCTCAGACAGAAAGTATATATTATAATGATCAAAATATTTTAAATTATTTAACCATTTGTTAATACCAAAAATATATGTTGTACATCAGTTATGTGCGTTTATGCTTTAAATTAAGATTGGTGTTAAATATTTAGTATAGTTTAAAACATTTTATTTTATACATCTTAGAGTAGAAATTTTAAGATGTACATCACAGCAAGTAAAGGATTAGAAAAAAGCCAGTGGCTTAGAATCTTATCCGTTATTTTTTTATTTTTTCTAGACGAATGTTCATTACGTTAGCTTTAAATTGTACTAGGTCGAACAAAGGTAATTTTCAATCTACCGTACTTCAAAAGAAATAAATGCGTCTTGGAGAATGGCTCTCGTTATTATTTATTACCCTATTTATGCAAGTATAAAACGAGTCTCGATTTCTAATGTAATCCATTAACGACTGGCAAAATGAAGAAATGAGTTTCTGTTATAGCTTGTACTGCTTGAGAAGGGTGCTGAAAATGTACTTATGCATGCAAAGTGCTTTTATTCACAATTCTTAATGTAATTTGATAAGCATCAATAAACGTTAAAGCACATTTACATAGATAACATACTCCAAGAATACAAGTTTCATTATCATCGCATCGTACACGCAAGTTTGGACTGAGCACAACTCTCTCTCTCTCTCTCTCTCTCTCTCTCTCTCTCTCTCGTGGGTTGTAGTGTCGGTCTCGACCAATGTGGGTATGTGCCAAACAAAACTGCTACAATAGTGAACCTTGCAGAAACTAATATAGTCTAAAAACAAAAGGAACACTATATATATATATATATATATATATATATATATATATATATATATATATATATATATATATATATATATATATATCAGAACTGATTCAAACAACAAACATAAACAAATTTACATGGATCAGAGGTTAGACTTTAGAGTAGGATAATCAAACGGTGTCATACCTATGTAATTCGGAGGAAACCAGACGAAAAGTCTAATGAATACGGAGGCGTTAACGAACCGGAATACCTTTAGATCTGGAAATTGAACGGAAAGAAGCATACAAATAGCATTCAAACCCAGTACGTATTCATCTATAAAACAAAACAACAGCAAACTCGAAATCAAAATTATAAATAGAACATTTTTTCTTCAAAATATTTATTGAGGTTTTACTCAGAATACCCACATAAAATCGAAGGGAGAGGAGGAACACGAACATATATTTATAAAGCTTTCAATATTCGGCACTAGGGCCACCTAAAAGATCAACAGTTTAACATAGCCGGGATCCAAGCGGTGTCCACACAGAAAACTCACGGAGAACACAGAGAAAGAAATACTTCCTAGATAAATTATTTATATTAGACTAAATTTATGATCTTCAAATCAAGAATGATAGCTAGAAAAATGCACAAAATAAATATGAATGCTATGAATTTTTTTTCCTTAATTTTTTAACATAACTTAAATTTAGGTGTAGATAACTAAATAAAATGTAACGTATTCCAGTCCAAACATATACAAACATAGCACTATCAAACAATATAGTACAACACATGTAGCAAACGTTGGACAATAGGAAGCTCTGTGGCAAGGAGATAAATACAATTCCCTTAATTGTCAAATCTAAACCTGGGGATGGAACATTAGGGTAGCCAAGACCGGAAACCAGACAAGTACAGACCTACGAAAATTTTAAACAGAGCAACCCTATTCGAAATTATATCAATTCATATACAATTTTTTTTAATATATATTTATTTCTCTTGCGTGAAAACCTGATTTGCAGACCGGGTGGGGTGGGGTGGGGGTGAGAGGAGAGTGAAACACTCACATGTAAAAGCCTTAACAAACTTTAGGTCTGATATGGAAATCTGGATGATTGCTAGCTTATATATCTAAGAACTTATGATGTGGCTGACACCATTGCCATTAAATACGATTTCTTCTATTTTGTATATTGTATCCAGTGTCGGATTACCCATTAAGCTCACGAAATACGTGCTTAGAGCACCAGCCCAGCAGAAGCACTACCGACATAATTAAAATGTGTTGCTAAGGATAAAATTGAATTGATTATATATGAGCCTTTCGATCTGCATGTACGATTAATTTCCCGCCTTTTTTATGAGTTTCACATTTTGTAGGGGTATGGGGACATACTATTTTCGGTGCTTAGGGCCCTGTATGATTCTATTTTTTTCTTCTTTTGTTCTTGGGATGGATAGGTTGTAATGGCATCTTGAAAAGTATTCATAAGGGGAAATGATAGCCAAGAAAGATACACATTGAACATCTTGTACCTGAATACAAATTGTCCAAATACGCTATGCACAAAGTCAGTATACATTGGTGATTACCTTTTCATTTGCAATCGGCATGATAAGGTTTATTAATGCGAACTTCCACCATCTTCACAAAGGTCTCATCATAATAGCAAATAAACTTACGTCTCAGCAGAACCAAAATATGTACATTTTGACTTATTTGGACAAGTCCATAACCATTGTCCAATGCCTACGAACGTTTGAATAAATTGATAAAAATTACTCATAACTGGCATAAACACTAAACAGAGAGCTATATTATTTGGCAATTATTTACCCATTTGGACCTTCATGGGAACTATCGACTTGTTTTGATCTCTTCAGCTAACACTCTGATCACTTCCGGTCACCTTACTATTACTTAGCTCACCCAATGATTACCCTGCGATCTATCCAAGCTCATCCTACAATAACGTTTACTCCACTCACCCATTTTGAACAATAAAGCGTGTCATACCAACGGATAAGCCCACGTTTAACGCACCCAGCCCCGGCATCTAGCCTGTATAAATTCTACCGCAGTTCAATATTGTGGCTGCAGTGTGTGATTTATTCATGCATTCGCAGTGTTAATCATTTAAAGCAACGGTAAATGTCAAGAACTATGTAACGACATGGAAATCACAGAGTCAATAACCATATATTGTAGTAGTAGTGGTGCTGAACGCCATTTTTCAGCACACGATAGACTGTACATGGCGGTCAGTATTAATGGTGGAGGAAGAAGCGGGAAAAACCCAGAAAGAACCAGAGGCGTAGCGAGGGGGGGGGGGGAGGGGGGGCGGGGGGTACATATGTCCCCGGGCGCCAAGGTACAGGGGCGCCAAAATGAGGCTTGCAACGTTACATTATAATAAGAAAACAAGGGTAATAAATCTGTCACAAGATCGCTGGGGCGCCAATTTTATAGTTTGTCCCCGGGCGCAAAATATCATCGCTACGCCTCTGGAAAGAACCATCGACCCACGAGAAGCTACTGGCAAGCTTTCTCACGTACTCACATTGGCCGAATCTGAGACTCGAACCCACACAGACAGAGGTACGATGGCAGTGATCCGTAACGGAGAGCGCTTTAGACCATTCGGCCCCTCGGGACCCCTTTAAGTATGGAGATGCGTTTGAAATCATTTAATACGAACGTACAATAGATGGTTTGGAAGGATTATCTTCCTCCTTCATCTCCTCTTTATAGTAAGGTAAACTTTCGTTAGTGCGACATTCATTACAAATGAATCATCGGGTTTCGACATATTGAAAAAAACAAATGACAAGGACAAGCGTGTTTAATGGCAGGTTTGAATATTCAGCTCTCGAACGCTGTACCAATTTACTGATAGCAAACAAGCGTATTTCCTAGCAATGAAGTTCTGTTTAACGACAATACATATGGTTGTGAACTTACTAAAAAAAATTACATAATTATCGCATATGCAAGGAAGCAAAATATATCATACACTATGATCGAAAGTATACAATTTCTGAATTATTATTCTTATTTATTAATAGAGGAGAAGCGTACGCCTTCTAAATTAAGAGAATTAAAGCTACAAAGACATATGCGTAATAACGGTCACAATTACTGGAAACGTTCTTTGTAATGTAGGTTAACTGTAGAAAGTATTATTATTATTATTATTAGTTATAATATTATTATCTTAAAAATATTTGTAAATGGGCTTTTATAGATTTTTTTAAAATAATACCTTTATGCACGAGTATTGGATTCATGAAAAATACTTTGATTCTCCAAAGACCTATATATAACGCTTTTGATTGTTTCATGCTTAATTTGAAATGTCACATAATCACAGGATTCACTAAGAAAACTTAAATATTGAAAATTGTGACCTTTGGGTCCTCCTTCACACTTCCGAGCCAGGTCGATTACCTCCGTTGGCTATTATTTTTATCATAAGCCTGTATATGCGTAATTATCAGCATACATTCGCTCTCCATGCATATCATATTTAAGCAGCAGTTATTACTGACAGATAAACTAAACATTAATCCCATCATCCTGGATATTTTATATTGGAGACGGTCAACAGGCTCCCTTCTGTACTTGATCTTCCGATGGTAATCTGATTAAAATTAGATCTATATGGTAATTCACGTATGACAGAAGATCTGATTTTAATTAGATTGCAAACATGTTTTCTTGCTACAAGAAGCTAAAATCTCAATGTGCGTATGAATGCATGGCTTATTACAGAAGTATTTTTAGAAATTAAGTTTACGCGTATGTTTATATATATTGGACAACATTCAACTTTAATAGCATGGTTTCCCCATAAAATACAATACAGCACTGTGAAAACCAATATATCAAACTAATCCTCTTCTTTGCCCATGCAAAAAGTCGACAGTTTTGTTAGATAGATGTGAATACAAAGTAGCATCTCTCTGAATGTGTATAAACTTGAGCAGCAGAGAGGGTGAATCCTACAACGTTTTTAGACAAAATTTTGATTGAAATCCTAAAACGAGCCTTCCTACGATCCTATTTTAACCAAAAAAAGGCGAACCCTACAACGTTTTCAGACAAAAAATTGATTGAAATCTCCCTACGAAATTATTTTAACTAAAAAAATGAAAACGATTTTTTAATTAATTTTGGTCGCAACGATGTGGTCATCTACCCTCTCTGCTGCTAAAGTTTTCAGTTCTGGGTTAATAATTCTTTTACGATTTTAACCGAATATTTGATCAAGTCCGATACGATATCGTGTCCGAGGATCATGTAAATTTATTGTTGCGAATCCGTGTGGTTTTGACTGAGCATGACTAAAGAAATCTCGAAATTGATTGAAGTCCATATCAGAACACCATGTCTGCCAAATATTTCTAAGAGTATGAGTATCAACTCCGTTGAATACAGACAATAAATTGCAGTTATCTCTGATGACTTTTGGAACCTGAGTGTAGCGTTGAGTGACATATATCACGTCAGTGTTTTTGTGACGCCCACGGGAAACTATTCTAGCAGGATTTTTTTGTTTATCCAACATTATATCGTCGTATACGACTAAATTGTTAATATCTCCATCAATATCATCAATACTCGGTGCTTCATCGATATCGGTTATAAAATCAATGGCGTTCTAACCCTTAATTTCTGATGCATTCTCGTTAAAATCTTTTAGCACTTCATAACATCGTTGATCATCTACGCTAGGGGCAATTAAATACAACTTATCCCACTTCATCCATCTCATTATTAAATTGAGCAACAATTGCGTTTTACCGGATCCAGATGGCCCGATTATAATCATCCGGATAGAGTTTGGTAGCGCTGCATGATGCTTAATTGGTTCTCTTGTTTTAGTCGCTGAAAAATCAATTATATCCATATTTCTATACATAAATTATGGATCTATATTGTGTGAAGTGTAAAACGCGTACTGGCACAGATGACTTGACGACGATTACAACTAAAAATAACCGATCAGCGCTTTCTGGTAAATGCGTGCAATGTGGTACAAAGAAATTTAGATTTGTGTCTATGAGATCTGATTTAAAAAAAAAACGAGGAGGTGATATCGCAGCCAAATTGGCAAAGCTCCCTGGAACCCCATGGGCAAAGTACCCCGGAGAAAAGCACCTTCCAGGATATAGCTACTGTGGACCGGGAACCAGACTTGATATCAGACTCAATAATCAAAATCAACCCAACCCCGGTGAAGAACCAATAAACGCCATTGATAAGGCCTGTCACCTTCATGATGTTGCTTATAAAAGCAGCAATCTGCAACACAGGCATCTAGCAGATGTGAAATTAATTCATGCGTTAAATGCCATTCCTGATAAATCCTTCAAAGAAAAATTGTCTTCATTTTTGATAAAATCGGCTATGAAAAGTAAATTGATGTTAGGTGCTGGTAATTAATAATATGGAATCAATTTATTATTCTCCGAGGGGATACTGGAGGGGTAACGCTGCAATCAATAAACTCGCTAGAGCTGCAAAAGTGAAAAAAACTACAGCGGCGGATTGGTTATCCAAACAGGCACTATGGCAAATTTATCTACCACCGCCTAAACAAATTCAATTCTCGCATTTTGATGTGACCGCTCCTAATGAAGTTCATCAGGCTGATATATTATTTCTGCCACATGATCGTGGTTACAAATACGCGCTAACCGTAGTTGATATTGCAAGTCGATACAAAGAAGCAGAACCGTTAAAAACAAAATCAGCCACTGAAGTCGCTTCTGCATTTGAAAGGATTTATCGACGAGGTCCTCTGCGTTGGCCAAATCTATTGCAGGTTGATCCTGGCAAGGAATTTCAGGGTGCAGTGTTATCTACAATGAAACATCATAATGTCACCATACGACGAGGGCATACTACGCTACATCGCGATCAGGCCATTGTAGAACGATTTAATCGGACGATTGCTGAGCGGTTATTTGGATATCAATACGCAAAAGAATTCATTCAAGAAAAGCGATCCAGTGAATGGGTTAAAAGATTACCATCTGTGATTACTGCACTGAATAACGAGATTACTAGAACAATCAACATGAAACCTATCAACGCGATTAAAAAGAAGTCAATACCCGTACAACCACAAAAAGATTTCCCTAGACACGCTAGCGTTTCCCAACCAATTCTTGGTAGTAATGTCATTGTGAGGTACTTATACGAACCAGGAGAGCTTGAAGGGGGTAGAAAAAGGGCTACTGATCCTATTTGGAGCGTCACTACGCATAAGATATCTAGTATAACACGATCAACTGGTAGACCTCCAGTCTATAAACTGGATTCAACTGCCCCTCAGCGGGGTTTTACTCGACAACAACTACAAGTGATTTCCGAGGATACTCAATTGCCACCGCATGGTCTTAACTAGCACCGTTGCGTCTATTGCACTCAAGACAAGTCAACATCACATTATTTCTGACATGACCGAGATTGTTATTTTTTCTGTCTACGGTGAATTGGCGAGGATCCTTATCCGAATACTGCCAACGCATTATACAATTGCAACTCGCGCAGTGATTATTCTGTTGTTTCTTCAAAGTGATTATTAATTTAGCATCAATATCAAATTCTCGTTGTTTTTTTTTGTCCTGTTGTTTGTAACCGGAGAGTTTTTTATCAATAATTTTAACATCAATATCATCCATTGTTGTGTCATTATCATCGAAAACAACTCTTCGAAGTTGATTTATTTTTCGTACTCTGGATACTGCGAGATAGACTAAATTCGACCATTCGATGTGATTATCCACCATCCAAACAATTGTATCCGATATAGTCAATCCCTGTGAAGAGTGTATTGTTGCTGCGTATCCTAGCGTCCACGGGGATTTATTAGCACGCAATGCATCTTCAACGACATTGATATCAACCAGCACAATATCATTTAATACCAGAATTTGTTTTTCACTCTGTCCTGGAATATCAACTTCAATATTCTGTTTTCGTGTATCCGATGGCCTATAACAAAGGGGTACTGGAAGCGTTGCAAATTTTTCTTTATGCAATTCAAATAACTTCATCTGAAGTGTATCCCTGACTATTTTTCTACTTGCAATGATCAAATCGTTTGGTCTCCACGCTTCCCAGAAATCATTCATTGGGGTTTCTGAAATCACTTCACGCGCTATTTCGCATTGGATTCTATCCGGTTGTAATCTAATTAGCGCTTTGAACTCGCGTAATCGTTCATCAAGTGATCTATAATCAGTGGTGATTTCTTCATAGTAGTCTACAAAACCCTTTAGCCATTCATGTGGAGATGCACCGACAAATGGTGGTGGTTGGCCGTGATCCCCGCACATAACGACTTTTGTGTTTTTGTTTAACAACCACTCAAGAAATGTTTTTAATACATCTAATGACACTGTGCATATTTCATCCCAAATTATGATTTCAGGAATGAATTTATCACCCATACGCTCAGGAGTCCATTTGTCACCTTTCCATCGAAAGAAGCTGTGATAAGTGCAAGCATTTACCCCTCGTTGTATCATCTCTCTGGCGAGTCTATGAGTCGGTGTTAGCACACTCATGTTAGAAACGCTAGCGTTTCCACAACGAAATAATTCAATTGCACGAGTTGTCTTTTCTGACCCACCACAACCGTTTAAATAAACTGTCTTGTATCTACATACTGGATCAGATACCGGTGGTGCATTAGAAAGTTCTGATTGAATTTCAATACGGTTACAACAAATATATTTATCATCCATGGCAACGTCTGCGGATTCACAATACTCATGTAGCATCTCCTTTTTAAATCGCCAACACCCCCAATTTTCTTCGGGATCTGTGAATTTAGCTACAGCTGATTTGTACTTATTGTGTATATACATCGAATCAGTGGCTACTCTAACCGCGGTATTAGGAAATCTATTTATCATCGAAAATAGATTAATAGAAGCATAGGCTAACATTGAACTTCTTAAGTGTGTGTACTGGGAATTATATCCATCACAGTAGGTAACAACCGTACCTAATTTCTCACCATTGGATAGAAAAGCATCCTTACGGGATACAAGTTTTCCTTGTTTCATTAAATCCGCTACAATAAAATCGTATTCAGCGACATCTATGATCAACCGCGAAGAGTATTTTGCGTTATCGTATCGTCCACCCTGGGTAAATTTACCGATTATTCTTCTTCCGAGATCTTTTGCTTGTTCTTTTTTAATTTCAAATAACTTCTTAGACCAATTTATGATTTCTTCTTCACTGAAATCTGGAAACTGTTTTCGTAGTTCGTTGATTATTCTATCTAGATCGGGTTGTGGTAGCCAAACTTCTTTCTGAGCTCGATAGCATATAATAGCCTCGGAAACAATCAACGATATTAGTATACCACAATCAATCATATATCTCAATAGCACTATTGGCATCCAGGCCTTTTCAGATAGGTGTCTACCAAGCCAAAGATAGCTACACGGATGTAACTCCGTAGCTAATTCGAATGATATCACACGAGCGAATCGGGTTAAATCAAAATCAGGCAATGGTCCATTAATCGCAACACGAGTCATTTCATGCGTGGGGTGTCCAAATCGTTTGAAGTACTCAGCGCATTCCCCATACCCGAGAAAACTTCCGGGATAACACGCGGATATATCAATTGAAATCATACCATCACGTGAGTATTTCGTATTCCACAGTCCTCCATGACCAAATTCGACGCAACTCAATTTAACATCCTCGAGAAAATCACTTCGTGTTGGACGCCATGAGTTTTTTTCTCTTGCGAAGTGAGCTACCACTGATGGAATAGTAAAACTATCCGTGAGTAGTTTTTCATGGGAATTCTCCGGTGAAAAATCACTAGCGATTTTTCTCATTCTGTTATCTAATTCTTCAATGCGATATAATTCACCATTTGGTTTTACAAATTGATCGAATTCTTCATCACTTCTAAGTAACCACACTGACACAGGATCATCCTTACACAACGCATGAATAGCATCGAATAATTTCTCTTCATAGAAAACATCCCCGACGAACTCCTTAGGGATATATTTCACGGTTCGTTCTCGTGGAAATATTGTTACCGCAGGTGTCCACG
Organism: Unio delphinus; assembly: GCA_029339505.1. Classification (NCBI taxonomy): domain Eukaryota; kingdom Metazoa; phylum Mollusca; class Bivalvia; order Unionida; family Unionidae; genus Unio; species Unio delphinus. The sequence goes on from JAQISU010000173.1 coordinate 5,268,212, forward strand.
CGTGTTTGTTATGATCAATAATCTGTATTGGCGCTCCATTTTTGTTATATTTCGGTTCGTATAAAACCTCTCCGGTTATCGTCATAACTGTTATTGGAAATCTTAATGATGTTTCTAATTTAGCTATATCAGAAATCTTTGCACCATGCTGTTTCACTGTCAGTTCCCACTCGGTTATTTTCCTACGTCGCAGATCAGTTAGTTTATTTCCTCGGGATGCATTTGTGAAGTGTTCTATTATTCGTTCTGCTACACAATTAAGCCCTGACGAATATTTCATAGGAGCTAGTTTTGCGATATCGGGTTTATCATTTAACGGATATATCCCATAAACCATTGCTGTTACGGGATAAGATCTTTCGTAGTATGGTTTGTCAATGCCGGTTAGAATCCCTGGTTTGGAATCTCTACTCACAATGACAGCTTTTTTATTCTTGAGGATTGGTTCAAATTTATCCTTAATAATCCATTTGCCATCGACTTCGATAATGAATTTGATTCGGAAAAAATGTCTTTTTTCCCCAACACGTGAAATTATCACTGCTGCTTTTTCATCAGTCATGGTAGCATCAACAACACCATCAATTCGAAATGTTGACCAACAATAAGATGCTCCATCACGCTTGAATTCATTAAAACAGTCTCTGATTTTACTAATCATGGCTTTATCAAGAATTGTATTCTTTGGTGTATTAGAAGCTATATCGAGATTGAATTGAGCATCTTTCCAGGGTAATCTCTTGGACGTTTTTTTTGGTTTATCGAGATTAAATCTAGGACTAATTTTTAATAATCTCTTAAACTCTTTCATGTTTCCGTCTATTGGACGTTTTTTGGGTTTATCGAGATTAAATCTAGGATTGATTTTGTTACGTTTTTTTGGGTCTATCGAGATTAAATTTAGGATTGATTTTCAATAATCTCTTAAACTCTTTCATGTTTCCGTCTCTTGGACGTTTGTTACGTCTTTTTGGTTTATCGAGATTAAATTTAGGATTGATTTTTAATAATCTCTTAAACTCTTTCATGTTTCCGTCTCTTGGACGTTTGTTACGTTTTTTGGGTTTATCGAGATTAAATCTAGGACTAATTTTTAATAATCTCTTAAACTCTTTCATGTTTCCGTCTATTGGACGTTTTTTGGGTCTATCGAGATTAAATCTAGGATTGATTTTTAATAATCTCTTAAACTCCTTATCAGCATTGAATTCAGCATTTTTCGAAGGCAATCTCTTGAACTCCTTCATGCTATACTAAAAACAAGTGTCTAAATGAAAGGTTTATGTATAATGAATCACTGCAATGGATCAGTCAATGAATTAGACAAATAGTATAGTATACTAATGAACCAGGAATTCAGACCACACCCAGTGAGTACAAATTATGAAGCATCCAGTGATGGTGTTGTAAGACACTGTAGACTGAAGAACCCAGTTGGGTGGGATAATGGTATGGGGTATTTGTTCTTTACTGTTGGAAAGAAGAAATATTACAATCATCGTTTCGTATTTGAATGTTTCAATGGATTGATCAAAAATGGTTTTGTTATCGATCACAAAGATTCTAATCCAAGGAACAATTCTTTATCAAATCTGCAAGCAATCACACAGAGTGAGAATTCCAAACGAGGAAGGACTGGCATTTGTTCAAAAAAAGTGAAACCAGTAAAATCTTTGAATACAACAACTAACGAAGAAAAATATTTAAATCAATATATGAAGCCGGCAAGTATTTCAATATTTGTAGAGCCTCAGTACGATTCGTTGCAGAGGGGGTTTGTCGATCGGCTATTTCAAAAAGGACGGGACAAAAAATTCAATTTAGTTATGTCTAATGCGTCATATTTTTCATTTAGAAATATATAATTGTTATAGAATAATGAATTCTGAAAACATGAATAGCATTTTATCCGAGATTTCAAAATTGAAAAGTTGGGATATTGAACTATCAGATGGGTTAAATCCTGATCAAATCATGTCTGATTTTCAGGATATAGAATACGGAGTTAACAACAATAAATATATGCTACCAAAGAAGTATGCGCTCATCAAAAGAATTCAGAATTCTATTAAGGACTCTCTCGCATTTTCCAGTGACGTAAGTGTGTTCGCTCCGTTGTATACCATCGTAGAACGAATACGAAAAGAATTGGGGTACGAATACGAATTGAGAAAGGAGGTTAATTCTAAAGTTAGAAACCTACGGGCGTTAATTCAAGAAAATGAACAATTTTGATTGACCGACCATTTATCATTATTTGATTGACCGACTATTTATCATTATTTAATTGCCCGACCATTAATCATTTTTTTTTTTAGCCGACCCTCAAGGGATGTCAAAAATCGATGGTGTTAGGTCGGGATTGAAAAATTGTTTTACAATTGAAAAATTGTTTCTGATTTCAAATAATGGTCAATGAAGCATTAACAACCCGATTGGCTCGTGAACGACTGGATGCAATCAGGAGATTTGTACCAATTCGTGACTCTGTACGGAATAAACTACAACAACGACAGAGTCTTCAGACTGATTTTGCTATGGGATCCGAAGAATTGTTTAAACCAGTAACCACAGCAACGAAAGGGATAGAGCGTGCTATACTGGGAGATGTTCCCGAGACGGGAAAATCTGTTATTGGTGAACTCGAAAAAGTAGCAGCGAAAACTGAACAAACAAAACAAATGGAATCAAAAGAAATAGTAGATGATTTACGCGTGATATTTAACGAGGCGGGTTTAGCAGCGATTAATAAGACTGATTCAACAGGAATTCCTGCGCTTGTTGTTACCACTTATGAAAACAGGAAAAATATGTTGAAACCAGAATATCATATGTTTGTTAGAAATTTAGATCATTGGGTTGATATATTCTACAAAATCAAAACTGAAAAAACAGGTAGAATTAGGAAGAAGGATAACGCATCATATATTGAATATAGAAAAGCGGTGGATATAGTGTATAATCAATACGAAGAGTTTAAACAACAACAAAAACCACGAAAATTGCGAGGAAGGCGACAGCAACCTGCAAAGAAAATATCTTTTTCACCTAAAAAACAACTACCACCTGATGATGATATTCTTGATTATTTACAAAAAGCCAATTTAGACGAAATGAAAAAACAGGATGAAGCAACTGGTTATAGCGGAAGCGTATTGCAAGATTCCAGTAAGAATCCAAGGATTTCATGTCCTGGTAGTGTTATCAATGATATATCACGATTAGAAGTTCTTGTAGGAGGTTTCCGAGCTGGAAATAACTCACCGGAAATAATTAATGAAGCAGCTGATATCTGTAGACGGTTATTTGCCGGCGGTATCATGGATATCAAAACATATCGAGATTTCATTGACGAGTTAGTAGAGGATTATCACAGTGATTAATCACCGGGATTGAATAAAAACGCTAGCGTTTCCAATTGAAAAATTGTTTCTGATTTCAAATAATGATCATACACTACAATCATGATAAACCAACCCCCGTCTACGTAGTTAATTCACGGTTTCCGGTTTATAGAGCATACTACGGAGATGGTTTAGGTAATACCATTGCAGGGTTATTTGCGAGAATGGCTCCAAAAGTGATGCCGTTGGCTAAACAATTAGGAATGAAAGCAATTGATGTTATTCGTGATAAGGGTATTGGTGCTGTTGGGGATCTTGCTGGAAAAGCGTTTTCAACTGCAAAGAATAAATTAACATCATTAGTGAAATCACGAATTGATTTACGAAAAAAGAAACCGTTACCATCTACAGCGGAAATGCCTGCAAGTGTTAGTAGAATTATAAATAACGCAGTAGACGAAAAATTAGCGTCGATGGCTTTAACCCCCGACCAAAGCAATATTGCAAATATGATAGCAGGAAGTGGCTTTAAAAAACTACGACGATGAAAATCGTTTATGATTTCACGATTTAGACTCTGATAAATAGAATAAAATGTTCAAAAAATCACATGATCCGGCGTTTGATATAGACGCCCCAGTTGGCAAGGATGATTCTGTACGCGATTATCAATATTACGCCTATCATGCCATAGACTCAAATAGTCGAGCAAGAATTGAACTTCAAGTCCATGATACCAGTAAATACTTTTTGCCCTGTGAAGCGTTTATTGAAGTAGAAGGAGAACTTGTAACAGCTGCTGATACTACTGCTGTACCAGCACCGTTTCCAGCTGGTACTCAAGTCGGTTTTGTCAATAATGGTATCATGGCGTTATTTAAGAGTGTAAAATATCTCATTGATGGAAAAGAAATCGAGTCGATAGATCGCGATGTTGATGTGGCTACAACAATAATCGGGTTAGCGAGATATTCCGATGATTATACAAGATCAGCAGGACCTTCTATGATGTTTGCAAAAGATGCTACAAATACCGCTGGAGGAAAACAATTCGTTGTAAGACGACCAAATGATCGTGCTGCTAACCCTGCTCCTGCTGGTATCGAAGATATGATTATAAACAACGATGTTAATTTCAATCTAGGGGCTGCAACACGTATTTCAATGTTGCAAGGAGCGCGTAAATCATTTTCATGCGCGATTCCACTGCATCACATATTTGGATTCTGTAGAAACGTCCGAAAAGTTATTTATGGGGCGAAGCATACAGTATCGCTTGTACGAAAGAGTGATGATAGTGACGCAATCTGGAGGATTCCAGCAGATGTTGCAAATCCAAATGTTGATGCCGGTAAAGTCAATTTAACAAAAATATCATTGTGGATGCCAGTGTTGACTCCAGCAATCACCGCAGAAGAACGATTACTATCATTTATGGACCAAGGAGGAAAGTCGTTGTTGAGTTGGCTAACCGTGAGTACAGATGTGAAGCAATCAAATCTGAACGGGTTATTCACGTGGAATCTAGCATCAAAACAAGGTGTTGCTGCGCCACGTCATATATTTATTGCGTTACAGGATAACACACGAGTTGGCAATCAACTCTCCAGCCATATGATATTTGATCAGTTAGGTGTGAAAGACGTCTCACTGAGAATAAACGGCCAACAGGAACCATCCGAGGATATACAACTTAATTACACAGAAAATCATATTGCACGCGTGTATCATCGTCTGTTGTCATTTATGGCACGTGATCAAAATGTCGATACTGGTTTGCAAATATCACAATATGATTTTAAAAATTTGTATCCGATCTATTACTTCTCACTGGAACATCTCGATTTGACAAGACAGTCAGTTGTTGATATACACTTTAGAGCTAATGTGACTCGTGGTGCTATTGCTAATTATAGAGCGGTTGCTGTCATTCTCAGTGATAAATCAATGCTACTTGAAGGTGTTGGTGGAAGAATGAGAGTGGTAGATGCCCCAGTAGAAAACATGTAATTGAAATTGTAAACGATTTAGAATCAATCAATTATGTATAATGTCATATAGTGTTATTAGTGTTGCGTTAACTCCCGGTCAATTAAAAAAATTGCAATCGGAATCAGCTAAAAAATGTGGAACCACAATCACGTTGAAACCCAACCAAATGACTGGTGGTGCAAATAACCTATCGCTGACAACTCGTCAGGTGAAACATTTCAATGATGCACTTGCAGCCAAAAAAGGTGTTCAGATTACTCTCTCTGCGGCTGCTATCAAAAATATGATTAAAACAGGCGGTATATTTCCGTTGTTAGCTGTGATTCCAGCATTGATTGCAGCAGCAGCCCCAGCGGTGGCTAAAGCGGCAGCGTTAGGAGCCGTTGGTACTGCAGCAGGAATGGCACTAAAGAAGGCAACTGGGAAAGGATATAAAAAAAAAGGGAAAGGGTCTAAGACTACCAGGAACCCCGTATTCGTGGTACAGCGGAAGATCCGTGAACGGATCGGGTCTAAGACTACCAGGAACGATTTATTAATTGAGGAACCTATGGTTCCCATGTCCAATTTTGATTTAATGGATGCGGCTAAAAAACTAGTGATTAAAAATTTCAGAGGTGTTTTTATGAAAGATCAATTACCACATCAACCAAACAAAACTGAAACAGGTATTATTAATCTCGATAACAGCACCGGACCTGGTACTCACTGGGTTGCATACGCTATTGATCCACGTGGGATTGTTTATTTCGATTCATATGGATTAGCCCCACCAAAAGAGTTTATGCGGTATATAAAAACCCTTCCAATGAAGACTTGGTATTCTACGCTACCAACACAAACGATGATTGACCCACCAATATGCGGCAGCGAAGTATTAAATGTCCTTGACGCTATTTCTAACTCCTTGAGTAACCCAAGCGGAAAACCACCACATGTTGTCGTGAATGAATACACTAGCAATCGCTTTTTAGAGAGAGAAAGAGTTTTACAATAACATGATTGATATTTGGGGGAGATCTTTGAAACCCAAACCCGATGGCACTGCACCACCTGATTCTGTCAAGGATATAAAAAAAATAATTGAAGATGAAATCGCTGAGACGTTAAATTTAACAAGTGTTGATCCTAATGAAATAGTTGTATTTCAAGACAAACAGGGTAAATTGAAATCCAGTAATATTTCTCTGGATGATATTTTGGTTAAACAACAAAACGCAATCGAGGATACTATCGTGTTATTTTCCGATCAGGGTAAACTCAAACCGGGTGTACTCGTTTCGACGATTACAGATCGATTAAAAACTCTCAACGATGAGTTAAAAAATTTTGTGGTTGTACTGGCAACGCTTGAATCTAAAATTGAAGATAACGGAAAACAGTTTTCAGTTTTTCGTAGAAATATCATTGATAAATTTATTGGAACCCAGTTGGATAAAATTGAAATAAAACTCCCTGATATTAAAAAATCCATCGATGAGACGAAAACTTTCATCGAAGCCGTCAAAGGTGATTTTTCGAGGATGATAACAATCATTGAAAAAACAAAAATTCCTCATGAGAAAACCAATAACGTAGTATATACAATCCAACACGGATCATTTTTGTGGACACCTACAGACAACAAATTAGATATCACTGCTACTATCAAGGGTATTTATCGATTAACGCTGGTAGCACCAATTCAATTTAATATATCATCGTCGAGTTCATCCGGGGTCAATAATGTGATATCAACGATCATCGACAAGGATAAAACTGAAAAGTTCACTATAACAGCTACTGATAAGGATTTGGCTAGAACTTCGGTATCATGGTATGTAGAATTCGTAGCTGATTTAAGTAAATAACTAAATTGAAAGGATTTCACAACTGAAAACGCTAGTGTTTTTAAAATAAAAATGATTTCATCAACTCAATGTCGCTATGATCAGGTCAGAGAATTTCAGAATAGACTCAAAACCCTCACTGAGGAGTATCAAATAAAAATAAAAAAATACCGACGAAGAATCACCGCAATTGATATTACTGTGTACTCTTTGTCAAGCGTTCTCGCTGGCGCCGGAATAATACTTGCATCGGTTACAATGATTGCCCGGTCGTAGTTCCAATTTGCATTTCTGCGGTGGCTACAATCGGGGGTATATCAACCGGGATAGCAAAAAAGATATCATCATGCAGCCAGAGTAAACTGCAGAATTACTTACTTCAATTTCATATTGCATCAACCGCATATTCGCAATTATCATTGATGATATCGTCGTCACTCGATAATACGATTATATCAGATAGTGAATTCTCAGCGATGTTCAGTATTTTTGATTCCGCGATATCGAAATTAGAGCGACAACACGAATATAATAACAATGACAACACCGATGGAATCAGAAAACACGAACCCAAAAAACAAAATGATCTCAATAATATCAACATTACCAGATTGTGAGTTCTCAGTGATGGTCAGTATTTATGATTCATCGATACCAAAATTAGAAATAAATCATGAGTATAATAACAATGACAACACCGCAGGAATTACTTCAACGAATAGTGGAGAACACGAACCCAGTACAAACAAGCATGATATCAATAACATCAACGAATCCAGAATTCAGTGTGAATTTCCCCTCTCCGGTCCCAGTGAAGGAGATAGCGCTTGCAAAACTACGAGTGTATCACAGTTGGCCTAATATCAGATCAAAATCATTTGGTGGTCAACAACCCAATAATTCACTGGTGTTCTCGTATAAGAATAAAGACGACGGTACCCCAGACTGGAACGTCGTTTCGATACCAACAGGGTCATACCAAATAGAACAAATCAATAATGAATTCGCGCGTAGAATAAAATCGATTACTGGAACAGAATCGAAAATCGCTATAACAGTTCATGAGCCGACGCTATCATCCGCAATTGAGATAAACACAGAAGGATACGTCGTAGATATCTATCAAAGCTCAATAAGAACCGTACTAGGATGGCCTGAATTACCGCCCCAGAGTAAAACTCTGGAGGAAACCGTTGATGTACCAGAACCACAAAAATCTGATTATATCACCGACAGAATAAAACCTAAAAATCCAATAAGGAGTTATAAAAAATACAACATATTTATAGAGTTTTTTGGGTTAGCATACGAACATAGGGCGGAGGGTGGACCATTGCAGGAATATAATTTTGTTAACGAACCTGAAATCATTAAAAATTTCACAGCAATGAATAATGATTTATCGCTGTTGTTAATATCTCTTAAATCCGGCTCTCTCAGCCGAGATGAATTTATCAGCATCGTAGAAACATGCAATAAAATTATCGACGATATGGAAACATTTAATTCACAAATTATTCAAGTAATTCTCGATGATAAAAACCCCACATCGAGAACAGGATTTGCAAATCAATATAAAATCCGCGTTGAAGATATCCCAACATTTAAACTACCAGGATATAACGTACCGGAACTAAAAAAACTTCTCAGTGACACCATCGATGTTGGTTTTAGAATAATTCATGATGCATGGAAAAAAACAGCATCACCAGAAATAAAAATCCTCAAACACAATAATGACCCAGACGGTGGCGGTAGGCATATCGCTCCGTTCAACGTGAATATTTCATCGGTGATTGCGCTCAATTTAGTGTGTGATGTTATCGAAGGAAGCTATCAAATTAATCTCGAACGATCAAATCAAGCTCAGCAAGGATATATTCTTTATTCATTTGCACCAACAGCTCCTCCAGGATTCCTAATTATTGAAAACCCAATTAATCCTGTCTATATGCGATGCCATAATAATTCATTAACCAGAATTAATTTCAAACTCACCGACCAGTCAAATAATCTGATTGATTTACAAGAAGAGGTGTTAGCGATTAGTCTGTTTGTAAAATCATAAATGATTTTCATCCTAAAGACTCGATCAAATTATTTATTATTTTTGTTAACCCAGAACTGAAAACTTTAGCAGCAGAGAGGGTGGATGACAACAAGTTGCGACCAAAATTGATTAAAAAATCGTTTTCATTTTTTTAGTTAAAATGATTTCGTAGGGAGATTTCAATCAATTTTTTGTCTGAAAACGTTGTAGGGTTTGCCCCTGAGACATTTTTTTTGGTTAAAATGAGATCGTAGGAAGGCTCGTTTTAGGATTTCAATCAAAATTTTGTCTGAAAACGTTGTAGGATTCACCCTCTCTGCTGCTACTTGTTAGTATTTAGTGGGTGTAAAAACACGAAGACGAAATATTTTCATGTGTGCGACAACAAATGCAAATAAAACTATGTATGACTACAACAAGCTTTGACACGCTTTGCATTTGGCTGTTAAAGATTACGAGTCTTACTCAGAGGCGTAGCGAGGGGGAGGGGGCGGTATATATGTCCCCGGGCGCCAAGGTACAGGGGTGCCAAAATGAGGCTTGCAACGTTACATTATAATAAGAAAACAAGGGTAATAAATCTGTCATAAGATCGCTGGGCGCCAATTTTATAGTTTGTCCCCGGGCGCAAAGTACCATCGCTACGCCTCTGGTCTTACTAGTCTAAAACATTTCATGCCTTCTATATATATTTTAACAACTTGCTCTAATCAATGACCATAGATTGAAACCTTTTATTATTTGTCGGCATACAGATAGTGGATGTGAGCACGCTATTGATCATTGAATTCGGATACAAGATCCTTGGTCTAACATAGATAACGGACTGAACTAAAAAGTAATAACAGTATAACTGTATTGAGATTTCACCTATTTTTAAAAAATGCCAACTGACTATGAAGGTCACCTACTTAGCCAGACAGACATACATACATGTCGGCAGAGGCATATATATATATATATATATATATATATATATATATATATATATATATATATATATATATCCCTTTTTCATATAATTTTCGTATTTAACTACCCTAATTTTGATCCCTTGTGTGTTTTGTTTTTCGAATTATTCCCATTAATTTTGTATGTCAATTTCTGATTTAGTTAAGGCTGGTTTATTTATTATGTTTTAGATATTCCCATTGAATCCACTGTTTATAGAGTTTCTTAGTTTTGCTATGATATTTAGTTATTGTTTTAATTTCGTTTTTTTACATTTTCCCAATCCTTCATTATTTTTCCTGTATGTGTGTATTTAGCGTGTTGATGTGTATTACTATAGTTTTAATTCTTTATCGTTTGAAAAACTGTTGTTAAACTTCCCGACCCCCTGACCCCATTTAAGTGTATTTGGGATTTTTATTACACATGAAACTAAGTTATGATAAGATATTATTTATTTTAGTTATATGGGTTAGATTCATAGATATATAGAAAAGGACAATCCTACTTCCCTTGGTGTGGTCACATATAAAAGTATATTCTTTTTTATCATTATTTAACAATCTGTATACATCTATTACGTTATTTGTTTTTGGAAAGGTTTCCACCCATTTACTTACGTGTCTGTCTTTTAGCGTCAATTGTTCACTTTTGTCTGTTTCATTTGCGATCCAATTAAAATCCCCCACCCCATAATGCAAAGTTCTAAAACAAATTTTCGTGTATAATGGTTTCAAGACTGGATACATCTAATCTGACGTGCGTTTTTCCCAAGTGAGACATAAATATTGACAAGGTTATAATTTTTTAGTTTGAAATGGACTAAGCGTCCTTTCATCTGGTTTGTTAGTATTATATTTTCACGGTTTAATTCCTTGGCGGTTTGCCTACCAATTATTGCCACTCCAGCTTGTTCAGGTGGGTGATTACTAGTGAAGATTAATGATTTTAATTCTTCTAATATATCCAGGCATTCCGTGCGTTTCTTCCATTAGAATTAAGTCGTAGTTTTCCGCACGCATAATAATGTTTTCAAATTGGTGTCCATAGTCAGGATTCGTAGATTTAATCCCTCCATCTTGACTATGTATTGCTATTTATGATATTTATTATTACAATTTTGTTATATATAAAAATTTTAGAAATGTTTTCAAATATTTTATAAAATTAAAGTATTTAGTGGGCAGTTTTCTTTGCTCTGTACTGATCTATACCTACTATTCTTTTTCTTTCTTTTAGGGCCTTTCCTCCCGGTTTAGGCTTACTGCCCTTTTGGTCCTATCCTCCTGTTTAGGCTTACTGCCCTTTTGGTCCTTTCCTCCCGGTTTAGGCTTACTGCCCTTTTGGTCCTTTCCTTCCGGTTTAGGCTTACTACCCTTTTGGTCCTTTCCTTCCGGCTTAGGCTTACCGCCCTTTTGGTCCTATCCTCCTGTTTAGGCTTACTGCCCTTTTGGTCCTTTCCTTCCGGTTTAGGCTTACTGCCCTTTTGGTCCTTTCCTTCCGGTTTAGGCTAACTACCCTTTTGGTCCTTTCCTTCCGGCTTAGGCTTACTACCCTTTTGGTCCTTTCCTTCCGGTTTAGGCTTACTACCCTTTTGGTCCTTTCCTCCCGGTTTAGGCTTACTGCCCTTTTGGTCCTTTCCTTCCGGTTTAAGCTTACTACCCTTTTGGTCCTTTCCTTCCGGCTTAGGCTTACTGCCCTTTTGGTCCTATCCTCCTGTTTAGGCTTACTGCCCTTTTGGTCCTTTCCTTCCGGTTTAGGCTTACTACCCTTTTGGTCCTTTCCTTCCGGCTTAGGCTTACTACCCTTTTGGTCCTTTCCTTCCGGCTTAGGCTTACTGCCCTTTTGGTCCTTTCCTTCCGGCTTAGGCTTACTGCCCTTTTGGTCCTTTCCTCCTGTTTAGGCTTACTGCCCTTTTGGTCCTTTCCTCATTATTATCCTTCCTTGATAATCCTTTGTCTTCTCTTGAAGTTGAGGATGCCCTTTTCTTCTTATGGGCCTGGACTGGCGTTGCCTCATTGGAGTCTTGTCGTGGATCCTGCTCTGCCGATTGTAACTGGCAAGAGGAGAAGATTAATGAAAAGAAACACATAAACTGTGAAACGTATTTCTTTTTAAATGTCTGTTCTTTGCTCTTAATTTTTAGAAAAGTGGATTGACTTTCTAATATGCGTCCATAAGGTTAGCTTTTTATGAAAATATATGTTGTCAGTCTGGAATAAAATGAACAAATAAGCAAATTATATGACTTACGATTTTTCTCAAAATCCTACATCTAAACCATTTAATGAGCATTTTATTTGAGTGCAATAATGTTATATTCATTCTTACATTGAAGAGGCGTAAAATAAAAATATATTATGTTTGATGTTTGGCACGCATTGAATAGTATCATGGGTATGTACTTGAGAAATAGTTTTAATAATTATTTTGCACTCGGTTAGGACGATTGATTTTGATCATACATTGCAGGGTAACATTTCCTAACTTCAAAAAGGATAAAAGATTGTATTCAAAAGTAAGAAAAAGTCTAATATATAATTATAATATATTTAATGAATAATGTTTGCTTCATGAATCCATAACTTCAATCGGTAACACAACTAGATGGTTATGTATCCATGACAGCGTGTAGGTAGGTATTTTATGCTTCACATAGGGGACACTAAAAAAAAGAGTGGTGAATGCCGCGAACCTGCACAATATAATAATTTGTAAAATAAAAAAATCAACAACGTCCCTTATATTATTTGATTTGATTGATTGATTGATGATGATGAAAACGATTATTATTATTATTATTATTATTATTATTATTATTATTATTATTATTTCAAGAAAGCAAGTTTGGTCTTGTTCACTATATGAGAATATCCTCTTCTAGTGATCATCTATACATCGAACCAGGAAGTAACCCTTGCGAGTTTTTATTGGCTGTAGGCAATCGGTTTACCTTCCATTCTCAGCAATACAAAACTTATAACCCAAACGGAGTCACTTTTGGTGGAGACGTGTATGGGAAGATACGACGAGCCTCTATACAATTGATACGAAATTAATATTTTTTTGCTGGATTGAAATGGTGTAATAATAAAGACTCTGGAATGGCAATGGAGAGGGACAGGCATAATTTGTGCCTTCTTGTGTTGCTTTTTATGGCGACAGTGACTTCTTGGTGCAATGGCGAGAAAATGATCTTCAAAACCGGCTTTGAATATCAATACACCTTTGATTCCACGGCTGAATTGGTCAACGTAGGAAAATTCTTGATTAAAGCTAAGGTGACACTGTAATATAATGTAACGTTCGTCTCTTTTCGTCTTTTTTCCTTACTCTCATCTCTACTATCAATTTTATCAAAAATTATCTTGTAGGAAGAACAACATTAATATCATTTGTGAAAGATGTAAATATGTGCATGTATTGTTTTAATCGACTTCTAACAGTCTCTGTATATGAGCAATGCAGTTTCATTCGTTCTAACCACTAACTCAATGATATATATATATATATGTATATCACACCTGATTTAAAAGACCATCCTTACTGCTATAAAAGTATGGTCTCTCACCACAGGTGGTCTCTCATAACAGGTCACAATGCTATATAATCCTTAAATGTGTGCTTTGAGAATATGGTCTCTCAAGACAGGTGGTCTTATATATCAGTGGTCTTTCAAGACAGGTTCGAATGTTTATTTCCGTAACATGGAGTGACAATTTCATTTACAATAGAGTTGATAACAAAATACGATATATGTGAGGTTCTAATTATTTCTTATTAAGTAAACAAATAAAGTCATATTATCTTATTCCAATTAGGCAAATTGATTTGACATATCAGTATGCTAGCAAGGATAAAAATTTTTATGCCACTAAGTATTTCATATAAAAAATAGCATGACTGAATTGGCAATTTTGTCCACGTAGTAAGTTCAAAGACGACGTGCCTGGTTACTCACATAACATAATACATTCTAGGACCTCTTCGGTTAACTCTTATGCCTTATATGTACGATAATGTGCAAAATATGGTAAGATAGCAAGTTTTCTTCTTAGATCAAGACCTTCCCTCCTCCATTGGTAACGGGTGACATAACCCTTTTCACTAGATCAATAATATCGTTAAATTGTATTTCAAAATATTTTCTGTAAACGTTATCAGCATTATGTATCAAAATCGAATGGTGTGTATAACAATGGGTCTATTACCTCCCCCCCCCCCCTTCCGCTGATATGCAACCTACAATAATCACCCGCGCGTACAATATAAAAGGACGCTCGCACATACATAAGCACACACATGGAAATATTAAAGGTCACAATGATATACCGACTAAATAGAAGCAAATAATAGCTTCCGGCTGCAAGTTTAATAATAGTACAATGAAATAAATAAAGAATCAATAAATTAACGAACTTCTGACTAATAAAGAAATAACTAACGAGTACGCTTGCTTATCGATCTATATAACAGCGAATTCACCACACTCTTTGATACTAACTTTGATTCAAAATTAGTGTGACAGGTAGAGTAATTATTTTTCATTGTCATATTGCCTTTACTCTTTTACTTATGTTGTACCATCTCTCTCTCTCTCTCTCTCTCTCTCTCTCTCTCTCTCTCTCTCTCTCTCTCTCTCTCTCTCTTCCACCAAACAAATTACAGTATATACAGGCGCAGGTAAGTTTGTCTCCCCTGATTGGTGGTCGATAGGCGTGGGTCATTGGCAAACTGTAATACAACTTAGAATTGAAGACTGATCGATTGCCTCCTGATAGTACGAAGAGTACAATCCTTGGTACTGATAATACAGCAAAATGGAAAGCGCAGTAATTAAAGATAATAAATAAATACATTTACAAACAATCATGTGTAAATAAATGCATATATGGTAAGCATTCACCGAGAAATCGTATGTATCAACGGTCATAATTTGTTTTAATAATTTTTAACCTACAAAATATAACAGTAAAATTACTATTACATGAACACAGCCATCATGGTTGCAAGCTTTAGAGATAAACAAATTATTCTTATTAGAAGATTGATTATTAACTGCAGTTATTGTTGCTTTCATATACGGTTATTGAAATGGTTATCCACTGCGATGATATAAATATTACCAATGATGAAACACACATAATATATGTTTAATAAACTATATTAAAGAGTTACTGGCAAAATTCTAACTAGGAATATGTGAATTATCAACATCGATATAGTCCAACGTTTGTTGTATTTTATCTCCACATGAAAAAACATTTAAAATACATTTGAGATGGAAATATATCAGCTGTTCGTTATTCCAAAGAATGTTCACCAAATCAGTATCGGTCATTGAATCTAACTACATGTACTCATGCACTCCAAATTTATTAATAATTACCAACCCAAATTTTTCACTGTCTTGGGTAAGAAAGCTACATTCAGACGGAAATGATCACTGATAGGCAGACTGCTTGACAACGAGGAAATGCCGATTCTTCCAGAGAAGAGAAACGTTTTATCACAATATTGGCAAGGAGTCAACGACTCTAGAGATCTCTCTTTTTCTTCATCTTCCTACTTCCCATATTACCGACAGAATCCAATCGCCTTTAATCAATAACAATTGAAATCGACTAAGAGAAATATCTTCATAAAGTCTTACTTTCAAAGCATTTTTATGTATGAATGGACTTTCTCTTATCATTATTATCATAATAGGTTGACCGCTGAGTCAGGGAACACCAACCCAAGGTTAACTTACAACGAGACACTTCTTGTTATCAGATAGTCTAGGGACAATATACATTATGCACACACACACACACACACACACACACACATAGCACGCAATCTCTGTAGACAAAATAATTCGACTGATGCAAGTTGACGGCGTCTAGGTGAAACAGATTTTGCGATATTACAGTATCATGTTCACCGAATTTCGCTAGTTATATGTTCATTACTGGGGGCCATTTTTTAAGAAAGTGGTCCTCTTGTTATATTTAATTCAGTAGTATATTTGTCAAAGTTTTATGTGTTTAAATTATTTGCTATTTGCTTAAAAGCTTATATGGAAGGATTTTGGATTTAGGATATTGAATATGCAAATATTTAATGAATTGGTTTATTTGCCGTTATATATATATATCCTCCACCATTAATACTGGCCACTATGTACAGCCTATCGTGTGATGAAAAATGGCATTAAACTCTACAACAACAACAACAACTCTCATAAAAGAGTCTAAACACATCAACCTTTGCTATAGTTAGGCAGGTATGAACTATGAGTGGTTGTTTATCTTTAACTAATTGGCCTTTTAATCAGTTTTAGGACAATCAAGCTATATAAATTACCCAGAAATGAGAGTTTTTACATGAGCAAGAAACAGAAATAATAAATGCCAGTCTGCTATCTCATTCACAGCTTGGCTTTACCAACATTCAGGACCTAGAGGATGGACAGGAGATTCTGATGAAGGTCTACCAATTTTCCTTTGCACCAGAGCAGGATCCAAGTGAGTCTTTGCAAAATTGAGTCAAACACACACACACACACACACACACACACACACACACACACACACACACACACACACACAGATCATGTCATAATAACATTCTTACCAAATATGATTGGTACAAGCATGGCCATTCTGATAATAAATTGAAAATAGCTTTTCCATGTGGTTTCTATAGAAACCAGCACATTGCTAGAGAGCCCTATGAGATAAAATTTTGATAGAGTATGTTGAAAAACTCTACTCCATCAAATTTTAATTCAAAATTGGCTCAACCATTCTAGAGATGTTTAAAAGTTATGTTTACCAGCTGGTTGGGAAGGAAGCCACATACTTGCTAGTTGGACCACTCAAACCAGAGTTTAAATGAATTTTTTAAAGTTCTGTTCAAAGTCTAATATTTCTCATTTTTTGAACACATTGCACCTGTTACAGAATTTTAGTTGCTTAGAATCAAAGTTTAGGGTATTTTGCCTGTATGTACCTTTGATGTTTTATATCAATATCTTCAGGAATAATATTAGATTGAAAATAATTGTTCCTATGTTTTCGTTGTATTTTAACCATTGAAATAATCTCTTTTCAGGTATAATTGGTCACAATTTAGACATATCAAAATGGTGAGTTTGTAAGCTGAGAGCATTTAATATTTTAACCTTTTCATTTTTTTTCCATGGCTGAAACATTAAACTTTTACACACACAGACACAGACACACACACACACACACACACACAGAGAAAGCTTGTCATTATAATTCTTTGCCAAGTGGGCATACTGTTTGTACATGTCTGACCATCCATAAAAATAAAGAATGCAAAAGTAGAAACTATACAAATCATTCTGGTAAAATGTTTGCCTCAGTCTATTACCAAAGTTCATTCTAACTTGGAGCCCTGGGTGGATGAATGGTCCAAGGTGCCCATCTTTACAGATAGCTGTCCAGGGCTGCACTATTCAATAGGGACACTTAGCACCCTGTGTAGAGTCTACAAACACCATATTACTGTAAGGCTGTATGCCTATAGCCTACACACACCATGTTACTGTAAGGCTGTATGCCTATGGCCTACAAACACCATGCTACTGTAAGGTGTATGCCTATAGCCTACAAACACCATGTTACTGTAAGGCTGTATGCCTATGGCCTACAAACACCATGTTACTGTAAGGTGTATGCCTATGGCCTATGAATACCATGTTACTGAAAAGTGTATACCTGTATGCCTTGGGTCTACAAGGACCTTAATCCAGCCTTGTTACTGACATCTCTGTCATAGAGTTGTCTTGGTTATGCCAATGTATGTGAGAAAGCATGCCAGTTGCTTCTCATGGGTTGGTGCTTTCATTCTGAGGTTTTCAAGGTTCTTCCTCCACCAAATGTATAGCCTATGATGTGCTTAAAAATGGCATTAAAACCACAAAACAATTAAAATAAGTAATCAGAATCATTAAGTTAATTGTTGTCAAGTATTCCACTATCAAGGTCAAGGCTTTAGATGTAAGATCATTTTTTCCCTCTCTTTGTTCAGTTTGTATAAACATGAATAATGTTGCATGACAGTGGCTTAAATTACTGCTAGCATTTGACAAACTTGGCAAACAAAACCCAATAATATTAAATTGGTAGTTCTGAAGTTTCAGGACAACATAGTTGGTGATTAGAAAATGAGGAGATTGTCCTTTTCGTGTGCTGATTTTTTTAATAAATGTTTGAGGAAGTACAAAACAGTGGAGGGAACAAAAACATTTTAAAAAAGACTTGCAGAAAATATAAAGAGACAACATCTATTCATATAAAATTGTATTAGTTTAGAAAATAAATCTCAATAGAAAAGAGGCAATTTAAAATAAAATGCTAAATTGTTATGGGAAGTGACTAAAGTGGGAAATAAGCCAGATATGGCATGAAAATACAGTGCAGCCTTTTTCTGGTATACAGTGACTGTGTAATCAAACAGATCAGTATTTTTCAGGGCAAAATATTGCAGACTACAGGAAAACGTTTAGCACAAATATAAATTATATATTGATTTTGTACAGCACTAGTTACTGGTTACCATATACCCGGTAGCTCTTTTTAAAATTGAAAACTGTATTATTTCTTTGAAAATTAAATTTGGCTCACAGGTTAGAGGGTGCAGTTATGTACTCATAGTTGCCATAAAAATTAGTGTGAATAATATGATGTCCCTGGATTTGATCTCATGATCACTGTGAAATTGTACCATGTGCTTTCTTGCTTTCATGTGAGAATTATTTCCAGCAATTGTTTTTTGGAAAATATATCTTGTTTTTAGTAGTTTAATGTGTTTCCACTATCAGTTATTCAGTTATTATTACTATTTTATTTGAAAGTCACACACACACACAAACACACACACAGAGATATATATATATGGCCTACAAATACCAAATATATAATTATTTCAAGTGAAACCTCATTAGCAAAAAATCATTACAAAAGCCATAATTCTATTAGTTCTATATCATATGAAATGCTATATTCCAAAAAATTATACTGTTGCACTAATTATTTGTATTATCTGGTTTCAGGTTTTCCTTTGTGATGACTCATCGAGGAGAAATATTGCGAGTCTATCACTCGTCTAATGAAGATAATGAGGCCCTGTCTGTGAAAAAAGGGTTTGCTGGTCTACTATCCTCAAAGATCTACACAGAAGAAGAGGTATGAAGTGAAATTTTTCTTTCAGTTTTGCTTTTTTTAGAACAGCAAAAAAATGAATACTTGGTACCAGACAAAAAGGAGAAGAAAAAAAGTATAATTTTGTCCCAGAATTT
Organism: Unio delphinus; assembly: GCA_029339505.1. NCBI lineage: Eukaryota > Metazoa > Mollusca > Bivalvia > Unionida > Unionidae > Unio > Unio delphinus. The sequence continues at coordinate 5,287,691 of JAQISU010000173.1, forward strand.
TGTATTCAGCAAATTTAATTGGCACCATAGTCATTATTGTGCTGACATGCTTAAATAATAATAATAATAATTAATAATAATAATAATAATAGTAATACTAATAAAAAAAGTAAAAATATTATTATTATTAATAGTAGTAGTAGTAGTAGTAGTAGTAGTATTGATAGCTGAATTAGAATTTCTTCAGGCTTCTGTTTTGAGTTTGTAGCTGTCTGCATTTGAAATTTGCAGTTCTTATATAATTGTCATTTGCTTGACTTATTTACTGAACAGATTTTAATATATTAGTGTAAGTCTTTATAATGTTTGATTTTATAATAAGTTGTAAAAATTTTAAACCAAGAGCGTTTGGCATTTAATCTTAATAGGCATTTATTCTCAATCGGACATGTTACAAATGTAATACTAACAGAAAACACAAAAAGAAGAAAAAAAATGCATTAGGTATCGCATATTAAAATGACAAACCTGACATTCTTTATGAGCATTCGCATGTTGTTCAATAACATATGAATACAAATATCAGATTAATTCAAAATATGACTACTGACAATTTCTTTCCATCCAAATGAAAAAGGTGCTAATTTACTAGTATTCAAGTTACCGAACAAAGATGCTTTATCAGAAGAGGAGATTAAGTATCTTGCTGGTGTGTACACATGGGTGAGGTTGGATAGGTATGCTGGACTGGAGTCCGTCAGTGAAACATAGAACAAATTTTGTGTTTGATTCTGGGTCAGAATCAGGAAATTATTACTGAAATTTAAAAAAAGAGCTAGAGTTATTCTCAATGCTGATTTAGATACACCATCAACAGATCTTTATAAAACACTAAAGTGGTTTTGATTTTAACAGAGAACTCAGTATTAAAAGGGTTTAACTGTTTATAAATCTGTAAATGATTTGTCTCATGTTTATCTTAAATGTAATTTTTTATTTGTTGAAATGTTCATAATTTTATGTATCAACTCAGATCCATCTCAAACAAGTAATATTTACCTAAACTAATTTCAGAGTTTTATGAAAAGAGTTTTACTTTTTCTGGAGCAAAACTAGGGCATTTCAGATCAACTTATATAAAGTCAGCTGTTTCGTGCCTAGCTTTTAAAAACATATTAGTCAACATCTACAGAACCAACCATTTGTATGATATTGTTAATTCAGTACTACCAGCTTTTATGCTATAATCTTGAAACTTGATAACTTTACAAATCTCTGTTAGTGCCATATCATTGCCATAAATAGGGTCACTGTGACCAACATTTCACAGTTTGGTTTTATGTTTGGATTTTAGTATTAGCACCTTGGATGTCATACTATTTCATTAGATTTGGTGATCAGACATACCTTATTGAATACTACAGCACTGTTACAAAAGTAGGTCACTAAACCAAATTGTATGCTTCACTGGCTTGGGTTAAAAATTCGAGCACTGTTCATGCCAAGCAAGGTTTTTGTATACATCCTATCATTACCACGCTCTTACAGAAGGTCACTGTAACCTGCTTTCCACATTAAATGACTGATTAAATAATGGCATTTAATATAGCTCAATGTAATGAGTACAATACCCAACCGCCCTGGTCACCTAATGATTCACCTCAGATGCAGGAGGTCACAGGTTCCATCCCAGATGAATCATACCAAAAGACTTCTAAAAATGGTAGTAACAGCTGCCTCAGTGCTCAAGCCACTTATGTACACAGTACTATACCCTCACTTTCTATGTGACCACTCCAGTGGCCTAGTGGTTACAGCATCTGCCTCAAATACGGGAGGTTGTGGATTTGAACCCTGGCTGAGTCATACCAAAGACTTATAACAATGGTAATAACAGCTGTCATGCAATTGGGCTCAGCATTAAGATGTTAGGACTAACATGACCAGATGTTACATGTCTGCGTCAAGATGCCTTGTAGTGATATGACTGAAATTTTTTTAAAAGCTACATTAAATACCCTAATGACTGACATACACATCTTCTAAGTAAGTCAGTGACCCATATTTTACATTTCACTGACTTTGGTTCATACTTTTATTGGACTGATCTGGTGGCCTAAATAGTTAGAGTATCCGTCACAAATACAGAAGGTTGTGGGTTGAACCCCAGCCAAGTTTACCAAAGACTTCTACAAATGGTACCAGCATCTATTTCAGATATCACTATAATCTGCCTCACTGCAGACAACATAGTGATATAACTGAAAAATTGTTAAAGCTATGTTAGAAATAAAAGTCACACACACACATGCATACGTTTACTGTTCATGCTACAATTATTATAACTATATCTATTTTTCACATCTCACTGGCTTTTTCATTTAACAGAGAATTACATGGAATCTTGGCATATTATGTGGATTTTGTAGAATCATGAAACTTGGGAATTCATCTTTAGTGAGCACTATTCCGTCTTTTCAATCCATGTCATTATTGCCCATATTTTATGACTCACTGACTTGGGTTATAATTTGAATTTATAATCGATACTCACCATAACCAATATTTGAGCCTTCATTGAGCATTGGTCTAGTTTTTGCATTTACCTTATGACAACACAAATTATGGCATGTTATATGACAATCAGATACATTTCAGTTACTGGTAAACCACTGAGACAAAAAGTCATTGTGACCTACATTGGATGATTTACAAACATGGATTAAGAATTTATATTTTTGGGCACAGGATTCATCCATGCTCGACCTGTATACACCCTAGACTACTCAGAAAGCCTGCCATTCAGACTAACAACACAGCTGACAGTAGGAATAATTGTGTTCACTTTATTGGATAAACTTCCACCCTAATGACTACATGTATAGTTAAATATTATGACATGTTAACCTCCCCAAGTTAGCAGTGTATTTGGCTATATCCAATAAAATAAGGCTTCTAAGGGTGGATAATTTTAATAACCATGATTTGAAAAGAATTAATACAAAAACAATGTTCTCAGCTTTTTCATAAACTCATTATGGTATATTAACTTGATATGATAGAAAGAATCTTTTTTGATTATCTTATGTCTTTTACGCCTTGTCACAGTATGTAGGTAGGTGGGCAGGTGCTTGGGTAGGTCAGTAGTGCATTACTGGCTGTAAAGTGGCAATTTAAAGTTAAAGGTTTTAAATTTAAGAAAGGTTAAAAGTTTATAAAGATGAAAGATTGCAAAAGAGTCTTTAAGTAAAGATAATAATTTAGTCTGAATTTATTTTATGTATGATAATGTTTAAAGTGGCTATTGAAGATTTGTACAAGTAGAGATGAGTTATGTAATAATTGATTACTTATTTGTTTTAAGAACAATTGCCCATTTTGTCTTATAATTTAATGCAGTGTATGAAACAATCTCATTAGCAGTACAAATCCTATTGTTTTTGATGGACTGCTATGAAAAATGTCAAACACTATCTCCATTGAAAGCTGCACATATTAACAAACAACTTTGGTGATAGTTATTGCCCTTTAGTTTTGTAGGTCATGAAGTATTATTGCCCTTCAGTTTTGTAGGTTATGTAGTATATGAAATAAAATTATTATTACAACTAGTTCTGCTGTTTGCTTTGTGGATTTTTAGTTCTATTGTCACAAAAGGTTATATTGTAACGTGTCAAGGGTCAAGGTCAAATAAAATGGAATAGATGGACAGCTCACGCCTTTTTCAGTTACCAGATCTCTCCAGTGAATTGTAGTGTCAATAAATGGTGTGTTCACCACAATGGTCCTATTTAGATAATAAACACACAAAACAAAACAAATATAAATAGTCAACACAGTTTATTATATGACTTCCAGGACTGTATGTGTTTGCTCACAAAATTAAGAGCTCAAAATGCTGAAATATACTATTTACCAATTTTCAGAACCTTTGTTTTAATAAAGCCTATTGAAACACTAGTTTCAGTGGTATATTGCATGTAAAAATAAGTATAAATGTTCCTTTGTCCCAAATTAATCTTGCACACAGAACAACAACAGCAAAAATAAGTTAATATGTCTCAAAATTTGCTCATATGACGTACAGAAGCGGTAAGGATATTTGTGCATCCAATCAATGTTCGGAACCAGACCCAGGTTTGTATTTATAGCACAATGACAAACATTTTAGAGGCATGGTCTGGAACCGGATGTTAAGTGTGTTGCATTTGGTATAATGGTACCAATTGGTATAACGGTGCCAATTGCGCAAGTCCAAGTGGGTGGCGCTTAAAGTGTAGGGAATATTGCAACACTGTTCTCTATAACAGTATGTGAGATGCACACTAAATTATAACAGAAAATATATTTATCTCTCCAAATATTGGCATTGAGGACTATGGAAAAACAATTGGTACCGTGATACCTAAAAGATAATACCAGCTACACAGTGTATCTATAGTAACAAGTATACATAGCCACCATTTATATACTGTCATAGTGTCATTTGCTTAAACAATGGATATTGAGATGTTTTGGTCTAATGTTGACAGACTTTAACATTAAAATGTAGAAAATAACACACATTAGCTTTGGAAGGGGGCTTTTGTAACTATATCAATGACATATATAGACTGATGGCTTTGTGACTGTGTAGTCAGCTCCAATATTAGCATACAGGCAAAAAAAAGTTATGTAAAGTTAATATAGTTAATTTTAGCCAAATATTGACTATTTTATATGCAAAAGATGAAAAAACATGGATAAAAAAACAACTTTTTTGTTCTTGTAAAGCATGTTATAGACCAGGATTGAGGACACTCCTGGTCCATGTGTAGATAGTTCACTTGTATCATAAAGAATATTCTGGTATAAGTATTTTAGGTAGTTTGCTAAAGATATGGTATTCCTTTCTATTTTGATTTTAATTGTCCTGCTCTAATTGTCTTTTTTTTGTAAACTTTTGTGTCTTGAAATTAAAAATGCGATTCTTTACTTAGTTACATAATCATTCTTGAGGTCTCCACTACATATATAATCCTGAATTTTAGGTTCTCATTTTATCAGTAATACATTTTTGGATAATTTAATTGCATTGAAGTTAATACATGTGTTCTTGACCTCATCTGTATTACATGGATAATATATTGGAGGAAATAAAAAGTACACACTTTATGTATATCATTCAGTTATCTCCCTTACACCAGACATGACATTTAAATAAATAGAAACCCAGATTTTTAGTGTGTAAAAATAATAGAAGATTTGTGAAATATCACATTAGCCCTCGGTCTTGATGCAAATTTAACTAGAAGTACTTTAATAATATCTCCCAGTAAAGTTTACAAGTTTGAAAACTGATCCAACATGCTTTGTTTGGTTTAGGTATGTTTTCTGCCTAACTGAAGCCCATTATTATTAATTTCTTATTTAGAAGAAATATGAATTATATGCATCTACATTATTCACCCTTTTATATTAGCTGGGAATGAACACCATATCACCTGATATTTGGTGCCTGTAAGGGATGTTATAGCATAGGTTCCTTTTTTATTGTCCCTGCACCTATGGTCTACTGCCTCCAAATATTGTCCAAGGTAATATCATCAAGCTCTCGCTTCTCATTTTTCTCATTGCTGCTTGTGTCTCCTTTAATTCCAGTATCATGAGCTACATCTCCCATTTAGATACACACTTTCCTCCTGTTTTTAAATCCATTGGACTCACTATACTCATTGTTAAACTTTAGCCTTTTTCTGTATTTTAGTCCCCATTTTCACCCCCAAATCCAACAAAATCACTTAGAAAGCTGTTATCTACTTTATTTGGTGTCAGATTGGCTTATTGCATCAATTTTATTCACTCATCAAAAGATGGAAGCTTTCTATTTGTATGACAAAGAGGCTGGGTAGCTTGACCTTTGTGTGAGGACTGGGGGTTAGTGACCTCTTCCATATGCTGACAGTGTAAAGTGTTCAAAGCTAATACTTTATAATTAGATTAGGCCATGTCCACCTGTCCCTGTTGTTACTTTCTGTGTTCATGAAACAAATATAAGTCCTTTATTTTAGATCAAAATGTCTCTTTAACAGTAGAACTGGTACATGCTAACTAGTGCATTAACCTTTGACCTTACTATTAAACAATATGACATAATGTGATTTATCCCATATTACCAAAGTATGAATAAAACACAACTAATAGTTAAAAGAATTCATTTTATTTCAAAAGATGAGTTTGATAGTGAAGCAAAGGTATGAAAACAAGAGTTCTAACAGCTCAATAACATTTCTATACACAATCATATAGAACATAGCTTAGTACTTCTTAAAATTGTTTTTGACGAGCGAGACTAAGCACATTTGTTACTATTATAGTCCCAAGCTATTTCACAGATTATTGGAAAAATCAAGGTTTGCTATAGGTGTAACTGTACCAATTGCGCAAGTCCAAGTGGGTGGCGCTTAAAGTGTAGGGAACATCGCAATCAGAAATAAACAACAACACTAGCTATGATTGGTGGATTATGTAAAAGTTGTTCTTTCTGTTAGGCTTGAAAAAAAGTTTAGCCTCTTGGTAACATGTGAATTATGCTAATTCCTATATAGATCATATTTATATTTTTTTTTATGTTTTTTTGAAAATGTAATACACATGACTGAAAATATGTATGTTGTGACTAGATAACTCATACCCCTGTCTAGTTCCAGCAGAGTTATCTCTCTTAAATGGAATGGAGTACCTGGTTTTGTCATCGTCAAATCGTCAATCTAACATTGTTCTCAATAACAGTATGTGAGCTGCATGCTAAATTAGGATAGAAAATATATTTCTCTCTCCAAATATTGGCATTGAGGACTATGGAAAAACAATTGGTACCGTGACACTATTTGTTCGACTGAGACACAGTTTGTCGTTTTGAGTGACAGAGTTTTGTGCAACCGATTTCAATAGTGTGCGCTTGAATTGAATGCGACAGTGTGTGTCGTTTTGCACCAACAAAGTGTGTCGTTGTGTCGGGTATATTATTTCGCCATCTAACTGACACAACCACTATAAAATGGATGGGAATTTTATATTTTAAAATGGTACATGTAATTTAGTAGGAAACTCGATAGTGCCAATCGGAATACTAAATTTCCAATGGATAGCAGACGGCTGTGTTGATGACATAGTGACTGTGCGTCGTCAGCCAAATCCCTTTATGGGAACTTTTATTTAATATAACGAGGAAATATACGTTTAAACCGTATCAGAGAAACATTATACTAGTAATTATGAGTACTAAATTTAATGTGTCGGTAGTAACTAGTCTACCTTGCTATTAATGCTTGAAATTATCAGATGGGATGACTATAAACTTTTGTTTGATTTTGAGACCTTGACTGATGTCCAGTAGAACCACAACTGCCAAAACGGCGGATCTCACCCCTGTTTATAGGTTTTGGGAACACATACGGGAGATTCACGACAATGTTTTCACAAATATGACTAGTAAACATGGAAGAATTCTGTAAGATTAACTTGAGCGCCTTCTAGTGGAAAGCCGAGCGCCCAATACACAAAGTAGTAAACATGGCGCCCGATTTCAAACGACAAAGATAACAATTATTTCACAATAAATTATACAAAGATTCACAATGATGATGAACAGTTTCATCACGCTGGTGACACTTATTAACTTACATGAGTATTATCTTAATTCTATAAAAAAAAAGAAAAAAATGGATACAATTACGTATTTTTATCTCAAATAGAAGGTAAGTAATAACAATTTACAATTTTGTCATGTACACTCTGGGCTTCAAAAATCTTGATCCAGATGATTAATATTTAAACAAATCATTTTTATATGATTTACATATTGTATCAGATTACTTTTCTTTTGTACAATGCTCATATATCAAAAACTGTTAGTATTATTTGCATTGGAAACAGGTGAAACTTTACAACATGAAGGGAATGTAAACAATAAAAGAAGATTATAAATTCCCTCAAACATTAATGAGATGTGCAACTGCACTTTATAAGAATATAAGTTGACAGGTAGTCAGGATTGTTTTAATATAATGGTCTTTCATCCAGAATCCATTAAGGCATTAGCATAATTTTGAAATTGCTTTGCTATTAAACTACTGAGAGCATAATCACAAATCTTTACCAATACATTCATCCCCCCTGACATCCAACATGTTAACCATATTGAAAATCTTGTTATTGTTGCTATTTCTAAATGGTCATCCTAAAGACGTGGTTTCACTACAAGACTTCTTAAGATGTCTATTTGGTCATGAAAATCATATAGTGTTGACCTTACATCTAACCATCTAATGCCATGTTGGTCCTATATAAAAAATGGCACCTCTCAGAAGGGCCCCAAAAAGCAACCTTCAGGAAAATCTTGCTCTCACTACACATTCTGAATCGATGCGCACATTGATATGGGGATTTACGGTAACTAAAAGTTTTTTTATATGTCTAGTTGGTCCTGAATGAAATGGTGCTGAGATGTTGTTTTGGCTGCCTTATTGGACATTTTGAAAATCTCAATAATGTTACTCCAGAATTGAAGCTAATATTGACAAGTGGTTTTCACTAAAAGACTTTTTTTGATTTTTTGGGGGGGAAACTGAAAATGATGCCAATCTATGTACAGATATGGCTTAGTGGCCATCTTGAAATTCTTATAGCTACTCCTAGATATGTGGTGACATATCAATAATCACCATGGAGTTTTCATAAAAAATTATATTATTATGTTTAGTTTGTCCTAAAAATGAAAATGGTACCAATCTGATATCCAATTAAGCCATATGACACCAGCCATCGGGAAAGTCTTGTTATTGTTACTCTCAAACGCTAACTCAGATTGACAGAGTTTTTACTAGAAGACTTATCATGGTGTCTTGTTGGTCAAGATTGAAAATGGTGCTGATCTGCCATATAATACGGTCACCTTGGCAGTCATTTTGAATATTTCTATTACTGCTGTACCTGAGTGGATAATTATCAATAGTCATATTGGCAACATGTTTTCACCAAAACATTTTAGTATTATGTTTATTTTATCCTATATGGAAATGATGTTGATCTTACATTCAATAATGTTGCCATGATGGTCAGCTTGAAAATCTTGTTATTGATAAATAAATAGATGATTTTGATCAAATTACTTCTTATGATATCTAGCTGGTCCTAAATGATCTTGGTCATTTATCAGGTTTCAACACTTTTCATTTAAAAGAAGAAACAATTTTAGATGTCTGAAGAATCTTTTTGATATTAGAGTGTTAATTCCTTCTAGAGACTCTTGTTTATCGATTGCTGTTATAATTTGGTCATATTGTGGTAATCAGGAAAAATGCACATATTGATTCAATTTTGTGCTCATGAATTTTGTAAGGGTTATTGCCCTTTTTGACTTATGACTGGATGCAGTGTTTTGTAGAAGTTTGTGAAAGCAGCTACCTATTTAGTACATATGACGATCATGAGATACACTTGTTGGCAAATCATCTTACTCACACTATTTTGAAATGAGTCAAATGAATATCTTTTTCAATATATTTATCTCTATCATGGGGTAGTTGTACAGTGCAGGAAGGGGCAATGTAAATTTATGTGAGTAAATTGGTCACCATCTCTCATGTTTTATCATTGAAACTGTTACTATTTTTATAAAGTTAGGGCATTTATTTATGATTTCACTTACATAAGTACCGGTATAGTGTTTTACATGAACAATATGTGTCTCTTTCATAAAAGTTTTATTACACCAGTAAAATACCCCATAACTTGATAAGCAAGGGACATTTTAGTCATTTTTGCAACATTTGCTATGATAATATTATTAATATTTCCTTTGTTGTAGGTCAAGCATAATAATCCTTCAGGCCATTTTGAATATTCAGCAGAGGAATTTGGTCATGAAGGTGAGAAAGTTTATGGATGAAGATGATGCTGAAATACAAATAACCTTTATACCTATTTCAGGGACAAAGAAAACAGTAGGCTGAGCAGAGTTGTTTGCTTCTTCAGTTTCTACAGAATATTAAGAAAAAAAATATGGGCTATGGTTTGAAGTATTGATTTTATTGGTAGTCTTTTTTGCAAAGATTCCACATAACAACAGGGTTCTATTCATTTGTTATCCTTTTTAGCTGTAGCACTTGAGAGATTGATATATTGCACATAATGCTAACATTGCATGTTTCATGAGTTACATTTGAAGTAGGAGTATGATGTTTTGATAAACATAATGGTACAAAGTAAATTAATTGGACAAGTTTGTGAACAATGGCAATGTTTCTTTGAAATTAGGTTTACTGCTTATATATAAACACAAAGCAATGATCTTTTAAACTGTAGGATTAGTTTTTTAGTATGATTATGTTTAATATATCAATGTCAGCTTGGTCAGGATCAGGATTCGCTCAGAGAATGCAGCAGAGCAGTTTGAATTAAGCTTATGAACAATATTACAAAGTTATTTTTCCTTTTGCATCCCAGTTGTAAATACAGCTGATCTCACAGATATTCATATATTGCCATTAAATATATGAAATATGATCATCTGAATACAAATTACTGTGCTTCAGTAATTTATGTTACACTTGAATTTTTTATATTTGGGATAGAATATTATCAACACTTTCAGTGGATTGTTATAAAATTTGGTACATGTTATGACCATTTTATAAAGATGTGCATTTTGACAAATCACTGAGCCCCCGAGTGGTCATAAGTGTTACGGATCACTGCCACCTCACCTCTTACTGTGTAGTTTTGAGTGTTGGATTCAGCCCACATGGGTATGTGTAAAAGCTTACCAGTAGCTTCTCATGGGTCAGTGGTTCTTTCTGGGTTTTTTTGTGGTTCTTCCTCTACTATTAAAAATGGCTGCCATGTATAGCCTATCTTGTTCTGAAAAATGGCATTAAATCCTACAACAACAACAAATCACTGTGCACTTGCAGCTTTAGTTATTGCCCTTTATGTTCTGCAGTTGAATGCATTGTACAAGAAGACAATCTTTTGAATGCATCTTGTATTGTAGCTTTGTTTATGGATGGCTATGTGAGTCAATTAGGGTTCACAAGGTACCTTGAAATGTACTTGAATTTCAATTCGCCCTTGAAAAGTGCTTGAAAATTTTCTGTCAATCATTTTTCTTCATCAATTTTTTTTCTGTAGCAGTGGTAAATCTTTGCATTTGAAATCATGGAGAATCGGTTGTTCAAACTCTCAAAACAAAAGAGAATGACAAATATACACAAAAATGGTCACAATTTGTTTTTATTGTATGTCCAAACCTTTAGATTTTTGGCATAATATCTAAAAAAATTTAAATCTGATCAAAGTCGATTATTAACTTTTTCAGCATTGCCACCAAGCTTTGGGTGTAAATTAAGTCTGTCTGTCTGTTAACAAAAAGACTGCTTTCCACACAGTGTATTTTTATTTATGTGTAAATGTACTTGTAGAATTTTGATGAGCGGTAATGCTCCAGCAGATAAAATTGTTTTTTAGATACATGGACGCTGTAGACAATTTTAAGATTAACTCACAATTGCTTCATATCATGCATCACAATTATTCCAGACATCCAGTTTGTCCAACATGGATAACTTCAGGTACTTATAAATTATGCAAATCGCTATATATGAGGTTGACCCATGTGTTTTTGTGAAGTATGTTGGAGAGAGAAGGTGGGCTTTGGCAGTGTCTGTAAACTCCTATCACTACCAAATATTCAGGAGGCTGCAAATGCAATCACACCTGCCAGAAGAGAAGCACATATATGTGGCATTGAGAATACGGAAGATTTATTAGGGTATATGTATGGGAGAGCCCCTTGTCAGGAAATGACAACATTTTCACTACTCCTTTAAATGGTCATTGATAATTATACCTAAATTGCAGTGTGCATTGTTGTCCTTGAAAATAATGGAATAAGTCCTTGAAAAGTCCTTGAATTTTTGTCTACATATGGATGAAAATATTGAAAAATCTGTTTTGATGATTGTTGTAAGAGTTATTGCTTTTTATGTCTTGTAGCTGCAAGCAATATATAATTTTTTAATGAAACTACTTGCTTTCATAATGTGGTAGATAGTTGTAACACTTAGTATATTATTGTAATCTATGTGTGTTGATCCGTGATTGTTCATCCTCCATTTTTAGAAGAGTTTAATGCCACCTTTATTTGCTATAGACTTCTTAATGCCACCTTTATTTGCTATAGACTTCTTAAGCAAGTCATAGGTATGGGATGCGGGTGAGATGGTGAGGGTGTTATGTTGTTTTCAGCTTTGTTCATTCACCTCTGATATTGAGAAATTTGAGAAGTTGATACACTGTCTTTTCCCATTTGCAGGTCCTCATTCATCAAACTATACTATCCAGAAGACAGACACTGGAAAGGTGTTTAAGAAAGTCCGTAGCAAATATAACCATCCTATTTCCCATGCTGTATCAAGCTTTGAGAAGGTAAAATTAGTAAATGTGAAAAATCATGTTTTGATTTTTCCATGCTGTATCTAGCTTTGAAAAGGTAAAATTAGTAAATGTGAAAAATCATGTTGCTGCTGTACATCCTTATGATTGTGTCCATCTCAAATAAATTATAGCCCTATAACACAAAAGTCTTAAAGCACTTTATCAGGTCACAAAATGTAATGACCCAAAAATATTTTCATGTCAGCAAAGCAGTTGATAAATATTTTACACATGGTTGAACTTTATTGGACCTGAACTTGTTTGATATAACCTTTATAATGCTGTTAAGAAGCAACCATCTGAAATGGACAAATTAATCTTTGTATTTATATGTAATTATATTTATTTATATGTAATTATATGTAATTATGTGATATATAATTATATGTATTTATATGTAGTTGTATGTAATTATATGTATTTATATGCAGTTAAATGTAGTTATGTGTAATTATATGTTATTTTATGTAGTTACGTGTAATTATATGTGTTTATATGCTGATGACTTGATTGGATTTTCAGGCAATTGCAGCCCTAAATCAATTTGTGTTATGCACATTTTCAGACTTTTAGGATCTTGCTTTGATGATAAAGCAAAATTCACTTGAGGTAGACCAATGAAACTATGTAGGCATATTCTTATTTTATATGTTGATGGTCTGATAAGATTTACATGTCATTAAAAATATCAGGGAATCAAAACAATCATAACATTTCATATTACAAAAAAAAATTGCACAAGAGTGCAAATGATTATTTAGATATTCACTCTCTCCCAGAGTTGAAGCAATACATTTTGTCTTCACATGAAATCGACAGATTTTATTTGAGTTGCCATGATGCAGACAGCTATTTCATTAAATAGTATTTTTTGGTAAATATATAAAGAGCAAGGTCCAGATAAGTTGATTTTGACTACCTGGTATGGTTAGATCTGATGATCAAAGTGCTGTAATTTCTCTGATCTCTTATGACTATTGAGACTTAAGTGATATAATTTCTCTGATTTCTTATGATTAATGAGACTTGTTATCCATGAGCATACATAAGAGATATTTTTTTATCATAAAATCTAAACAGACTTGATGTAACTTGACCCACTGAATTCAGCATATTTCTTTGGATCCCAGCTAAACTAATTATCTGGATATTCATTATCTTTTAAGCACAAATTTTGGTATGAAAATTTCTTTTCAGTTGCAAAACATTATCTCATTTTTTATATGTATAATTTACTGATAAAAGTAATTAAAAAATATAACAGCACTGCATGTTTTGTTGCTAAAATTTGATGCTTGAACACTATATAGGCAGTTACCATCAATACTTTGTGACTATGTGCATGTTCAAATGCTTGTTATTAAATTAAATTCATGGTCTTTTTAGTGTTTCCAGGTGATCAGATTAATTCCTAAAACCAACTTTTCACTGATACTAAGGCAGTTATTTTTGGATAGCAATTTATTTTCACAATTTTCAGCCATTGCTAACAAAAATGCTGAATATGAGTAGTGATTCCAGGTAATTTTGAAACTGTATCTTGACACAATACACAGCAATATTTTTGACAATAATATTTGATATTCTTCTGCAATGTAGACGCTTCATTTCCATGACAATTTGGAAACAATTCATTCAGTGATGGTGAAAGAAGAGTTGCTGATTCCGGGGGCTTCGAAGTCAGGGTAAGAGATAAGCATACAAGGTTATTGTAATTTGGGCACTGCTTGAACTGGTGTGCAGAAATTTGATAGTTTTTAATGGGATGGAATTAAAGTATGAAAATTGCTAAAGGTGATAGATACTTTTTGTTGTTAAGAGGACAATTTAGAAGGCTTTTAATTTCTGTTAATATTTTTAAAAGTTGAATTTTTTTATTGAATGTGGCACAGCAAGGAAAAATCAAACTGGAAGAGGAAGGTAAAATGTAAAGGTAGATGAGATTTGGTTTCTCACATATCTTTGCAGGTAATCAGGATTAATTGTACTTGCAAATGGAGAATTCCATGAACTAAATGATTTGCCTTTAACATAATATGCAATGAGTAAAATTTTTTTTGAAGAAAACTTTATAATTTTGAAGGCCTAAGCACAGTTTTTCCTCATTATATATTTGAAGAATGTTACCTACTTCTTTGGATTAATCAAACTTATAGATCAGAATGATAGCTTAATTTTTTTAACATAAAAAAGCATATAGAAGACACTGGTGTTTCCATAAGAAGTATTTTTATGCTATAATCCTAAATTTGAAGTTCTTTAATATGATTCAGAATTTGTTTTATTTGATTTTACTTTCTTTTATGTGCAGTTTAACTTAGGATTGTTTCCTTACTCGTAAGCAATCTTTTGACTGATATGTATGTAAGCTCTGTCAAGCCCTTTGTAGAGCAATTAACACTTCCCTGACTAGCAAAAGGACCTTAATTGACTTGCAAAAAAGCAGAGATAATCAGTTGTTGGAATTCATAGATAAGGAAGTTGTATTGAGAAATTATGGTGATGGTAAATACTTATGAATCAGAGTATATTGAATACAGTCAGTAAGTAGATGAAGAAAACAAAAAGGCCCCAAAAGTCACAGCAGGAAATTATTCTGTATGCTATTAAAAAAAGTACCACAAACCTATGTACAGTGTTACCCAATTGTGTTATAAGCAACATGTCAGTTAACTGAATAAAATAATGCATGTACCACAAAGTAATGTGGGTGGGTGGGTGGTGGTTAGGTAATAAATGCGGGCTTAATACTATGTGCTTCATTGGCATGGTTACTATCTTAAATCAATGCATATTAATTGCGAAATACACATGTAGTGAAAACAGAGAAGGCATATCTAATATTTAACTTTATTTAGAGCAGCGGTTCTCAACCTTTCTAGTGCCGCGACCCTTTTAATGCAATTCCAAATGTTGTGGCGACCCAACCGTAAAACTATTTTCGTTCATAACTGTAAAAATGTATATTTCCGATGGTTGTAAGCGACCCCTGGCAAATCGTTGTTCGACCCCTGATGGGGTCGCGACCCACAGGTTGAAAACCGCTGATTTAGAGAATTACGCATTGGTACATATATGTGAATACTGTTTACATATACATGTCACATGTAAAGCATGAATAGAAAATCAACACCATGTAGTCACCCGCAAATCTCATCACATACACTGAATCCGCAATACAACTAATTCCATCAAAAATATGTACACTTATAGATTAAAAATATTCACTAATTTTGATACAGGTCATATAAGTTTGAATTCAGTGGAAAAAATAGAACAAACATGTAATGAAATATGAAGCATGTTTACTTTTCAGTACATCCCAAGTTAGTAAAAGTTAGTATTTGTTTTAAGTCACCATTGGTAGCAATGCATCTATGTTTATATTGAAGACTGTAGTCGGCTTTCTTTGATGAAGGGTGTAGGTATTATGGAAATCACTGCTAAAAGACAGCATTGGATAACAAAAGAAATGCCCATCTCTTAAAGTGGTAGCAACATCAAATAATTGTATTACATGATTGAGACTGATCATTTTTCTATTTGCTTAGTATGTTTTCATAACAATCCTGTTGTTTTCTTTGAAACTTCAGCAAATGTTTTATCTGGGGACGTTTTTAGAAAAGGAATTGGCTGTCGTTTGGTTGAATGTAGTTATGGTTTTACCCTGCCTATTGAATAGACCAACAAATAAGATCTTAGTTTCATTTTTTGTTTGCTTGTTTTTTGGTTTTTTGAAAAATGTTTGGTGGTAATAGGATGCTGCCTTCCATGCGTGCATCAGAAGTTTTAGAAAAGGGTCAATAACCCAATTGAGATGCAGGTGTTCTGGTGACAGGGATTAATACAAACAATATAGGTCTTAGGGTGAAGAAGGATTTAACATCCACATAAATGTTGTTCTTTAAATTAGTTACTAGTGAGTGGCTGAAAATCTGGTGAAAGATAAATATGAGAATATGCCTTGTTCAGTTGATATCTGCTACCTGAAATGTCAACAACAAATAAAAGCGGATATGTCACAACATACAGTACTCATGCCAGATGTCAACATAAGTGGATTAAGGTATAACAATGCACTGTTAAAACAAGTTTAAACAGCTAACAATGTTGCTAATAAATAAAAATATTGCCAAACCATATATTTTGATGCTGATAAAACTTTTGTAGGAAAAAAAAACATTTTTTGCAATTTGTGACATTGGTGAAAGCCCTATGTAATCCCCGAATAAACTTTGTTCATATTATTTTTTTTACTTTTAAGAAGAAAATTACTTTTTTGTGTACAAGAAAAATAGATATAAAATTGCAGGAGCCACACCACCATTGTCTTGTATTATTCATATATGATTTCTTCCCCAAAGTGATAATAAACTTGTTATGTTGTTTTTTAGTTTTAAGAAAGAATGTTTTTCATGTACAAGAAAAATTCATGTACAGTCTTACCCGTTTATGTTGACATCCTCGGGCCTGAGGAAATATTGTCAACATAGGTGGATGTCGAGATAAGTGTTTGGGAGTGGGGGGCTGAAAAAAGATAAAAGTTAAAATTTGGCAGCAAAGGGTGACCCGTCATCAGTGAGTAGCATTTACACTATGTTAAAACAATGAAAATTTTGAGTACATGAAGACAGAATCAGCGTGAAATACACTTGTATATTGACAACTTATATTTTGGTTACCTTTGTGTAGCAAAATCCAAAATAAAATATTGCATCGATCACATCCTGATACTAAAAACATTACGATATTCAATGTCAGCATTAGCACATGGTGTGATAGTTGTTCTTTACATGCTTCATGTACATGTACTTAAATTGGCCTAGATTTTAGTCAGTCTGTTCCCATCTTATTGAGGCTACCAAGGGGATGGGGCTATTAACAGAGAAATGAAAAAATTGTCAACAGTACATGTATTCTCAACAAATACTTTTGTATTCGATGTTATGACAAACATTAAAGCAACTGAACCAACCACTTGTTGCAGCGAGGTTCTCCACACTAAGTTTTTTCTTTCTTTCGCAAATGCTTCATTGAACCATTTTGATGCTTCCTCCACATCTTCAAATGTAGCTGTCTTTTGCTTCTTCCTTTGGGGAGCGCAGTTACCTTCAACGTTGTCATTCTTTATAGACTCAGCAGCTTTCATCCTTCCTGAATGGGTTAGTTTTAAGCGAAAAAATTTCACAGACCACTTTGCGAGATGTTCAGCCCTCAACTTCCTTAACAACCAGCTATTTACTTTTGTTTCCAGAGACTGTAAATTTAATTTGTGTTTTACAATGCTGTTGGTAGCCATCGTAAATATAAATAAAGTTAACAACAAAACTTTCACAGCAAAATAAACTTGTTTTAATCACTGATCACTTTCAAAGGTCTCGGAAATGCGTAATCACGCGTATTCGGATGCACTTTTTTAAATATCTGGGATTCAGAAAATCATGTATACAGGAGTCCTCTGTATGCATCAATTTTGCTGGACTACAAATTTAAGGGCTTGCTAGTCCTTCTTTGATCACCTGTTGAGTGGGAAAATATGTTGATCTATTGGTAATTTTAACGGTGCTGATATTTACAATCAGAAAATTCAGTGGCTGAAAGACCCATAGATGTACATGTTGTCATTGTAAGAGTACATCTGAAGAACATGACCCACAAACTAGTCAGCAAGATCAAAGTCTTGACTAGCTGCAGAGTGGTGAAAAAATGGGCTGATATTTACAATGACTGATTTGGACAAACAAGGGCTACATGTCAGTGCTGTAAACAAGTTTGAAAATTAAACTCTTTGGCAACCACTGTTTCTACTCATCTGGAAATATAGCCATTTCAGGTATACCCAACATTTACTGGTGGTACTCTTGAACTCCTAGTTTCAAAATCCAAGTGATACCTCTGTACATTCTTTGGAAAATGCAAGAATTGATCAGATTTCACTACTTTTAAGTTGCCTTGAGAGGCCAGCTTTATAGGCAAAACGAAAGCCTAGGGTGTTTTTTTAATTTTTTTTTATCCGACCACGACATTAAAGCCTGGCAGTAAGATCAACTAATTGTTGAACAAAGTATGGGTCAGAACTGGCAGCTTGTCGACCTAAATGATTAGAAAACAGGATTTGTTCAAGCTGGGCCCAAGGGTTTCTACTGACATGTACGTTTACCCTTTATCACAACTTCAACATAATCATGACAGTTTGGTAGTAATATTAGACCAAGGGACTGGGACTGGGCTTTTTTGTCGACCTAAGCGGCTTGTCAATATAAACGAGTAGGACTGTATATGAAATATTGGGAGCCACACCACGATCGTGTTATATCCGAATTCATGTTATAATGAAGTGTGTTATAGTTGGGTCACAATGTAACATTTCTTCTTCTTCTTCTTCTTCTTCTTCAAATTAGTATTATCATTTTTATCATCATCATCATTATTATTATTATTGATATTAAGGACAGTCTCAGTTACCATCTTCCCTGTGCTAATTGGCTTGACCCTTCGTGAGTATGTTGGCAGACATATATGATTGTCACACATTGATGAAGTAAATCAATTTTTACTGCCCCAATGCTATGGCTTGCCCAGTATGACAACTCATGCACTTCTTTGTAGCACAGAGGCAGGTGTAGATCCTAATTTTTTATACAGAAAATGCCCCCAAAATAGGCCCCAGCTTGTTGAATGTGAAAAAATCATAATCATGAGTGGTGATTAAAACCTTGTCTTTTTTAGTTGAAAACAGCAGTTACTGCTAGTAAATTGGGATCAACATCATGACATTGTCAACAGTGACAGAAATTCAGAATATCAGAGATGATTTAACAATGAGCTGCTATAAATAAGAAATAGTCTTTTCTTGAATACATAGAAATGTTTCTTGAACAGTGAGAATCAGTCTCTTATGGGACTCTTGTTTTTTGGGGGAAAGATTTTATATTATGGATCAGATGAAATACAAGATTAATTTGTAATTAACAATTAGATTCAATAGCAACTGTCATAATAATACATTATTGTTCTATACATATTTTAATTCTAAGGAGAGTAATGTTATTTGGCCATATGTTGGATTTTTTTTCTTCACAAAAATTGATTAATAATTGTAATAAAATGTTTAACATAATTAACATGGATGAATCAATAACTTAGATATTTAAAAGTAACAATATATTAAAAGTTATTAGTTGTCTTGACATAAAAGTCCCATGGCAGAATAATTTTTTTTAGCAAAATTAATGGCAAATTTGTTTTAATTCCAGACTTAGTCATGTGAATAAATGAGTTCCACTTTAAAAAATAATGTTATGCATGGACAAAAAGATTTTTGATAAATTTGTTGAAGTATGGAATTCAGTTGGTTTTAAAGATGTGAGATTTCACCAATGAGTGGGTCAGTTGAACATAGGTTTGTTGGTACAATATGTGTCCTGAAGGTGAAAGTGTATAATGCTGTCTTTATTTTATAACATGTATATCTATGAAAAGAAAAACGTTTATTAATGATAATTTGTTTTAGTTAATTCACCACTGCATGTAGCAATTATATAACTAGGTAACTTGACAGATCTAATGAAGGAATTACCATGAATTATATCATCAAATAGATGTCAGTTTCTATTTAGTGCTGAAAGTAGGAAAAAGATTAAAATGTATGTGTACATACATACATACGTTTTTCATACATACATACATACATACATACATACATACATACATACATACATACATACATGCATGAAATCATGTGCAAATGTTAAATAGAGTGAGACTTGACTGATAAGTTTAAGTTGTAAATTAAGTTATTGATTGAAAAAGCTCTTCATGGTATTATTTTTAAAAATAGTATTGAATGTTTGAATTCTTTAAATTTTGGTTTTTGAAACAATTCGTGATATTTGTATCCTGGCACTTTGAAAGTTTTCATTACAACTGGGAGGCTAATGAGAAATGCAATTTTTTCTTCTTCAGGTTTGATCCATATTTTGCCATGAGGCCAGTGAAAGCTGTAAATGAATTTGAAAAGGATGGTGTGTATATCTATGGCATTTGTACAGATCTCATTAGTTGATAGCTCTTGGTTGTTATAAAATGTTTTTAGTGTCTTTCAGAGATTGTTATTACCTTTATCACTAGCAAATTTGAAATGTAATATAACTTTTTGCCCATTTTTTTGTCTTTGCATTCATGTTTTTGTTCATTCACTATGCTCTATTTGAATCCCATTTCACATACACATGAATATTGCTATATGGATACATCTCATTATGTACATGTACATAGATGTATAGATGTATACATGTATAGAGTTAATGGCATGTCAGCACAATACTAGCTAGAATTCAGTCTCATGTTGGAAGTCAGTGCAGTCAATAAGAATGTATTCCATTGTCATTGGTCACTGGTAAAGTTCAGAAGGTATGCATTAACCATAGATGTGTCCAATACCTCCATATTTCTGCAGTCTGTTCTGTATGAGAGATGCAGCTCATCAGTGATGAAATTGATGTTCTGAAGCATGTTTTGAGTGTTTGTTATTTTTCCAAATATATGCAACATAACTGATTTAGATAAATACTGACATTACAACATCAAAAATCATTTGGCTTGGAAAACGTGCATTCCCAATGATGTTAATTTACAATGCCCTTTTTGGCAGCAAGATTCATCAAGTAATGAATATATTAAAAAAAACCACAGTATCAGCTTTAGCTTCTGCCTGTTAGTTCTGATTTAGATTTTTGTGACAAAAGTTTGTTTAGTGACTCAAACAAATGAAATTTGAATGAAAATTGTATTCGTGTTTGAACAGTCAGAATGAGATAGATATATAGATAGATAGATATATGGATGGATGGATGGACAAATGAATGGACAAACATATGGATGAATGAATGGTCACGGAGAGAGAGAGAGAGAGAGAGAGAGAGAGAGAGAGAGAGAGAGAGAGAGAGAGAGAGAGAGAGAGAGAAAAAAGGGGGAGTAAGGGATGGTAGGTGGTTTGGAAAAAATGTTCTACAAATCAAAATTAATTGGTATAATTCACAAACAATTGGTATCGTGATTTGAAAACAATTGCCACATTTAAACGCTTGCAAATTTTAGTTTAAATATTGCTTAGAAATTGTTTCATAAACTGAGTTTTAGAGACATTGCAAAATAGTTACAGTTTATGTATACTTGAATTTAAATGTTCAGATAGCCCATAACTTTAAAGTAATTCAGCATTTCTGCTAGTCTAATTGGATATGCTGTCAAGTGTTTTTTTTTTAATGAATGTTTTTTGGGTCTTAGAAAGATTGAAAAAATATTTTTTCTCTGGTTTTCCCAAACAGTAAGATTTCATTATTATATTCTAATATATTGATTGAATAAATGATATATTAGGAAGTAAATGAAAAAAGTATTCCAGTTTAAAAGAAAACTCTAGCCTCAATTGCCAATTAAATGGTTCATCCCTTAAAATAGCTGTCAAGTTCAAGCAAGTAAACTGGAGTGAAATTATACTGAATACCTTGATTAAAAAAAGAATTGGATAGAACAACATCTCTTACCATGATTATGGTGAATGGCACAGTTGTGAATGACAATGAGATCTCTTGATCATAATGCAGGTTTTTGTTAGAAAATTTCTGCCCTGATTTTGCTTCATGTACATAAATAACACCACTGAGGCTGATCAGCAAGTTTAAATCAGTAAGTAATGCATTGAGGCCATTCTTCAAAAATATCTCAGTTTCCATCAGAATTGTGAGCAAAAAGTTCCTCCATATTGTTAGATTATGTATTATATATTAAGTCCAGTATCAAAACATTTCAGAGTAACAAAATTGCTATAAATTTTTATGATGTGACATATGATGATTACATCATTTTAAGGATTGTTTTTTTTGTGTGTGGCTGCTTCTTTGTATGCAATGGAAGAGAACATTTGGTCACTTTAAACACAGTAAAATGCAATATTAGTCATCACTGTAGCCTTCATATTATTTGTGATGTGTTGATTATTTCAATATTCTTCCTGCCTATTGGGGCATGCAGTCCAGATGAATTTTGCTATATATCCAGTGACTGGAGGACTGCTTTATCTGCCTTTTCATTACCCATAATACAATTGTGATTTGGCAGCCCATAGTACTGAAAATGTCTCCACTGAATACATTCCATGGTTGCATTTATTTAATGTTAGGAAATAAACTCTACTACCTGGAGAATCCAGCAATTCCAGAAGACTGAAACCATGTCTATATATTATCTCGAAAAGGGGGGTAAACTCTTATCCATTACCTTCACTTATAACTGCTAGGTGTCTATCGATCAACTGGTTGTTTCCCCACTTTATGTTTTTACTGTGGTATAATAAAACTTGCCCCACATTACCTCCAAGAAGAATCATTCAAGAGTTGTTGTAATTCATATATTCAGGAATGTATTTACAGTTATGTAGCTGGTACCATGTTCTGACAAACCTTTGGGGATGGAGGTGATACTGGAACATCTCCAAAAATACTATCAACAGAAGACAATTTTTTTTTCATTTTATATTTCTATATCTTGCATATTTTCTGCAGCAGCAAAAAGAAAGTCTGCTCTGACTAATAAAAACAAACAGTTTGTATATCCATCCTCCTCCCCTTTTGATGTTTTCTTCAATGATGGAGATCTCAACTGATTTTATGAAGGCTGAGATCTTAAAGAACGATATCAATTCTTTATTCTCCAAAATAGCAAGAGGGAAACTTTACAAAGGTAATCACCATCATCATCATCATCATCATCATCATCATCATCATCATCATCATCATCAGTCTCTTGACCTTGTGTGGTCGTTGAGGCACTGTGCTGCTGAACATATGACCAGTTCCTTCCACTTGACTCGATCATGTGTCAATGCCTGTGTCTCTGCAAAACTTTTCCTTGTCCATTCACTCCACATTTTTCTCTGTCTACCTCTCCTTCTACCACCTTAGACACTACCCTGCAGTACTGTTGTGGATAGACTGTTGGCTCTTGTGACATGGCCATACCATTTCAGCTTTCTCATTTTGACAATGGTGAGGAGGTTTTCATAATGGCCTACTTTGTGCCTGATGGTGTTGCGCACTTCTTCATTTGTGATGTGGTCCATGTAAGAGATGCCAAGGATGGTTCTGTAGCATCTCATTTCAAGTGCCTGAATCCTTCGTTGTAATTCTGTTGTCAGGGTCCAGGCCTCACATGAATACAGAAAGATTGAGATGACTAGTGCTCTCAATAGTCTGATTTTAGTTTTCAGACAGATATTCTTGTCTTTCCAGATGGGTCTTAGCTTTGACATAGCTGCCGTTGTTTGTGCTGCTCGTGAAAAAATTTCTGCTCTTAATCTCTCTTCCATGATTATGGAACCAAGATATTTGAATTGGCCCATTGTTCCCAGTTCCTGTCCTCTGACTTTAATCTTGGTTGAGATTTGTTTGCCACTGTTTGTCATCAGCTTGGTCTTCTCGGCACTTATCTCCATGTCAAATCTGGAAGATGTTTCATCCAGGTTCTTCACTAAGGTGGCAAGCTCATCGTCACTGCCTGCCAGTCCATCAGTGTCATCTGCAAAGCAGATGTTGATGATGTTTCGCCCTCCAATGCTGACTGTCCCACAGTGGTTTTCCAGGGCTTTGCTCATGATGCGCGCTAGTCTGCCAGATCTTGTTGCAGATTTTTGTTAGTAGTTCTATCACTGATTCCCTAATATTCTTGATAAGTTCAGCTGGGATGTTGTCTACTCCTTGGTTTATTTAGAGCTTACCGAAAGCCAATGGCAATCTCAGACTGCGAATAGATTGCTGACTTTGTGTACCCATTTTAGCTCCAAAAATCAAGAGGCCATTAAATACGAGGTGTTCACAATTAGTATCATTCTGACCAATGCATCCTGTCATATCCCTGTGCTTCCAGTTTCATGCAAGTTCATTTGAGTCACCTTAAAACAACACTATTCATTTCAATGATATGATATCTCAGCTACCTTTTTTCTAAGGAATAAATGTTAGTTCCTGTTATTACAAGGAGATATTGCTCCATGATTTCTGACACATACAGACAAAATATAAAGCATAAATAATCATTATAGTGAAATATTAGCAGGTAATCGTTTCCTTACTATGCATTTTAATCAATTTTCAGTTCAGAAATTCAATATGACATATTGCAGAAATCTTTAGTCCTTTCTTTCATGCAGACTTTTCACATATGACCCCATCCATTATTACAAGCATCAGTTATATGAATGTTATTAGACTACTTCTGAATCAGGAATCCATCAGATAGAAAGTATTTTAAATCTTGTTATGTTAGTCTGGATAGATGATTGATCTAAATACCAGTCCGATAATATTGGACATCTCCTTGGTGATATAACTTGGGGAGTAAGAGTGATGTGACAGTGTTGCAGGGGATGAATTACTGAGAACTGGAGTGGCATTTGGGCCAATATTCCTTTACTGTAGATTTTAAGGTTTTGTTTGATTGCTATGAGTTTTCATTAAGTGATGAAGATCATGGCTGAAAAAGTGTTAAGCTTGTCAATCATTTATACATCAAAGATGTAGGACTCATCAACATTATCATATCAGTTTGATACATGTTACTGTGTGGTATGGATACATGCTTCTTCTTACCACAGCTTTCAAAGCAAGAGGCTGACTTTCTCTGGTCTGTATCTAAAAAAACTGGTCACTTTCACATCAAACATTGTCTCAGAATGTTATACACATGTTAGCTAATGACCATCACTGACCAGCTAAAAACTTATCTTAGAGGAAGTTCTTGTTAAAAATTTAGTAGCCCTGTGAGCAATTCATTTACAAGTAAAGTAATTTTGAATAAATTATTCCCATTTAGATATATTTATAAGTAATGTAGGAGTTAATGTTTATAAGAAATGCAGTTCAGTTTATTTTTATATAATGCTTAATGGAATCTGCATTTTTGTTGATGTCCATACAATTCAGTTTAAAATCACACTAAAATAATTTGAAGACATTTCAAATTTCTGAATCTGTACAAAACTTTATTTTTCATTCAATATTTTGCTGCACATTATTGTATGTGAGCAGTGGGGAAAAATCAGATGTAATGGGAAGGTATTCAGTGTGGCATAGATGGGCAAACTGAAACTCAGCAATGATTGGACAATGTTGCACAATGACTTTTTATAAAATCAACATGATTTGATGTTACAGTGAAAACTGAAGTAGTCTAGTCCATTTAATATCATAAATTGAGATTTTGTACCAAAGTTAATACTATTTCTTTGATGGATACAATGATAGAATTATTGCAAGTTTCCTTTCTTTTCGTGCCATAAGATTAATGATTGAGCCTCATTTGGATAACCGGATGTTTATTTGATGATATTTAATTATTACTTAATCCTTAATTGTACTGGATTAAAAGTATATTATACTGTGACAAGTAAATAAACTTCAAAATATGTCTTCCAGAATTCCCTGAAATTAGAGCCATTACAAATGGTGAGTTACGGTTCCTGACAAGAACAAGTGTGGATAATTCTCTCCTGAAACCGCTGAGAGACTTGACCATTGGCACCATACAAATATCAGTAAAGGTTTGTAAAA
This sequence comes from Unio delphinus, assembly GCA_029339505.1. NCBI lineage: Eukaryota > Metazoa > Mollusca > Bivalvia > Unionida > Unionidae > Unio > Unio delphinus. The sequence goes on from JAQISU010000173.1 coordinate 5,313,715, forward strand.
AGTCTACTCCATCAGTTAAGTGAACTAAAACCAAAAACATATAGGAATGTTGTTATTTATTAATTAACACATGTTTGAATTACAAATGAATTCCTTGTAAGGAGATGTTTATGGACTGTTTCATTTACACATACTTTGTACCAAGGAAGACACTTAAAAAGATACAAAGTTGAATCTATGGATGACTTGACTCATGAGTAGTGCTTTTTCTGAGGCTCAAAATCCCTAAAATCAAAAGTGAAAAAAAATTTGAAGATATCCATAAATAAAGAAATAAATGGTTGTATGGTTATAAAACACATCTTGTGTTACACTTGGAGCTGTGATGGTGATTACAGAACCCATTTGTACCTAGTACTTTATTTACAATTCTCTTACTTCTCATACAATTTTTTAAAAAAGTTTCATTTATTGATTGATGATGCCTATCTGCATATTTATATGCTGACAAATTGAGTTCCATACATGATTTATATAACTGTAAGAATGTATTACACTCTCTGACATTAGACCGAAATCTGGACTATACAAACAGCCCAATTTCCACTTGGCAAATATATATCTTTAGCTATACTTGTCATAAATTTGCTATGAATGAGTTTCTCAAGAATTTCTGAGATATTTTCATTGCTTAGCAGTAACAATGAGCAATGAACTTGAAAAAGAGATTTCTCATAGATTCCTGGAAATGCAGAGCACAAGTCCCATATCATATGAAATTTACTGGGGGATTTGGCAGTTTGGGTAATTTACGGTTTCAACATAGAAATATATGTCTATATAACTCTTTCCAGGTAAAGAAAACTCCAATGGAGAAGAATCTGACACAAGTCCTAGAGCATGTCAATGGAAACTTGAGCTGTATTGTTAAACAACCAAAGGGAGGTAAATAATTTGTGAACTGAATGTCAAAATGTAGCAATGGCACAACTGTACCTTAGCTGTCTCTATGAGTGACTCAGATATTTTAAGGCAAGGACAAGTACATCTTTTTCTTACTTTTCATTCCAAGCATGTGTTATGTTTTATTAAAGGTGAAGCTATCAGAACATGCAAATTTGACTGCTGTTTCTAGTAAGGTATAGTATAGCCTGTCTAGATGGATAATGTTCATAGAGCAAAAATATTCTTAAATTCTTTTTCCTTTTGGCAAAAAAGAATACAACTCACTTCTTACTGGTTTATGAATTATTGTATAGCTTCATCAGAGCAGGTGGTGAAATGTACATGGGCTTTTCACAGAATGACTTCTAATGATTCCATCAGAAAATCATACAGATCTTGAGACAATTGGATAATTTTAGTTATTTTCTATTATCCCAGATCAAAGGTGAATGGTTAGAGGCCATAACAAAATATTTGTACTGATGTTACAGTTATTATTTGAATAAGTCAACTTACATGTGTAAGAAATTGTTACACAAATTTGGTATATTATAGTCTAAGAAATATATCAGAGAGTGTTTAAAATCAGCAGCTTAAATAAAGACATGGACAAAAGAAGCAGAAATTGTTTATGGCCAGCAAAGCATTGGGTTTCTTGCACCATTATGTGCGATGTGTTGCATAGTAATTAAATGTCTCAAACAATGTCAGTGTTTTGCTGGGTTTGCTAATTTATTCAGAGACAAGCCACAAATTAGACAATGAAATTACTTGATCTGGAATTGCCCAAGCAAAGAATAAACACCTTCATTACCAGAGGGACACTTTGTAATGTTTAAACATTGAATAACATAAGAGAATAAGGATTACTTGTAAAGAAACATTATTAATATTGATACATTTATGACAGAATACTCTCAGATCATTAGTATTTTTATATATGTATAGATTGTACAAATAGTCAAGATAGTTTACATTTTAAAAACATTTTGTTTGAAATATATTTTTGTTGTTGCAAAAAAAGCATTTTGTCATCATATTTGCAGATATCTGTTGAACATTTAATATTTTATCTTTTAAGGTTCCCCAGAATTTATTCACTGTTCCATGCATCTGCAGCAAGCATTGGGAAATCTACCCACATCTGAGCTGGAGAAACTTGCTGATTATTACTTTAGACCTCGAGGGTAAATTAAATGTTTTCACACACTATAGATTTATAAACAATAGTAAACAACAAAAGACATTGTCAAAAATATAAGCAACAGTATAATCTGTCTTGCGTGACTACCTGTTTTACTAGCAAAAAGATGGTTCTATCAATTCTGCCCAATGGGTATTACATAATAACACAGTTAAAATTATTATAAATATAAAATATGTTATATATTGTATGACAGATTTTCAGAGACTTGTTTTAAAAAAATTCAACTCCAGCTGACTGAAGAAGAGGCAAAGCAGCAAAATGCAAATACTATGTAGACAGTAAATATTTTTCATTTATAGGTAGTAATGTATCCTTGCTTTATTAATTTGTTTTGTATTTTAAAAAAAACCAGTGTTCATATCAGATTTTGAGTTTGAAAGTTACTATTTTGCAATTTCTAACACCAAACCTATATTAAGAGGTTTTATTTTGGTATGAAACAGAAATCAATATAGTTAAATAAAGAACATAAAAAGTTGTATTTGTATTGTCAGTAACACATTCTGACAGACTGTAATGAAATTTATTTTTAAAAAACTTTTCTCCACAAAAACAGGCAGAAAATGGTCCTCATTCAGTATTGTACTTTGCTGTAACCATGTTTTGAAAGATTTGTCCTTAGCCAGATTTGTTTCAAGACAGGATTTTCAAACATTTTGGTTCGATGTGTACAAGGCCAAGATTTTCAGTCAACACAATCAGGCACATACATATTCAAGCATGTATCTATTCAAAGGTCTGTCTACTGCCAAAAGTTGAGAGCAATTCACACAGTTAAACTATGAATGTAATTTTATACCCCTATGATCCTAATTTTTTACCCCAACTTGTCAAGTGTAATAACTTTTGGTGTAAACAAAAATTAACATTTTTCTTTGAATTTTATTTTTAGGGTGTTACATTGATTTTATGGTTGCTGTAGACCATGAATTGCAAAAAGCAATGCAAACTGATTTATATGTTAGAAACATTGGACTTGATTTGTTTTATTTGGAATATTTTTGACCCACAAGGTATGACATACAAAAGTGATATCAGTAAAATAAATAATCCAGATTCTATGAAGAAGATTTAGAAGTGGTCATGTATTTGGTTAAAGGAAAGGACAAATCTTTTAAGTCATCCACATTTTTGACACTAAACTGTGTGTATTATCTATTTATGGCATTATTTACACATGCATAGAGATTGCAATTCAGTAGGGAAAGACAATTTTATATTATATTAAATTAGCAGTTGCCTTCATAGCAGGAAACCTAACTTTAAATCACTGAAGTAAGTTACTCAGAATATTTTAAAGTCCTATTGGATAGCGGCTGAGCAGTATATAGTTGGTAGTAACTGTATAGAGTAGATCAGACCATGTTGAATTCCGTAGAATCACATGTTCTGCTTTTAAAATCATAAATTAGGCAATATGAATACAAAGAAAGTTGTTATTGGAGAAATTACATTACACTGTTAAACAACTTTTTTTTGTGTAGTACCAATTTTTAATTTCTTTTCCTACAAACTAAAAGTATGTACTCCACGAACCATGAATCTTCCAAGGAAAGACTAGAACACCATTACAAATCAATGAATTTAAGTAGAAATGGACATATGATATATTTTCCCAAACCATAAAATTGATACCAATAAAAATTTGTGAATTCACAGTATTTGCTCTCATGTTTGAGTTGGGTCATGGCTCTTTCCAATTCATAAGCTTCAGGTTTTCATGAATTTTAAGTTTAGAGTGAAAAGGAAAGGAGGGACTTTACTTTTCTTTGGATGAATATTGTTATCCATTTTTCATTTGTTTAATATGAAAGAGATATTTGACATGAACAAAACTGAAAAGTATGTACTTCAATTCCAGTAAACACTTTAGCTCCTACACAGTGCAGGCAGAGCAGGATGCCATGTTGGATGCTCTGGGTTCCCTCCAAACCAATGACTCCCAAATGATCCTGTATAAGTACATATTTGATTCAGATAAAATGGATGAAAGACTGGTACAGAGGCTTTTGGTCCATATTTCTGTTATGGATGAACTGCCAAATCAGGTAAGAGCCTGCCTATTTTAACCTATGTTTGATTAGAAAGAAAAGAAAGAAAATTGTTATTCTTTAAAGCTCATTAACATATATTTTTGTGCCCCCAACATACTCATTTTAAGAGACATGGTGACACTCATCTGTCACAATGTGATTTCTGCTCATTATGTTGGGAAGTTTCAATGGACTGCAGCCAAATTTGGAATTAAGCTTTATATTAAGAGAACCTTATCCACCTAATTGGCCAGGTTTGACTGCCCTTCTCATCTACTGCATCGGCTTCTGATGCTAAGTATTACAAAAAGTGAAATCTTACAAGTATAATAATCTCAAGAAGACAGAGTAAAGTTCAGTTACAACTTTGGTCAAAGTTAGATTGAGTATTGTTGCTTTTGAACCATAAGGCATTACTGTAACGTGGGCACTGCTGGCGGGTGATCAAAGTGTTATTAAGACAATATTGCACAAGACCTGGTCAGAGGTATTGCGTAACTTGGAAACAACACTTGAAGACCGCCTCCGACTAATTGGCGTTATCTAGGAGATGATCGCTACGGTGTGATATGCCCGGTCAGTGAGTATAGTAATCTGAGATGGTACTTTGAACAAGACAATACACGAGCCCCCGTAAAGATAAAATATGAATTTAATCAAAAATACAATTAGTTCAGAAAAATACAAATATTGAAGCTTTAAAATAATGGATACATTCCAAGAATCCAAATACTAATGAAAATAAATGAGGTTAGCCGTTAATACTGATTGTAAATTTCATCAAGGAATCGAATGTTCATTTAACATTTGACTGTTGGTGATTCAACATGACCTTTTCCGTCGACTGGTTTCCTTTCTTTTCCCTGCGTGCGTCCGTCTCCAGCTTGCCCTTTAATTGAACGGGAATTCCACACTCTGACTTCTTATTTCTTTCCTTTCTGACTTTCCGCTGGTTCTCACTCTTGCCCAGAATAAACTATTGCCTTTGACTTCTCGCTGATGCTTACTCTTGCCAAAGTAAACTATTTTTCCTTTTGTGTTTTGGCGTCCTACAATCGTTCCACATTCAGTTCCCTGGAACCCAATTAATTTACGAACGTCTTTCTTTCAAAGACGTACGGAGTCTTCTCCGGTGTTGGAATCAATTATTCTGACCGTCTCTTTTCCAGACGTCTTGCTAGACTGCCTAACATCGTTTGATACGAACTATATATTTCCCGATTCTGGGTTTCGACCCAACCCTCTGTCCTGTACATTTGACCAATCGGCATAAACGCTAGTCTTACTGACCTTATGGAAACCGTCTCTCACGATGTCAAACATGTCACTTAGGGTCGAGACGTCACATTATCGTTTGTCTTAATCATTTTTGAAAGCTCTACGTGAGTATTCCCATAATTTTAAGCGTGTCAAACAGCCAGTTCGTTTTCACTTTAATTATTGTACCAAGCCTGACCAGGTTTAAGAAAACATTTTTTTTGTCCAAACCCTACTCCAAGATAATTAATTGTCGGCTAGCCTATGAATTAATTACTGGATGTCACTGACGAAAAATTTGGCACTTGACATTACCCCCTTTCTAAGAGAAAAATCGGTATTTTTACTCTCCCAAATTTTTCGGTGATCTATACTGCTCCCGTTACATGTCCTTAGGTGACCTATTCACTTTAGCCATTCCTAACCGACTTAAACAATCCGCTCCTACATTATCTCTACCTTTGATGTACCGCACTAGAATCTGATACTGTTGTAGGAACAGCGACCATCTCATTAATCTACCGTTAGTTAATTTCGCCTGGGCCAAATAAGCCAATGGTTGATGATCTGTTTCTAAAGTAAACTTCCTACCATACAGATACCGTTGGAACTTAGTTATTCCGAATATAATTGCCAAACATTCTTTCTCCGACACTGAATAATTAATTTCTGCATTTGACAGTTTCCTACTTCCATAAGCAACTGGGAATAAGCTTCCCTCGTGCTCTTGCAGTAACACTGCCCCTAAACCTCTATCACAAGCATCTGTCCTCAAAATAAAATCCCGTATCACATCAGGTAACTTAACTATGGCGTCTGACGTCAGTCTGTCTTTTAGCGTCTGAAATGCGCGTTCACATGCGTCTGTCCATACTACTTTGGTCGGCGCTTTTTTCCGAGTCAAGTCAGTCAATGGACTTGCAATAGCACTAAAATTTGCCACATATCTCCTATAGTATCCTGCCAAACCTAGAAAAGATCTAACTTCAGTCTTAGTAGTTGGTCGTAATGCGTCCCTAAGTTGTTCGACCTTTGAACTCTCTGGTTTTAACGTGTCCTCGCTGAGGGTATGTCCTAGGTAGTCTAATTGTCTGAACCCTATATGGCACTTCGATGGTCGTGCGGTCAGTCCGGTTTGTCGTAGTCGTTCTAAGACGTTTTTCAGCAAAAGTATGTGTTCTTCCCATGTAGCTGTAGCTAATAGAAGATCGTCCATGAAGTTGGAAACTCCCATCCCCCGCAATGGTTCAAGGAATTTCCGCATCATACGGGTGAAGACACTGGGCGCGTTCTGCACCCCGAATGGCATGACCACCCACTGGTAAGTCCCATCTGGAGTTGCAAAGGCGAGTTTTGCTCTGTCTTCACTGCGGACTGGAATTTGCCAGTATCCTTTGGACAGATCGATCTTAGAAAAATATTTAGCATGGGTTACTCCTGCGAAAATAGACTCAGGGTCAGGTAAAAGTTCTACCTGGAATTCTGTAATGCGGTTTAACTTCCTGTAGTCGACACAAAATCTGTGTGCCCCATCCTTCTTCTGGACTAGTACAACAGGAGAGCTATACGCCGACTCGCTTGGTTCGATAATACCCAAGTCTAACATAGTTTCAACTTCCTTACGGACCGCTTCTAACTTCGCGTACGGCAACGGATATGGTCTTAACTTTACTGGCAGGGTTCGTACGGTCTTTGAAGGTCTTTGAAAGTTTGGGAAAAATGAGGTAGCGTTTTCAAGGCCTTGAAAGTTTGGGAAAATCAAGCATATTACCCTGAGGTCTTTGAAAGTCTTTGAAAATTGAAATAAACCCCCCAAAAAATAATTTCTTTCCAGAATCACAAATAAAATTATCCGAGGTTGTTAGATTCAGATGTAATCTAGTTATCCTGGTTTCTTTCTTTTTATGACCCGTTCAGTTTATTGCCGCCGCAATAACAAAAGAGGCTTTGTTTTGTTTGGCCATCCAAAGTATGCCACGGCGGCGACTTCAATCACACATGCACTCTTCATCAAAGCAATACGGTGCCCCTACACACTTCATCAAAGGAAGTCACCAATAAAATTGCCCAAGGTCGTTAGCTTCGGATGCAGCTGGTTTTCCTGGCTTCTTTCGTTTGACGAATAGTTCAATTTGACTGGACGAGTCCATCAGTTTTAGCCAATCAAAATGTTAATTACACTAATTCTACGTAGAAAGTTCGCGAAAGTTATACGCTCGAGAATTCAAAATTTCTTCATTCGATTTACATCGTCTGCAAGTTCAGTGTTTAAAAATGCCAGGTCTTTGCTCTTTCAACGATATCTGGCTTGAACAAGAGAAGTACAAGGAATGGCTGCAAAAGAATAAGTTATGCAAACGAAAGGCGTTTTGTACGCTGTGTAAAAAGACGATCAACTTGGCTTCAATGGGAGAAGGAGCCCTTACAAGTCATGCCAAAGGTAGGTTGCAAATTAGTAACTACATGTTCATTTAGTGGAACAAAGATGCAGAAGTATAAGCAATTGGTAGTTTTTGGAAAAATAATGGTAATTCATTACTCGTCGGGTATAAAATAAGATCGTTTAGTTTGATGATTTGGGAGATATAGCAAAAGAGGGCCTGTTTAAATTTACTTTAACCGTCGGTTTATTTAACACGTTTGAGGAACAAAAATCATTTTCGAAAAATTTGTTCTACATAACAATATTCCTTGATTTAATACAGAAACATCCATTGTAATAAATTAAATTCACGGATAAATAGTTTCAAAGTGCGCATGCGTACACTATATTAGAGTTAAACAAGAGTTCTTGTTCTTGAATTGCGAGTAAAAAAAAAAAAAAAAAAAAAAAACTCTCAACGAAACAAACAGGTTGCTATATATAGAACCTGTTTTGTCCAGTACTTTGAAGTGCGTGAAATATTACTAAATTTAAAGATGTTTATTACAAAAAATGGGGAAAAACATGTCCTGGGCTGACCCTGGACTTGTGCAATCAGGATCAGACAAGGAAAAGGGAGAAACAAAACTTCGTAGGGTCCATAAAAATTATGTGTGAGGCAGGAAGAGAAGTAGAGTCCCGATGTGATTTAATATTAACTCAGTACGGAAAATTAGTGGATGAAGTTATCCAATTGGACAATCATCCATTGAAATGCTTCAGTAGAACAGATGACAGACTTGATGAAGTGTTTTATTCTGTCCTTTCCAAAAGAAATGAATATGTTGAACTTTGGAATGTTCTCCAGAAAATGTTGTTGTTATCACATGGGCAGGCAAGAGAGAGGATTTTCTATCAACAAACAGGTATCTGTTGAGAACCTCAGCAGAGAAAGCCTCAGAGCTCAAAGGTTAATCATTGACACAATGAGAAAAGCTGGTGGACCTTTGGAAATCATCATTAGCAATGAAATGATGACATATGCCTCCTCTGCAAGACATAAGTACCATGCCTATCTGGATAAGAAGAAAGCAGAGGAGAAGGATGAGAAGAAAAACCCAAAAGGAAAGAAACGGGAGTTGGCCTTGGATGAAGTGGAAGAACTTAAAGCCAAAAAGCTGCGTCTTGACGCTGACATTGCCAGCCTACATGCTTCCTCTGTACAGAAAGCAGAAGAGGCAGAATTAAAAGGACTCATTGTGCTTGTCACAGAGTCAAATGCTCTTAGGAGAAGAGCAGAGGAAAAGATGACAGTGGTGGCATCTCTTTCCAAAATGATTAAAGAGAAAAAAAAGCAAATAAAATAATGCATTTAAAGCAGTACTGATGTCTTTTAAGAGAACAATTTATGTTGTATTAAATCTGATACGTATGTTACATATTTCTGGAGAAAAAAACAACAAATGTTAACCTATTTTCTAGATCATTATAATGCAATTTTAGGCAATTAAGTATAGTTTGACTTTAATCAGTAAAAAATATTGTGGTAATTGGCATTCGTTGTTTTCTCTTATAACCTGTATACACAATGTTAGCAAAAATAGGTCTTGGAAATCTCTGTTTGTGGTCTTTGAAAGTTTGGGAAAAGTCTTTGAATTTATCAGTCATAGTTGAGTATGAACCCTGACTGGGTTATCGTTCAACAGCTTCAAAGAGAACTCCTCCAGCTCTGTCCTCCCCGGTCTTTCTGTTAAGACGCTCGAATATTCTGGAAGTATCGACTCCACCTCTTTACGTTGGTCTGACGTTAACGTAACGTCAAGTGTGACGTCGACGTAGGTCTCCTCCCTCGTCAACGGACAACTAGGGAGTACTTCCGCCTGCCCTGCGTTGTCGTTGGATTCTTCCGTCACGACGGTAGCCACCACGAACTCCGTGGGTGGTTCTCGCACACGGTACCGCTTCAAAAGATTTACATGAAACAACTTATCCTTATCCCCTACTCGGATACGGTAATTTTGTCCACCTTTCTTCTCTGTTACAACAAATGGCCCCCTCCATGAGACTTGCAGCTTGTTGTGCTCCAATGGCAACAACAACAACACCTTGTCACCCACCTCAAAGTGACGTTCCTTCGCCCTTTTGTTGTAATACTTGGCTTGACGTCCCCTTGCGTCGCAAAGATTTTCCTGAGCCAATTTACAAACTTCTTCTAGTTTGTTACGCAAGTCGACAACATATTGGTATGTTGTACGCACTTCTTCGGATGCTTGCTCATCCATCCATAACTGTTTCAAGACAGCCATGGGTCCCCTTACCGTCCGCCCATAAACTAATTCAAAAGGTGAAAAACCCAAACTTGCCTGCGGTACTTCACGATACGCGAACAGTATCGCCGGAAGGTATCGATCCCAATCCCTAGGTCGACCTTCACATAGCTTCTTTAAAGCCTGTTTCAATGTCCCATTGAAACGTTCTACCAACCCATTACACTGCAGGTGGTACGGGGTAGTCGTCAGGTGTCTAATGGAGAGTAATCGATTTATCTCTTCCATCACCTGGCTCACGAACTGTGTCCCTTGGTCGGTCAGTATCTCGTCTGGAACTCCGACTCTCGACCACACCCCTAACAAGGCCTCAGCCACCGTGACTGAGTCAATGTTCTTCAAGGCCACTGCCTCCGGGTACCGGGTAGCGTAATCTACGACCGTTGATATATACCGATTTCCACTTTCCGCCGCCGGCTTAATCGGACCTACTAAATCCATCGCCACTCTCGAGAAAGGTTCATCTATTAGTGGGGTGGTTCCTAGTGGCACTGGGCGATGGGGGGTTTTCGGTGCCACTCGCTGACACTTGTCACATGACAAACAAAACCTCCTCACATCCCCATGTACACCTGGCCAATAAAACTCCCTCACCAACCTATCTCTGGTCTTCGCCACGCCCATGTGGCTTCCGAGAAGACCCTCATGTGCTAACCGGAGCACTTCGTCGCGCTTCCCTACGGGTACCACAACTTGTTTAAACGTATCGACCCCTTTCTTGGCGTAGCGATACAAAATACCGCGCTTTGTCGCGAACTTAACCTTGCCGTCTGGCAATTTCCGTACGGACCCGTCCGTCGCGTACCTACGTACCTTGTCAAGAGATACATCTTCCTTTTGAAGCTTCTCTAACTCACCAGGTACCAAAATGTCTATGGGCGAAGTCACGGATCTTAGCGGCTTCGACCCTGACCTTCGCTTCATAGCCCTCGTCTCCACTGACCCGACATGTATAGGGTTACACGTCATAGGGTTAGGTTGGGGCAACACATACCTACACCCTAATATTACGTCATGAGACAGTCCCGACAAACACGCTGCTTGAATTCGCCCTTTTACATATGGCGAATCAAGGTCTATGCTAACGACCGGAAGTGAATCCTTTGTCCTGTTAGCAAACTGTACTTCCACCGTCTCACCTGTATAATCTCCAGGTTTAACGTATCTACGGTCTACCAAGGCCGGGTAACTACAGCCGGTGTCATACAGCACCGTGGCTTCCTCACCATTTACCGTAGCTCTCGCTATATTCGTAGACTCCACTGTTTTCCTTTTCTTAACAGTATTCGGAGTTACCGAATTAACCGTTGTCGGACGATACTTTCTACAGTCCTTGACAACATGGCCTGGTTTATTACAGCCATAACACACTGGCTCACCTCTTCTACCCGAGGTATCCCTATCTACCCCTTGAGTCTTTCCCGACCCACGGAAATGTACTTGGCTGGGATTTCCGGCCCCTGGCCTCCCACCATTTTGACCATTTCGTCTATGGGGTGCCACCTCAGTGGTCTTTCTAAGCTCACCGATTCCAGGTCGGTCCCTACCATTCCAAGTAGTCGGACGCGCATGCGCGCTCTCATAGCGCTCGGCCATTATGCTTATCTCATCCAAAGTTGAGAATTCGCGCTCCGCCAAAAACACAATTAAATCTTTTCTGTAGGTACTTAACACATGTTCCTTTAAAATCTCTTCGCGAATACCTTGGTACGTTAACGCGGTGCCAGACATTTTTATCCATTTATCAAAAATCACGCGCACTCGACTGTGAAATTGCGCGTGTGTTTCGGTAGCCCTTTTTGACGATTCCCTAAAAAGTTTTCGGAACGTTTCCGCTGATAACTCATAGTGGCGAAGTAGAGCTTTCTTCAGCGCGTCATAATCGTCTATGTCGGTTGGGGTCATGTTGTGGTACACGTCTTTCGCTGCCCCCTGCAAAAAGGCTGAAATATTGATGGCCCACTGGTCCTTAGGTATTTGGTGAACCAGGGCCAACTTTTCAAACTGCGTCAAAAAGTTGTCAATTATTTCGTCCTTGTCATTAAACATCGACATGGTTAACTGTATGGGTCGTCTGTCTTCCACGCGACTACTCGGGGTGTCCGGACGTACGTTCGATTCTTCACCCCTCCTGAACTCGGCTTCGAGCCTTAGTCTCTCCATGGCTAGCATATGATCCCTTTCTCTTACCTTTTCTTCTGCTTGTAGTCGCGCGAGTTCCATTACTTTCTCCCTCTCCTTCTCCTCAGCCTGTAGTCGGGCTAATTCCATTTCTTTCTGTTTCTCCTTCTCTCGTTCCCTGGCTTTCTCTTCCTTGTGTTCTTTCAAACTTCTTTCCATAAATTCAGTTAGTCTTTCACCCTCATACCCAAGTTCGTCTTTTCCAATGGATTTAAATTCCTTTAGTAACTGTCTGTCTGTCGCCATTACGTATGTTTTGTCTTTCCCTTTTCTCTAGAACTATGTCCTTAACTGACCTACAATCAGGGGTTTTTCCTACGAAAATAGTTTGACCTAAAATAACCTTATCTGCAGCGAGATGGGCAGGTCGAATCAGCCGCAATTAATTGACCAGACCGAAATTCCAGTAACAGTGGGATACTGCTAACGAGACGTGACTAATTGCTGTCTAAAATGCAGTACTGCCCAAATAATTGGTTCTTGTCTCAAGACTATTTAGGTAGTACCACTTTTAACGCTTATAATAATTTCACACAGAAGGTATAAATCTCAAATTCTACAAACCACTTTTAACGTAAACAATTTGCATGCAAGTATACAAAATAGCAGACAATGTTTGATTCATTCGATTCCTACTTAATAATAATAACAAATTTATGCCTTTGTTCAAAATACGCTCCGATTACTTCAAATCACAATGAAAATTTCAAATCCCGAGACGAAGCCACCAATTTGTAACGTGGGCACTGCTGGCGGGTGATCAAAGTGTTATTAAGACAATATTGCACAAGACCTGGTCAGAGGTATTGCGTAACTTGGAAACAACACTTGAAGACCGCCTCCCACTAATTGGCGTTATCTAGGAGATGATCGCTACGGTGTGATATGCCCGGTCAGTGAGTATAGTAATCTGAGATGGTACTTTGAACAAGACAATACACGAGCCCCCGTAAAGATAAAATATGAATTTAATCAAAAATACAATTAGTTCAGAAAAATACAAATATTGAAGCTTTAAAATAATGGATACATTCCAAGAATCCAAATACTAATGAAAATAAATGAGGTTAGCCGTTAATACTGATTGTAAATTTCATCAAGGAATCGAATGTTCATTTAACATTTGACTGTTGGTGATTCAACATGACCTTTTCCGTCGACTGGTTTCCTTTCTTTTCCCTGCGTGCGTCCGTCTCCAGCTTGCCCTTTAATTGAACGGGAATTCCACACTCTGACTTCTTATTTCTTTCCTTTCTGACTTTCCGCTGGTTCTCACTCTTGCCCAGAATAAACTATTGCCTTTGACTTCTCGCTGATGCTTACTCTTGCCAAAGTAAACTATTTTTCCTTTTGTGTTTTGGCGTCCTACAATCGTTCCACATTCAGTTCCCTGGAACCCAATTAATTTACGAACGTCTTTCTTTCAAAGACGTACGGAGTCTTCTCCGGTGTTGGAATCAATTATTCTGACCGTCTCTTTTCCAGACGTCTTGCTAGACTGCCTAACATCGTTTGATACGAACTATATATTTCCCGATTCTGGGTTTCGACCCAACCCTCTGTCCTGTACATTTGACCAATCGGCATAAACGCTAGTCTTACTGACCTTATGGAAACCGTCTCTCACGATGTCAAACATGTCACTTAGGGTCGAGACGTCACATTATCGTTTGTCTTAATCATTTTTGAAAGCTCTACGTGAGTATTCCCATAATTTTAAGCGTGTCAAACAGCCAGTCCGTTTTCACTTTAATTATTGTACCAAGCCTGACCAGGTTTAAGAAAACATTTTTTTTGTCCAAACCCTACTCCAAGATAATTAATTGTCGGCTAGCCTATGAATTAATTACTGGATGTCACTGACGAAAAATTTGGCACTTGACAATTACAAACTGTATTTGTTTTAAATCAGTGACTTTTTAGGACTCAATGTATTCAAACAAAGTTTGAATAGCTGCAATATATTATCTGTTACTATATTTACCATGAAGCCATCATGCAAGCTAAGTATTCACTAAGTTGTATATTTTTATCCTGAATTGAAAAGAATATGTCTACTTTTAATTGATTGCAATAAAATAACAAACAATTCTGTTACTTGCAGATCAGAATGCGATTGGCACTAATTAGGTTCTTATGAAAATGTTTGTGGTCATTGCTTTGATGGTCAGTTAGCACTTTTCACATTTGAATACATGAATGCATATGACATTTATGATGATTATACTGAAACTGATTTAAAACATGAATTTCACTTGTCAGGACTTGTTTAAATGATATTTATTTTGTAAAGTGTTGCTTGGCATCACTAGATATTACAGATAATTGCATTTATCAATATTTTATTGTATATTTGTTATTTACAGTACTGAGAATTTTCAAAATAGAAAATTTACCAAAATATATGACATCTTATTTCAAGTATTAAATTTCATGCTGTTGATTCTTGGCACTAACAGCTTTTTTGAAGATAAAACAAGCGGATATATATATTAAGGTTTTGTGTATCAATCTTGTTTTTAAATTTATTCATGTTCAGCAAATAGGGGCCTGTTGTTTTAGTATTTTCTATCAGAAAATGGAATCCACAAATGCATCTGTGTGTTTGTGTGTATTTCTGGGTGCACTAAATGAGGAGAGGTGCATCATGTGAACTGTTCTCTAAATAAAATTATTCATGCTGTGGTATGGATATTGGAGTAAACATTCTCTAGTTTTTGTATGAGAGATCTTTCATCCCAAAGTGCTCAACTCAGTCTGGTAGGACCTATAGCCAAGATGCAAAAGGTTACCTTTCCAGGTTGTTCTACAGGTTCATGAGAAACAGGTGTACAACTTCCACTGGACATGTGGGAGGGAAAACTTTTCCTGTTTTGAAACCACTTACCAACTAACTGAGTCTTCAGTTGGGTTATCTAGAAGCTATATCATGTACCTTAGTGGTCCAGAGATGACATCTCTGGGGTAAGGGGATGTATATCCCTTCACATTTTATCTATTCTCCTAACTTATTATAATTGCATAATGTATTTAAAGAAGAAACTAATATTTCCTATTATAAAAAGTTTCTTCGAGAATACTTAACCAATCATAATACACATACTATCTCCCATCATTGGTGCAGTTACATCGATATAGAAAATGTGCCATTTGTTCCAGTAGTAAATGAGATAGTCTAGGAATTTAGTATCAATCCTTGTACTAATGGAAGATCACTCTGCCTGTGTGCCATCTGTGTTTGCAAATAACAGTTATCTTTTTTGCTAAGAGTTTTTAACCTTGAAGTGCTGGATTTGTGAGGTAGTTAAGTAGTTCTCCTAAGGTATCCTGACCGGGTAAGTATTTTCAAAGAAAAATATTTTACTCAATTAGATTGGTTTTCCAAAACTGTAGAGAATGGATTAAACGATGCCATTGACATTGGAGGACAGAAAGTAAGGTTAGTTCCATCACTACCTGTGAGGGTTTATGGGATGACACACAAAAATTCATTGATTCCCTCTCTATAGAGGAATGTCAGGGAGGACAGTCCTGCCATGCATCTGAAACAGGCTTAGGATGATAATGTTCTTTTCTATACAGGCGTGCTCATGATCTCTGTTTTATTAGTTTAATTTGCCAGCTCAGTATCTAAAGCCTAATACCCACCTTTCTCTCTGGTTTTCCCAGATGTAGATATTCCCTGGCACCTTGGGTCATCTCAATTAAAATTTTGGAAGGCTTGAACCCAGCTAATGATTGCCTCTCATGCCAATCTATTTTTCACTGTCTCATTTAGTCTCTTGAAAATGGAAAATAATTTTATCCACTGGCTTTTCCGCACTTGCTGGAGGCTGTGGCAACATTGCCCAGGCATGCGAGGCTGTGGGAAAATTGCCCAGGCATGCACTTTCAGTGGAGCTCACATGGAGCCAGAAGGGGTAGCTCTTAAGGAAATAACCTAGAAATACAGGCAACACTCCTGCTCCACAGTTTTAGCCTCATAAGACGTCATTATGTTATGGTTGCCTCAGATAACAGATCAGAAGAAGCATGCTTCAGGTGTCAGAGAGGTATATATCTTTTTCACAGAAGTCTGGTACTTAATCCAACAGGTAGTCTCAGAGGAGATCACTCTCAGGTGTTAGAGAGGTACATATCTTTTGCACAGAGGTTTGGTATCTAATCCAACTGGCAGTTACTGAGGAGTTCACTTTCAGTGTTTGTGATTATCTGGGCAATTAGCGATATCTCTGCTTTAGTTGGTAGCAGATAGACTTTTGAAGCTGTTGTTGGAGATGATTAGGAGACTTGTGTGTGACAAGACTGAACAACAGGCTTCCTTTTTATGTCTCACCATTGCTAGAGCAGAGGACCTGGATGGGGGACACTTTAGTCTAAGTCATAATTGTCATCCACGCTTTAAAAACAATCCTACAGGTTATCCACCAAGTCAGGACCTCAGTGTCTTGTTATATACAGATAGTCACCCTGTGGCCACAATGGTGATGGTTCAAAAACATACTTGACCTGTTGATTGGGAATACATGGAGATTACAGTCGAAGAGGTACCTATTGTCAGAGAACATGGGTCTCTTTCCTACACAACAACCTGGAGATTCTCAACCAGCATGCTTGCAGTTTGCAGGAAAATTAAAAAAATACAAGAGCTGTGTACTGTAAATAGTGTGATATAACTGCATGTAGGCATGTTTTGTAAAGTTCTTAATTGATTTTATTATTCATCTGGTGTCGAGATGGAAAATATATTTGTCTTTGCTCTGTTCAGTGTACCTAAAATAAATATAGAATCACTAAATTTTCCCCCTCTTGTCCCTAACTTTCCTGGGCGATCAGTATCTCATTGTATTATTCATTTAAAGTTCCAATATGTCAGATTCACAAATCTAAATCTCCGTTTTTTTAATGTGGGTGTTAATATCATGCATACTTTAGGCTGTAATTGTCAAATATTTGGACAATTGAAGATATTCAAGTTTTAAATGTTTTAATAGGATATTCTTTGTGAAATTAACATTGTAAATATGTTTTGTACCATTCTTAGGTTCTTATTAATGGTGTGAAGCAGATTTGTGAGACTAGATGTTTGGGTAAGCAGCCACTGTCCACAGAAACCTACCACAGAACTCTCCTATCACTTGGATCAGTTGCAAACAAACTGGACAAACATGGGCAGAAGGATCAAGCCAAGGAAATTACTCAGTACCTGCAGAATATGCTTGGTTTGCATGGTTAGTGATATCTTAAATTGTAATAATTCACTTTTTGTGTCATGGGTCATGTTTGGTTGGCTGTGTATATATATATATATATAAAAATTTAGTCTTGTTAGTATGAAGTGTTTGTAGTAGATATTTGGTTGGTTGCAGCTTGATGCATAAACTGTAAACTGAATTATTTTCATAGGCATCTGTGTAGATTCCATTGTTATTTGAAATTCATGGATTGGTAAAGTTTGTTTGTTTCTTTGATTAGGATTTTTAATGTTAAGCTTTAACAATTTTTCACTCGTATCACTACAATCTCTGCAGTGTGGCAGTTTAAGGTCTAGCACTGGGGCATCATGCCGTAAACATGTAGCATGATGTCCCATCCAGTCACATTATCCCAACACCAGGCCAACCATTGCTAACACTAACTTATATTAACGCTGAGTGCCAAGCAAGGCAGGTGTTAGTATCATTTTTGTAAGTCTTTGGTATGACTCAGCCCGGGGTCAAACCAACCCAAACCGAAATCGCAAGCTCTTAATGCAAGCTTGCGCAAACTCATATCCGCAAGCTAGTATTTGGAACCTTGCGGCAAGCTTGCGCAAGCTTATTTTTGCAAGCTAGTATTTTGAACCTTGCGGCAAGCTTGCGCAAGCTTATTTTTGCAAGCTTGAGCAAGCTAGTATTTTGAACCTTGCGGCAAGCTTATTTTTGCAAGCTAGTATTTTGAACCTTGCGGCAAGCTTGCGCAAGCTTATTTTTGCAAGCTTGCGCAAGCTAGTATTTTTAACCTTGCGGCAAGCTTGCGCAAGCTTATTTTTGCAAGTTTGCGCAAGCTAGTTATTTTGAACCTTGCGGCAAGCTTGCGCAAGCTTATTTTTGCAAATTTGCACAAGCTAGTTATTTTGAACCTTGCGGCAAGCTTATTTTTGCAAGCTTGTGCAAGCTAGTATTTGGAACCTTGTGGCAAGCTTATTTTTGCAAGCTTGCGCAAGCTAGTTATTTTGAACCTTGCGGCAAGCTTGCGCAAGCTTATTTTTGCAAGTTTGCACAAGCTAGTTATTTTGAACCTTGCGGCAAGCTTATTTTTGCAAGCTTGTGCAAGGTAGTATTTGGAACCTTGTGGCAAGCTTATTTTTGCAAGTTTGCGCAAGCTAGTATTTGTAACCTTGCGGGAAGCTTATTTTTGCAAGCTTGTATAGATTTTTTGCTATAAGCATGTGGGCTTTCAAACATTAGACACGATTATTGTCCCCTGCCCCCCCCAAAAAATATCTAAAAATATTAAGGGGTGGGGATGTCCTGTACTGTGTTGCAGGTTTCATCGTTTTATGCTCCCAACTCTTCCAACTGCAAATGGCGTAGTTCAATTTTTTATTGCAAAGATCACAAAATGCAAGTTCTCTATAGCGTTCAGTTTTCTTATGAACTGAACAACTACATTTACATCAACTTTCCATGCTCTCAAGCCATTCCTATTTCCACACATTTTTTAAACCTTTTTAAAGTTTATTCAAACTTTTTGTATCCTGGTCTGTCAGTAACTCTAGAGTATAGCTGCCATGTTTTGCAAATATAAAGCTAATGAACTTCAACATTGTGGAAAAATCACAATCAAAATAACATTGAGCATTATAAAAGTAACAACAATTTCAAACAAGTGCAGTACATCATATCAAGATTCAATTGGACTTGATGCCCTGAGAGTTGTAGCACATTTATTGATAACTTCGTTGAAGCTAGCTTCAGTAAGACAGCTACTATGGCTCTCCTCCTAATTTCTTTTTAAAATGTTTCAAAACAAAAGCATATGAGTTATCCTTTTTGATTTTAATGTTTGGAAAACGTGTGCAAAATAACTCACGAGCAACACTAGTAACTGAAAGAGAAATGTTTATTTCTAAAAGAAATGTAATAAATCAATTTCGATCGAATTTTATTAAGGTTCTCTCTGGTATTTATATATGTCGCAAGTTCAGGCTCAGTTGTGTGTGATGAAACAAGAACCTGATGTTTAATAGCGTTTTCGTGCGCCTTCATGCCTGATAGTGAAATCACATTACACAATTTGAAAACGTTGTTTTCTCCGTTACCATATGGCTTCATAAATCTACACAAGACGGCACAATTGTCCTTCCAGTTGTTTCCTTCTCTTTTTCCTGGAGAAAATCCAGAATATTCCTCTTTCCTATTTAACATGATTAGAAGCTGAATATTACGAAAACGAGATATTTCGACAACTGTAACTTTTTAGCGAAATCAAATATGGCGGATAAAGACAAGAACGGTAGCCTCAGTTTCAAATGAACCAATCGTATTGTAGAACTGTATTCAAATAGTATACATGCGATACATTCTATCAAAATTGAACCAAATGCGCGTTCTAAACTGAAAATTCCAAAGAAATTATTATTATTTATTTTAATTAAAAAATGTATTTTTTGCCCCCACAAAACGTATACCTGTATTCAGGTCCGACAGCAGCTAACCCTGTGTCAGGTATACCTCATTCTGGTACAAGTTTGATTTTCTTATATGCCTTTTTTGTGGAATTGCAAAGTTAAATTATGACCTACTAAATGCTGAGAAGGTTAAATGTTCCTTGACCTACCTGCATATATAATGATTAAATAATGTAATCTTATAGTTGGAATGTAGTGGAAAACAAATCTATTCAGCAAAAACATTATGATAAATTTCATTCTTCAAGTTTATTCATTCACTGCAAGCTTACAGATTGTTGCAGAATGTGCACCTTAGCTGCAAACATGTGCATGAGAGTTTGATACTTGCATGGTCTCAATCTTTTACAAGAATGGTAATATATAAAGAAACTTATTGCAAGCTATTTTAAATTTATTTTCAGATACATATAAGAAAACTTGTGCAAGTTAGTTTTACTTTCTGATGAAAAGAAATAAGCTTGCGCAAGCTAGTTTTACTTTCTGGAGCAAATAAGAAACCTTGTACAAGCTTGCGGATATATCCAGCTAGTTTGCCTTAAGCTTGCACAAGCTTGCGCAAGCATCCATGTTAGCTTATAAACATCAAATCAGCTTATCTCAAGCTTGCCGCAAGCTTGTGGATGAATTTTGGTTTGGGAATGACCTCTTGCTTTCATGGCAGAAGCTCTAACCACTAGGCCACTGGGGTGGTCCAGATTGGTAAAGAGGTCTTCTTGACAGATGCATAATTACCATTAGTATCTAATATTTAAAGAAAAGTTTGGGGAAAAAAAGCAACCTAGAAGACTGGGGTTAGCTTATCCATGGGCAGTAGTCTAAACTTTAAAAATTTTAAGTTTGATTGTTGACTACCATATTGACTGTAAATCTTGGAACATTGGAAAATAAACCCTTCTGTGTCTTATGATTTATGCAAACAATTCCATTTTCAGTGTCTCATCACTTTGTATTTGCATATTGTCTGATTTCTCCTTCATGGCATTAAGTATAGATAAATAAACAAATTCACAGGCCAGAGAAAAGGCTGTAGTACATTGAATAGTACTTATGCAGTTAACTAACTTTGTGGATAATTTACATTTTGAGTACCGTTAAGTCTTAAAGTGAACCCTATTGATTTCAGATACAGAAGTTCAAAAGTCTGTAAAACTGTGGCTGGAGAAAATACAGTGGTTTCCACACTGGATTTAGCATCATTAACGGTTATTAAAAACATTATAGATGGCTTGCACTAGAGTTAAGGAAGAACTCTTTTGATTTTGGTGTTAAAATGTCAGAATTGAGTATACATGTAATAGCAACTAAAAGAAAAACAATCATTGCTGTGCAAACATTTTAGTTCTGAGTTCTGCAGAATTTACAGCTCCTTTTTGGTCATGAGTTCAGTGTCTTAATTACTGAGTCACGGTGCCTTGCAGACAAAATACAGACTGGAGCATTATTGGATGACAAAAATGTTTTTATAGCTAAGACAGTACATTTTATGACATGCTTGCTTGGCCTTGGACCTTATAGACTTAGGTCCCAATCATTGAAAGTTTGTATTAGGTTTTGATAATTTTCTGAACTCGATATATTTTCACCATACATGGAAGAAATCATTATAAAGTTAAGACAATCCATTCTATGATGTCTTTGCTCACACCTTTGCTGTTGGGGTTAATGTCAGAGTCCTTTATGGGTGGGAAATTGTTTCCTTTTGATGTTGTTTCTTGAAATATGGAGTTTGTTCTCCAGTCTGGTTATCTAGAGTTACCATTTCATGATATTATGATTGGTAGGAAGAAGAAATCATTTTTGTTTTGTTTTGTAAAACATGTTTCTTCAAAGCTTCCCTGCAATTAAATCCATGTAGAGAGTGCACCTTCCACTCCAGTAGTAACTGAAGAACACATGACTTGGCACCAACCCCTGTATCAAGGGAACTGCCACCTAGGTGGGCAGATTACTGTTAGATTTGTTTGCTAAAACATTTTAGCCTGAGAGGGAAGGATATTTGAGATAGTAATAGTTATCCTAAAGTATTATGATCTGGTAAGTATTTTTGAAGAAACATATTTTAGTAGAAAATATTGGTTTCACTGTTCCTATGTCATTTTGAAAATGACAACTATTTGTTGGGAATTCATCTTTAACCATGCATCCAAATGGTTCTCTCTCAGATTTGATGGAGGCAACAAACTGGTAGAAATCACACTGTGCTGGCCATATGGTCATTTCACACTTCTTGCAATACCCATCTTACATCTAAGGTCAGTACCCATGTATGAGATTCATTTAAAACAAACATTTAAGTCTGAATGCAAGCTGCTTATGGCTTAATTAGCAGAAACTTCCTGTGTCCAATTTAGGCATTTTATGGTAGATTGAAAAATGAGAATTATATTTTTACTTACATTTTTTGTGTGAATGTACACAAAACCTGACAGTACTGTACATGCTGGCAAATGGTTGTCATTATCACAAGAGACTCATTTAGAAATTAGCTTCTTCTTGTACACATTGCTAGCCAATATATTTGAGTGAAAAATTAGACTTTACTTGCTTATAGTTAATAATGGATATATTTCCTCGAACAACTTTTCATCCACTTAGTGAAATATATCTGTTATTCACTTGGAGCAAGCAAATTTCCTTTCCATCTTTCCATATCTCAAATGTGCATTAAAAAAGCTCATTATAATTTGGTAGAGCTCTATATGTCTGATAGTCCCTTAAAATATGTTTATTCTTTTATTTATTCTATTCAGATCCTTGGGTATATCGTCAGAAAAGGTCCACTATGACAGAAGAAGAATCCATTGAGTATGATACATTCATGGTGACCCTTGTTGGAGCACTTGGTAATGCAAGGCATGATGACTCCTACCATTACATTATATCCCATATGAATGATACCAACTCCCCGTGGATTAAGAGAGCTGCTGTCTTTGCTTTGAGACATTACCAACATCAAAAAGTAAGTTTTTATAGTAAAGGCTTTTGTTATGACATTTTTGTTTAATTAAGAAATACCATATAAAATAAATTATATTTTTGTTAATATCAATTTTGCAAGTCATTTTGTATATAAAAATAGTTACCAGATTTCATGACTGTTTATCACAGTTGTGATGTACCAGGATTCAATTTTTTTTTAAAAATCGGTTTAAATGAGATCGCTTCTGAATTTAACACTATGAATGATTATCAATTCTAGAGTGTATGAAAAATGAATATTATGTTTAAGCACCATAATCTGACCCTTCAGTTATTCTGACACCATATTTTAAAACTTTGAAATGATTAAATACAGTAGAAAAATTATATTGACATCAAAATGCAAACATTCCATCCATTATGCTTATGACGTACCAGTACACGTTTTTTCACCAAATTATGTTTTACGTTAGACTGTATATGGAATAATCTTTTTTGGTAAATTATAAAGATACAATAAAACATAAAGTGTTTGTCATTTTTATTATCATCTCTTTAATTCCAGTCATATAAATTTGACAATATTCTTAGAATAGTGACTGCTGCAAAAGAAAAGTGTCAGGGTACTTTCTTTATGTCTTATTTATAGTAACTGTATATGACCTTTTTCCAAGATAATGGACAGGTTTCTTCAAGCGTTCATTTCATAATCATACTGCAAAGAAGTAAACATTTGTTCTAAGTATTTTTTTCTTCAACAGTATTTTGATATATTTATTGAAATCTGTAGTTTTTGCAAGTATTACTCAGATATGATTTCTTAAGTGACCAGCTTCAGGGAATGCATCTCTCAACTAGTGACATATTTTACAGGCAGCAGATGCACTATTGACAGCTGCACTAACAGATGAAGATGAGAACGTGAGATATGAGGCTCTCTTGCAATATCAGAGCCACCCCCTCTCTCGGATCATCATGCCATTATACACAAGGTAATCCCTCATGTACAATTGCAGTTTGAAAATAGTCTTTTATGCTTTTATACCCACACCTTCACAAAGTCACTTCTGTTAAAAGGAAGCTAATGTTGATTTTTTTCCATGTATAATTTTCCTGTTTCTAGTAATAATTAGAGACTACTGAGAGGTCCATTGATGTAGTTAATACTAATTTCAGTTCAGTAACTTACCCATTTCCCATATCAAGTAATAAGATCTTCATTTAACAGGTAAGAAAATGTTTTAAGTTTCTGAGTTTTATATTTATATTGCATAATAGATTTTTTACTGTGACTACTGCAGAGTTTGAATTGGAAATAATTTTAATCACCTTCACAGAAGGATAAGGGAGATATTCTCGTGAGTTTTTACATCAGTGATCAGTGTCATAATGGAACAATATAGGATATCTGTGTTTTTTAAGTAGATATAAATATTTGAGAAGTGGAAACATTGTGTTATTACAAGCGTTGAAGCCATGAGTGACAATCCAAAGTCCTTCCAATTCACAGTTGAAATATTTCTTTATACTTTTATACTAATAAAAGGTAGATTTACTTATATATATATATATATATATATATATATATATATATATATATATATATATATATATATATATATATATATATATTTTAAGGCAACAAACCTTGTATTTTCATAGATCTGTTTCTCCATTTTTTGTAATGTGATTAACATCTGTATAACTGAACTGATAAAAATAAGTTCCAGCAGTTTACATCGATTTGAGGACAGCACCTTTTAGAAATTTTAATTGTACATATAATTGTTTCATATTGTATATTTTGTGATATTGATGAAGGTTTTGATGTGAACAGGAAGAAATTTTTTGTTATTGATATATTGAACATTGCTGGGGTGGGAGTACAATAGCAACATGACAACACTCCAATAGGTTTAAGACTATAACACCATTAAAAAACAGATTTTGATGATCACGAGTTTGCTTGTAAGGATTTTGGCTGATATTTTGGTTTTAATTTTGCATTCATTTGTACATTTTGTGTGTTGGTAGGCTTGCAGTCTAATTTGGTAATAAACACTGCACTGAAAGTACCATTACATTATCAATTTACTTTTGTTTGTAATTAACTCTAATTCTTAATTTTTTCAGACAGGACTGTGATTGTGGCAACAGTTTTATTACTAAATGTGGCAAACGTTTTCTTACAAATGTATATCTACTGCCATTGAGTGTAATGTGTATATTATATGTATATGTATGAGTGGCTTATAATATTGAATAGCAACAGGTCATGAACTTGCATGATTAAAATAAATAATAAAAAGGTAAATACCCAAAGCCTGCTTTTTTTCTTGATTTGGGATCATTTGTATGTATTCATTGACTGCATAAATGTAAATCTGCTATTGTAGACAAACCCAAAGAAGACTTAATGGACATGTCCTTATTGCTAATGGTTAAGTGATGATTAGATTAACAATTATAAGCTTTTTAAAGAGTTGAAATCTGTTAAAAGTATTAGGGTATGCTAAGATCCTAGTGCAATATTGATAAATGACACAATTGAAATAAACACTCACATATAGAAAACATTTAATGTCTTAATTCGTAAAAAAAAAAGATGCAGTATTAAACATATTTTTTTACTAGAAGAATACAAAATATATTAAATGAATATTTTGTTTATTTTGACAGTAAAACTTTCAGTAAATTAGTGAAATTATTGCTAAACTTTTTGAAGCAATGCCACATAATTGTGCTTCATCTGAATTCATGTAATAATGAAATGTTGTGTGGCAGTTTCAGGGCAAACAAAGTCAAATTTTGCAAGTTATGCACATGTGTGTTGTTGCATTGTTTATGTTTTTGGTGTGATTATTGAGAAATGACAATTGTATCCCTCTTGTTTGGCCACTGTTTCTGCAGCAGAAAAGTTGCCCTTAATGAGGATTACCATTTCTAAGGTGTGGGGATTACATATATGAGCAATAATTACAATTGAAAAGTGGATCATGTTTGAATATTTGATATATTTTATATACATGTTATTTAATCTATATCTTATAACTTAAATTTGAGGAGCCCCTAGTGGCAGAGTGCTGAAAAATGGTGTTAAACCACAAGACAACAACAACAATAACTGAAATGAAACTTATAAAACTTTTAAATCAAAATATCGTCAGTCATGGTGCAGAACTGTGTTGCCAATAAAATCAGGGCACATTCATCTGGCTTGACCTATAATGATATCCTCTCCATTTTCCTACTGCAGTAGAATGTATAGCAGCTAATGTATGTTTAAATCTTTCTGATCTCAAATTTCTTTGCAATGATCAAAGGATGTTCATCCATTCTTTTTCTTCTATAAGTAATATCATGATTTATGTTTAAATCTTTCTGACATCGAATTTCTGAACAGTAATCAGTGGAATCTTCTTCTCTTCAATTCGAATTGCTTTCCTTTTTCCTTTCTAAACCAATAATGTTTGATGATGATTTGCACTTTTTGCAACAACTTGTTCCTTCATTGTCATTTTGTACTTATTACACATAATGCTGAATGATTAGAAAGGAAGAGAATTTATCATGTGATTAACTGGTTTTAGGCCCGTTCACTTTCAAGTACATTTCATAAGTATGAGAAGGGATGCACAATGGCAACCAGATGACATGTAAACTTGAGTGGAACAATATTTTGCTTCTAGCTGTTAGTTTTTCTCATCTTGCAAATTATAAGTGACAATTCGTAACATCTAAACAACACACAGCTTTAGGGATAATCTGATTACTTGCACCATTTTATCTATTAAAGTTACCCTAATGGGATGTTGGGGAAGATATCAGTGTGTTGAATTTAGAAATCAACAATAATCTTGAACTTTTTGTCTGTAAACCCCTTTTGATGCTCTTTGGATTTACAATGCACCAAGAATATGGTTTCACTTCAGTAATGTCAGTGTAGTAGAACCTGCCAAAAATAATGGTCTATTAAGACAGGTGGCCTTACATAACAGGTCATAACTCCATATAATGAATAAATATATGCATGGAGATTCTGGTCTCTCAAAACAGGTGGTATGTCATAAAAGTGGTCTCTCAAGACAGGCTTTACTGTATTTAGACTAAAGCTGGTTAGCATGCTTTATTCTGAAAGGTCATAATCTTCCTTGTACATGTAGTGAAGAAAGAAGGAAAGAAAGAAAAAGAATAAAAATGAAAATGGTAGAAAATAAATTTTCCTTCGTCTTCATCATAAACCTTGCCAAATAATTCTTTGAGAGAGAACAAAATGGATGATGCAGAAACAATAAAATACATTGGATGTTGATGAATGTAGGTTATGATAAAGAGGGGTTGAATTAAGCTTCTTATTTATTTGATACCCTCCACATGAAATAATTAAAATCATAGTTCAGTATATTACATTTATATGTAATTTAAACACTTTTGTGAAAATATCAACTTTGTTGTTGTTTGTTGAGGTATGTGAAGTTGAAAAGGCAAACAACTTTTTGAAATTCTGTGACATCTTTTTGCAAGTAAACAAATGCAGCTACATTTTTCAACCCCAGCATGATAAAAGATTTTAACTGAAAGAATGAAAGAATTTTCAGATTTTGCTACAATTTATGTCATTTTTCACCCTAATATCCGTTGCCTCATTTGTATGAAAGGTTTTGATTTGTGTGTACTAAAATAAAAAGTTCACTTTCCCTGCAATTTCACATTTAATGCACAGTATATGTAATAAACATTGAAAGAAATTTTTTACAGGTTATGCAATAGTGTCATTTTAATTTCAAATAATCAGTTTAGAAAATATGGATGTTGTCAAGGTTTTTATATCTTACAAAAATCAAGCTTTTCTCGGAATTAAGCAATAAAGCAAGAATTAAGATAGTCTACTTCAAGACCATATTCCCTTGCTTGTATTCTTTTATTCTCAAAGACATTACTTCTTTTTACTGTACATTTATTTCTTGTCCCAGAACTTATGGTGAATTTTTTAAAACTAGTGTCCCAACATATATGGTACCTTTAACTGAATGGAGTAGATCCCTTGGAGTGAAATCATGGGAATCACTGCACTAAATTTTAATGATATCTCCAAAATACAATAATGAAATTTCATAAATAATGCTTCGAAAATTATGCTAATACATGTACAGAAAAAGCTGAGTTGTAGTTTGCTTTGATGTAAGTGACCTTATACCATATATGTCAACCCGTTCACTGAGATATTAAAAAAATGAAGATTTTTTGGAATTGTTTCATGTCATCCTCCCAATTTTATATCTCCTGATTTTTTGCAGAGAACTCCCAATTATTACATTATATCTTTGATTTTCATTTCTCCTTTTATAATAGGTCTGATGGCAATGGAAGAAACATAACAGATCCATATGAATCTGGTATTGTTGATATCCAGAATCATCCGATGTCTAAGAGAGGAATTTTAGATGAGGGGTTGAAATTTCGATTGGAGGCACCATCAGTTGACTGGCAGAAGCGAATAGGTACTGATGACATTGGAGCATCATTTGGATTAATTATGGTCAATCTGTTTGACCTAAAAATTGGTGAGTTTTAATGTTTATGAAATATACACTATAAATCAAATTATATACATCTCTCAATGATTTGGGGATACCTGGGAAGAATAGTATTATGTTTGGTAACATTCTCAGAAAATTAAAATATCTCCACTCTGTGTGTAACACATGTTGTACAAAATGGATTATCCTGGTGCATGCTACTTGTCATGTTTTGTATTGGACATGTGATTGATGGCAAGAAGTGGAACCTTTCAAACAGAAAAGTTCCTAATTTCATTTGCAAGCATTTGGATCTACCTTGGCTATATATGTGAGACAAAATTATTCCTCATATATATTCTGTGCAGTAATTTACAGAAAATCATACATTTTGTTTACATGAAATTTCTCCCCCCAAAATAGAATTCATTTTATTTGGATCACCTTGGCTTTTTCTACAATTGGGTTGAATGTATCATTGGTCATGAGGTTATGAATGAAAAAAATATTTCATTCATAACATCTCAGTCAATCTTTGTTTCATAATTAGCTGAATCAGTCCAAATGACAGCTACAAACATAAATTTGAGGTATTTTCTATGTGATTTACACCAAATTGTGAATGATTTGCAAGATTACAGATTAATTTTGTTTGCTACTACATCTTCTCACTGATTAACTCTTCCCTTTTAACTCTGGTATTAATTGTTAGCACCTTGTGTGGAATTTACTTTTAGTATGTGTTAATATGGTACATTGAAAAATAGCTTTCCAAATATCATTGGAAAGACATTTTAAAACAAAATTGGTTTTATTGTTAAGATTGGAATGAAATGTTTGTTTTATGAATGTTGCAAAGTTGCAGAGAAGTCTGATGATAATTAGTTGCATTTCAACTGCAGTATGTAGTACATCCAGATCAGTAATCAGTTGAATTGGAAGACTCAGTCATAAAACCTGATGTATAGTCTTATCTGCTTTTGATCATTTGTTTCCACCATGTTTCCAATATATTGAAATCCACTCATACAGGAAAGCAGGTTTAAAGATTTCTAAATATTTCAGATTCTGGAGGAAGTGAGAAATGTTGCATATACCGTGAATACAGAAAAATCTTTAGTTACAGCTGTTGATATACTGTTTCTGGTTTTTAAAATCAGCATAAATATATTTAATAGAATTTTGAATTATTTATAGCTGGATGTGTATTTGGGCTCTATATTGAGATAACATTAGTTGTCTTTCTAAGAGTTTGTGTGTCTGCCATTTTTTAAAAAAAACTATCTCTAAAGATATGAAACTGTTTTATGCTTGATATCTTCGGACTAACTGATCTGTTATTATTAAGAGCATGAGAAACTACACTTTGAATATCTGAATGATAAAGAGTCTTCAAAATAATATTGATAATAATGTATAGTGCCTAATCTTTACAATCTCTTAGTGTTTTAAAACATCTTTAATGTTATGACTACAAAAAAAACCTAAAAACAAAACACCATGAAATTGGAAAACAAAAAGAATGCTGAATCATTGTTTGTAAGTTTTCTTATTGAACACAATCTGCCATTATCAGCTGGAGACCACGCTAAACATTTGTTCCAACCAATGTTTCCGGACTCGAACATCGATTCCAAATTTTCATGTGGAAGAACCAAATGCAATGCAATAGTTACTGACTTCCTTAATAACAGGAGTGGAGAGAGTGGACCAACAGTGGCTGAAAGTGGGGAGAGTCTAGCATCAGATGGAAGCCTGAAATATGCTATTCTGTCTAAATTCATGTTGCAGCTCCTATGTATTCCTCACAGCAACAGTGACAGTGAAAGGGTGTTTTCACTAGTGCGGAAATATAAGGCAGACTTTAGAGCCTCCTTATGTGCAGATAACTTGTCATCAATTTTAGTCACCAAGATCAACCAGCAAGCAAGAAGTCTGAAATGTTTTGAAAACAAATTTACAATCAAGCAAT
The DNA here is from genome assembly GCA_029339505.1 of Unio delphinus. Taxonomy (NCBI): domain Eukaryota; kingdom Metazoa; phylum Mollusca; class Bivalvia; order Unionida; family Unionidae; genus Unio; species Unio delphinus. The sequence goes on from JAQISU010000173.1 coordinate 5,344,052, forward strand.
TGAGGCAGTTCAAGTCTGCAACAGTATCATGTCTTGATAAATAAACACAAGAACAAGTGAAGTTTTTTAATACATAAAATAGAAATGCAGACATTTTTGCGTACATGTAGTGTTTTATTTTTATTTTGCAATACTGATAGTGATATAATGTAGTACCGTACAACAAGTACGGACGATTAGAGCGGATAGTTATTTTTCTGGTATTTTTCACTAATTCCTGACCAAATTCACTAATTTTTATCCCTATTTTCACTAATTGCTAGCCTGTCAGGTTGGCAGCTATGCTGTGCTAAAACATGACATTAATTTTTAAACCAAAGCACAGCTGAAACACAAATCTTTCAGTTTCAATGCTGTTTGGACATGTGACCCTTGGATTATGAATTAAATTGTTTTATCAACTAAGCTACATCAAATTAAAAATATCAGTGGATGACTTTATGCCCTGACTGCGTGTTCATCAGTAACATCAAGATTTGTGTATGTCTGTCAGTTGCTCTGTGAAACATCACATATACGTGTCTGTGACTTAAGCTTGTTAACACAATTACAGTATAGTGAAACCACTTGACCTTGAGTGAACTTTTTTCAGCATATTTCTTCATTTAATACAGTTATGTTTTTATTTATCAGTTTTTGCTTGTTTTGGACCAAGACTTAATGATGAGTATTTAATATTTTCTTTATTTATCATTATTTACAGTATCAGCCATAAAAAGACCAGGTGTCTGGTGTAATAAATTTGTGAAAAGAGGAGGTGAAGTCTTATGATCAATTATGTCCTTACTAAATTATTTGCCAAAATTCTGTGAAAGGTGGAGTTTGCAGTTTGGATCAAGTGGGCGTATTGAGCATTTGTTTATCATCAGTTAAATAGGTATTATTTACACAGTTCTGCAAAAATTATTGGACCTTTTTAGATGAAATTGGGAAGACATTTATGTGCATGGATGACTTGATTTTATTTTTCACCATTTTTATGGGAATGGGGTTGTGGTTTTTCTTATTATTATTCTCAATTTTGGATTTTCCTGGTTGCAGTGCAAGCTGAAAAGTTTTGCAAACAAAAATTAATCTGCTTTTTCTTTTCTTCTGGATTAAGTGGTTTATGTATTGGAACACTCTGGAATGCAACTTTCTTTAATAATAATAATAATAATAATAATGAAGACTTTGTATAGTGGCTAATCTTTAAAAGCTCTAAGTGCTTTACACCATCAATAATGATATGACTACACTACAGAACAACAAATGACAAAAACAATGAAATTGGAAAACATAAAAACATGCTGAACATTTATAAGATACAAAACATGATTAGGTCCTTAAGTTAATAAGTGTTTGATTTTTGGTTCATTAATTTTAATTGCAGCCCTTTCCAGTGGACACATTAAAGTCAACGTTCATGATGAGGCATATGCAAGAGTTCATCTTGGAATAATTAAGATGAACTATAATTTTTTCACAGCCAGATTATGCTTCAAAGGAGGTGCAAGTTACAAATTGAATATTTTGAAGGTATGCTGATAAGATATGTCCTGACCTTTTTCATATGGAATTCACATGAAAATCAATTTTTTTTATCATCTAGAACAGTTTCCAATAATACATTTTTAAAGTTGAGTTTCAAATTTTGGACAGTATACTATAGTTTCCAGTTCTGTATTTTCAGCATGGACATTTTAAGTTTTGTATCTAAATCAAGCTTTGGATTTAATTTATATGTACAGTATGATCCCGCTACAGCACAGTGGTTGGGTCCATTGTGCCCAACCATGTCAGAAACCAAACGGTGTTAACCAACCATGTCAGAAACCAAATTGTGTTAACCAACCAAGTCAGTTAGCAGAGTAGAAAGGAGGTGATAAAAGCGGGCAGAAAAATATGAACTTTTGATTAAATTAAGAGAAAACTAGTAGGACAACTTACATTTATGTAGTATTATTGTACTGAGTCGGTAATGCATTAAGTATTGTATATGTGTATGAAAAATCAATGAATTTGAGTACAGATCAGTTGTTATAAAGTTCATGTATCTGTCGCATCTCATTAGAAAAAAAAATCTATAAAAAAATTAATCCTTATTTAATCTAAATAGTATTGTCAACAAACATGTGTAAATAAACAATTCATAATGTTATTCATGTGTAACTAAACAAGTCATAATGATATTCATAGTTGCCAATAGTATGTGGCTTATATATTTATATTGCTTACAGGATTTTGATCCAAAATTTGGATTCAACATTGTGAAGCAGTTCATTGGACAAATCCAGAAAATTGTAAGCGCTATTAAAGGTGGTGTAGATACATTCACTGCTTTGATAAATGGAGATTTGTCTATTCAAAGTATTGTGGAGGATTTCATTACAGCACTTAAAAATATTCCAGGAAGGGTGAGTAATACATATTTAATTTAGCTATCCTTCATAAGCAGTAGGTATGCTTTCTCTTTGGAATTTATTTTGAAAAGAACTCAGTCTGGTTGCTTGAAGTCAAAAGCTAACTTTAGGGAATTCCTTAACATTTGTTGACAAAAACAAATACGTAGAGATTAAATAGAATAATTTATTTGACCAATTTTACACGGAATCTCTACAATGAAGCAACAAATAATTTGACTGAAAAAAATATTGCATGTATATAGTTTGGGCAATTGAATTTGAGACTTCTTGCTATATGTGGCTGGTTGTAAGTGAAATTTATAGCACCTCCAGAAATGTAATAATATTGTGGTTTTTTTCTGGCCTATAAGTTGATAATTTTATATTTGAAAGTCAGGTCCTTGTCTTATACTTTAATTTGACTTATATATGGATAATGTCATTGAAATTGCATCAGCTTATATGGATTACAGTACCCAGTATGCTATCAAAATTACTCTATAATCAGCATACTTGAAAACAGATCACACTGAAGTACAAATTCTTGTTTTATAATTGTCAATAAATTGTTGTAAAATAATGTGACTGTGTTTATATTTATATGTTTTGTTATTATTTAGTTTGTATTTGGCCTCTATTTCCTTTTTTCTCAAACATAAAAAAAAAGAAAACAATTACATGTACCTGTAAAAAAAAGTCACCGGGCCACATAGCACACTCAAGGTCTATACTCTATAGTGTACTGTACTAATTTGATTCTTCCTTAAAAAGATATGAAATCAGTTTTGTTTTATTCATCTGTTTTAACCATACCTCATTTTTCCTGATCACATTTATCAACTGGTTCAGTGAAATTTTATTTTCCAGTTTACTGTTGGACACATGAAAGCAATTACCATCTAATCATTTTCATTGATCTAATTAATCCAACAAAGGATGTAATCCATATTAACAGTGGCATCCTTTTTTTTTATATAAATTACCATTGATTTTGCTTTCTACTGAATCCCCTAAATCATATGTTTATAATTCTATTTGAAATTTCTCAAATAAATATGGATTAAAGTAAACTAAATCAGATGGTGTCACTCTTTGATTATACTGGTAGTTGATAAATTGGTCTTTGGTGTCCAACAACAGTCAAAGCCAGTTGTCGTAATTGTTTAAGTCCTGAATTGGCTTTGGCTACCAATATTAGTTACCATATTGCCGGTACCCTGTTGTTTTTTTATCATTAATCTGCATCAATTACGCTATTAGTTTTTAATATCAAGTGTATTAAGAACCACATGAAATGATGCCAACTCTGTTCTCTTGATGTAGCTAATGAATTTAGCTGTGGGTGTTGTTTTCATTGCTGTAGTAATTACATAGCAATCTTTGAACTGGAAGTTGTAAAGTTCACAGTAGAGAAAGGTGGGAATATGGCTGCTCACAGGAAATATGGAGTCATTAAAAAATGTGTCCATGGTTGGTGTAAAGCTAACGTTTTGCATTATGTGCTACAAAAAACAAAGAAAGCAAATCATGGCTGCAAAGCAAAATGGATTAATATTGAGGATAAAATAGAAGAATATGTCTTGACATGATGCGCCACATGTTTTGGAAGCAAATGGAGATTGAAAATAATGAGAATATTTCCAATGGATTTGAGGCCTGAGATAGCCACCAATTTTTATCCTGATTTAATGGAAGACATAGACTTAAAGAGATTTTCAGATATTGGAGATAATTAAGTGAACGTTTAATCACAATTTTCTTAAGTAGAACGTGGAACAGTTCTACTACAGGTAATAAAATGCATTACAACATAAATGTGCTTTCAATTATAATTGACATGTTAAATTGTATTATAAAACTGTTCATTTGTGTAAATTTGATACTTCATTTCACAAATATGTTATAATAAAAAGTATTTTTATTTATTTTTCATTTGTAACTTTTATGTTTCGGTCTCTTAATTTTTTTTACATTTTTGATTTCCCTATGGGTAGCCACATTTCCCTATTGTTAGCTTCACTGAGTTTTTCTCATCTGTTGAATCTTGCAAACAATAATGGTTTCAATTAGAATAATCAGGTTATAGCTTTAGACCCTTAATTAACATGTATATAACATAGTATATGCATGTATGGCTCTTGTTGCAATGGATATCATAACTAAAGCAAGCATGGACAGTTTATTCAACTGTGTCAATTTTATAACAGAATTTTGCAGTGCCTTGTACAGGAGTAAAATCACAAGCATGTTAGCATCGGTGATGTAATTTTACTATTGCGGGTAATATGGACTATCATACAGTGATATCATTAATATTCATGAAATTAAAAGTAAACTATGAAGCCAAGCTATTGACCTGGCCTCGTCTTATATTCTGAATCAACTTATATATATATGGATTTGTATGATAGCCACGAACTTTCCCCTTAGAAGTCTGGCTCCCAGACAAATCAGGTCTAGTCTCCAATTGTGTTATTTTGAAGCTGTCTCAAATATCTTGGGGTAGAGGAGATAATCTCTTTGTGATAAGAGGATATATCTCTCACTCTCTCTACCTCTTGTTTTATTATGATGAAATAACATATTTGAAGAAATAATCATTTCTTCTAGTTATGCTTCCTTAATAATTATAAAGTAAATGTGCATCAAACAATAATACAGTTAAAACTGGAGGATAAGTGACCATTTTATTCTTATGAATACACCCCATATTCTCCCAGACCTGACTGATACCATACAATAATATAATGTACAATTGATTGACCAACTTTCATGGCATTCAACCTTAAAAGCTGTCTCAGAGAGTTAACATGGCAGTCCATTAAAAACCCCAGGTCTAGTTGTACTTAACAGTATGTCAGTAGAGTATAGGAAAGCTCATGGATTTGAAGCTCCCGCGAGCTCGAGCTCGATAATATTTTCAAGCTTTCGAGCTTGAGTAATACGAAAATTAATTTTCTCTATAATTTATTTAGACATCATTCTTGTTAATATAATGGTATTTCAAAAACACAAGAGCATGCAGAAATTTATCTGATAACTTTAATCACAATTTTGTACAGAAGTTCAAAATTCCTCTTCTCCCCGTCAGCCGCAGTCATAATAGTCAGAATTATTACCTTAGGGGCCCCCAGCAATGACCGTTGCAAAGCAATGACCGTCCACTCGTCCACCAACGCATGGGGAAGCGTAGGCCGTGTGTGTCTGTAAAGCTGCGTATTCCCACAGTCAATTATCATACGATTTTATCTGGTCCAATAATATAAAAAAAGCGGAGAGTTTTTCTTGGCGTAAGCTCAAAGCTTGTCGATCTTAGACCTCGAGCTTCGAGCCCCTGAAAATGCCTCAAAATTATCGAGCCTCGAGCTCGCGCCTAGGTTTGTCCCAAACTCTATATGTCAGCATAGTACTGAATATATAGTATTAGCTGAACATTGAAATGATAAATTGTAGAACGATAAAGAGACAAAAGGCACAAACAAGCTTGAATTAGAAAAGAAGACAGCACTTTGTCAAGACCACTTTGGTCTAAATTTTGTATTGCTTGATAATTAATGATTGCATTAGCTGCTTGGAGACTTTTAAAAATAAAGTTGAGGTATGTTAACATTGATTAAACACTGCTTGTGTGACAAAATGCATGTTTGGATTAAGTGTTTTAATGCATCAGCACCCTATTAAGACCTTCTATCCATCTGACCATTTTACTGGATTTAGTGGATATTTTTATAATATATGTCATCATTCTCTAGTTTTGGTCTTAATTTGTGATTTTTATAAATATGCTCTTACAAATTTTTGATAATCTGTCAAGCTGTTACTCCATAATTTCTCATGATAACCAAATATAAAAGTGTTACATCATTTGAGTAATATATTTTGGTATAGTCTCATGTTGGAAATACATGTACTATCATTATTTTGTATGGTGTTTTACCTGACGACAGAGTTATTCCTCTTGTTATACTTATTCTTCATCAAAATGCTTTGCAATATATCACAAGTTTAAATGTGTAGGAGTTAAATAAAATGAATGAGTGAAAATTTGTTTGTTTTAGGTGATGAGCTTAGGATCCAGAATTAATCAAGTGGTAATGCGTCTGCAGCAGATAAGAATTGAGAAGTTGCCATCATTTGTACAGCCTCTTCAGAACTTGGTCAAATACGTCACTGGTTTCATTGACAATATCCAAATGGATGTTATGACATTCTACAATGTATGTCTTCACTGTATATATATATATATATATATATATATATATATATATATATATATATATGCCAATATGTCAAGAGAGAAGGATATTATTTTATCCCTGTGTGTCTCAAGCAATCTGTCCATCTGACTGTCAGTCCATGTGTCCATGACCTTGTTTTCGCTTCCACAATGCTTGCAGGATTTTAATTAAACTTTGTAGGCTGCATATGTGATTGGTTACAGATGTGCAAATAATTTCTGGAAAATTGTCTGTACTGTTAGTTGATTAGTAGACCTTTTCAATCATCTCTTTCAGAACAGAATATAGCTTGTTCTAACTTGATTGATGTTCATCATTAATATTTGGCATACTCTACAATAAGCTGTGTAACATCAGAGCCACTATTAGAGAGGAGCATCCCTCATGTAGACAAAATTGCAGAGATGAGGTGGTATTGCACTCATTTTGTTTCAGACACATATCCAACTTGTGTATACCTCCAGCAGGGTGAAGCTCAACTAGAGTGCAAAACTTATCAGTATCCATTGATAATGGAATATATTCATGTTAAGTGTGTTAACTTTGATACATTGAGACTGAAGAATTTTTAAGTAAACTTTATCACAATACATCATTTGAGAAAATCAGGATCTTTATGTGGGAATTTGGTTACACCATTATTCTTAGACAGTTACAGAGATAAACATTCTGATCTTTCATTGTTTCAAAGGTCTTGCAAGAGGTGGGATCTATGTTATTATATTTATGTAATGTCTCTTTGTTTTTAATTACCTCTTTATTAATCCTAACGATGATAGCAGATATGAGATTAAAATAATTTGGGAGGAAGAAAATACTTTAAATTTTGACCTGAAAGACCACTTTTTATGAGAAAACCTATTATTTAAAAGCACTGGAAGTGAAAAACTTTTTATGACTTTGTAAGATTATATGAGATTTTAGTTTCTTGTCTCAATTGGATATTTTCAAATGGTAAGATACATATATGCCTTTTAAAACAGCAGTGTCATTGGTTGCAAGTCGGTTAGGTTTGACAAAAAAAGTTCGTGTTTTATGTTTTGGAAATTGCTAAATATAACTGTACATTCTAAAGCAAGACTGAATTCTGAAATCTCATAATAAGAGAATTGTTCATTTTATTAACATTAAAATAGTTTGAACGTTTTCTATCTTCAGAGAATAATTGAAACTGTCACAATTATCATACCCCAGTCTGCAACACAGATCTTCCAGTCTGCCAAGGACATAGTCAGGAGTTTTGCCGGAATACTTAAAGACCCCAAAACAGCACTTGGAGATATTGGAAAAGCAGTTATTAAGTAAGGAAAGTTTCTTCAGATAATTATGATGACAGATATAGCAAATCAGAAATTACTGCAAATTCTTAGTTATTTTGTAACAGGTTTAAGTTCTTTGTTTTATACTGACCATAAAATGGGTAAGTTTGCTAGTGAGAAAAACAGAATGTAGAACATATGAAAAGCAATGGAAAAGAAAATGTGTCTCCCAATCCTTGAATATTGTGATGATTATTTAACCCACAATGGTCAGCTAAAGTCGCTTGACTTGTCTTTTGCAGGTCAATATTTACATGGTTGGGGCATTTTGCCAAACCTAGGTAAATCAGAACTATCGCCATCACAAGAGTTTGTTTATGTGGTGATAGTTTCCCTCACAGATTATTAGTTTGTGTCATTGGGGAAAAAGTAGACAAGATTCTGTTTTTCTTCCTAGGCATTGATAGTAAGGGCTACATTGTCAGTTGCTCTAGCAGCAGAGAGGGTGAATCCTACAACATTTTTTGTTTTTATTTTTGATTATACCCCCTCCAAATAACACTTGACCCTTCTCGCGAAAAAATAAGTCTCTGACCCTTGTTTGAAAACATTCGCGTCGCAACGTCGTTGTCACTCACCCCCTCTGCTGCTAGAACTTTCAGTTCTAGGTTAACCGAATATTTTATCAAGTCCTTAGGACGAAAATCATTTATGATTTCACAAATAGACTAATTTGTAAAACCTCCTCTTGTAAATCAATCAGATTATTAGACTGGTCAGTGAGTTTGAAATTAATTCTGGTTAATGAATTATTATGACATCGCATATAGACTGGATTCACCGGAGACTCAATTATTAAAAACCCTGGAGGGGCTGTTGGTGCAAATGAATACAAAATATATCCTTGCTGAGCTTGATTTGATCGTTCTAAATTTATTTGATAGCTTCCTTCGATCACATCACATACTAAATTGAGCGCAATCACCGTTGAAATATTCACATTGAACGGAGCAATATGCCTGCCACCACCATCTGGGTCATTATTATGTTTGAGGATAGTTGTTTGTGGTTGTGGTTGTGTTTTTTTCCACGTATCATGGATTTTTTTGAAACCTTCATCGATGGCATCACTGAGAGATTTTTGTAATTCTGAGATATTATATCCTGGTAGTTTGAATGTGGGGATATCTTTGACGCGTATATTATACTTCGCTGCAAATGTTGTTCTCGTTTGGGGGTTATTGTGATCTAATATATCCTGAATAATTTTTAGGTTAAATGTTTCCATGTCATTGATGATTTTGTTACATGTTTCTACAACGCTGATAAATTCATCTCGAGTGAGAGTACCGGATTTAAGGGGTATTAACAACAATGAAAAATCTTTATTCATTGCTGTGAAATTGTCAATGATTTTAGGTTCGTTAACAAAAAAATGATGATGCTCCTTTACTTCCTCCTCTTCTCCAATTGGTCGATATACTAAACTAAAAAACTCTATAGTAAATCTATGATCTTTATAACTCTTTACTGGATTATCAGATTTTGTCCTGTCGGTGATATAATCAGTTTTTTGTGGTTCTGGTAATTTAACGGTTTTTCCACCGGGTGGTAATTCAGGCCATCCCAGTACGGTTCTAATAGAACTTTGATAGATATCTACGACATAACCCTCTGTGCTTATTTCAATGGCAGATGATAGTGTCGGCACATGAACTGTTATAGCTATTTTTGATTCTTTTCCAGTAATCGATTTTATTCTACGCGCGAATTCATCATTGATTTGTTCGATTTGGTATGATCCGGTTGGTATGGAAACAACGTTCCAGTCTGGGGTACCGTCGGGTTTATTCTTATTTGCAAATACCAGTGAATTATTGGGTTGTTGACCACCAAATGATTTTGATCTGATATTTGGCCAACTATGGTATACTCGTAATTTTGCTAGCGCGATTTCCTTCACTGGGACCGGAGAGGGGAAATTCACACTGAATTCTGGATTCGTTGAGGTTATTGAGATCATGCTTGTTTGTACTGGGTTTGTGTTCTCCACTATTTGTTGAAGTAATTCCATCTGTGTTGTCATTGTTATTATATTCATGATGTATTTCTAATTTTGACATCGCAGAATCATATATATCTACCATCGCTGAAAACTCACTCTCTGATATAATTGTATCATCGAGCGATGACGATATCAATGAGGATAATTGCGAGTATGCAGTGGACACAACATGAAATTGAATTATGTAGTCTTGTAGTTTCCGTTGGCTGCATGAGGATATTTTTTTTGTGATTATTGAAATTATTCCAGCGATTGTTGTTGCCGCAGAAATGCAAATTGGAACAGCTATCGGAGCCATCATTGTCACTGAAGACAGTATAATACCAGCTCCGGTGATTACACCACTCACAGCGTACACAGTAACATCAATTGCGGTAATTCTCCTGCGATATTTTTTAATTTTCAATTCATACTCCTCAGACAAGGTTTTGAGTCTAGTTTGATACTCTCTGACCTGATCATAGCGATATTGCGATGATGAAATCATTTTTTATTTTAAATACGCTAGCGTTTTCAATTGAAACCGTTAGTGAAATTGCTTTGCAATTTTCAACTTAAATCCGCTACGAATTCCACATACCACGTTGTTGTAACCCTAACCAAATTTTTATCAGTAGCTATTAACGTGAACTGTTCAGTTGTACCCTTGTCGATGATCGTTGAAATCGTATTATTGACCCCGGATGAACTGGACGATGAAATATTAAATTGAGTCGTTCTCACTATTGTTAATCGATAAATACCCTTAACTGTTGCAGTGATGTCTAATTTGTTGTTTTCAGGTGTCCACTCAAATGATCCGTGTTGGATTGTGTATACCACGTTGTTGGTTTTCTCATGAGGAATTTTTGTTTTTTCAATAACTGTTATCATCCTCGAAAGATCACCTTTGACGGCTTCGATGAAGTTTTTCGTCTCATCGATGGATTTTTTAATATCAGGGAGTTTTAGTTCAATTTTATCGAATGTAGTTCCAATAAATTTATCAATGATATTTCTACGAAATGCGGTAAACTGTTTTATGTGTTCTTCGGTTTTAGATTGAAGTGTTGCTAGTTCTAACGCAGAATCGTTAAGAGTTTTAAATCGATCTGTAATCGTCGAAAAAAGTACACCCGGTTTGAGTTTACCCTGATCGGAAAATAACGCGATAGTATCCTCGATTGCATTTTGTTGTTTAACTAAAATATCATCCAGAGAAATATTACTGGTTTTCAATTTACCCTGATCGGAAAATAACGCAACGGTGTTCTCGATTGCATTTTGTTGTTTAACCAAAATATCATCCAGAGAAATATTACTGGTTTTCAATTTACCCTGATCGGAAAATAACGCAACGGTGTTCTCGATTGCGTTTTGTTGTTTAACCAAAATATCATCCAGAGAAATATTACTGGATTTCAATTTACCCTGTTTGTCTTGAAATACAACTATTTCATTCGGGTCAACACTTGTTAAGTTCAACGTCTCAGCGATTTCATCTTTAATTTTTTTTTTGTATATCCTTGATAGAATCAGGAGTTGCAGTGTCATCGGGTTTGGGTTTCAGAGGTCTCCCCCAAATATCAATCATGATATTTTATATATCTCTCTCTAAAAAGCGATTACTAGTGTAGTCATTTACGACAATGTGTGGTGATTTTCTAGATGCTGAAATAGCGTCAAGGACATTTAATACTTCACTGCCGCATATTGGTGGGTCATTGATTTGTTGTGTTGGTAGCGTAGAATACCAAGTCTTCATTGGAAGGGTTTTTATATAATGCATAAACTCTTTTGGTGGGGCTAATCCATATGAATCAAAATAGACAATCCCACGTGGATCAATAGCGTATGCAACCCAGTGAGTTCCAGGTCTGGTGCTGTTATCGAGATTAATAATACCTGTTTCAGTTTTGTTTGGTTGATGTGGTAATTGATCTTTCATAAAAACACCTCTGAAATTTTTAATCACTAGTTTTTTAGCAGCATCCATTAAATCAAAATTGGACATTGGAACCATAGATTTCTGAATTAATAAACCGTTCCTGGTAGTCTCAGGCCTGATCCGTGAACGGATCTCCCGCTGTACCATGAATACGGGGTTCCTGGTAGTCTTAGACCCTTTCCGCTGTACCATGAATACGGGGTTCCTGGTAGTCTTAGACCCTTTCCGCTGTACCATGAATACGGGGTTCCTGGTAGTCTTAGACCCTTTCCCTTTTTTTTATACCCTTGACCTTTCTTCGGTTCATATGATTCAGCAATGCTCTGTACCGCTTTTGTTCCCAAGCCTCCAACTACCCCCAATGCGGCCGCTTTTGCTACTGCTGGGGCTGCTGCCGCAACCAATGCTGGTATTGCAGCAAACAACGGAAATATACCACCTGTTTTTATCATATTTTTGATAGCAGCCGAAGAGAGTGTGATCTGAACTCCCTTTTTATCCTTGAAAGCATCATTGAAATGTTTCACTTGACGAGTTGTCAGCGATAATTTATTTGCCCCACCAGTCATTTGATTAGGTTTCAACGTGATTGTGGTTCCACATTTTTTAGCCGATTCTGATTGCAATTTTTTGATTTGACCAGGAGTTAACGCAACACTAATAACACTATATGACATGTTATACATAATTGATTGATTCTAAATCGTAAAACCATTCAATGGAAATATCCTTCGGATTTTCAATTACATATTTTCCACTGGTGCATCTACCACTCTCATTCTTCCACCAACACCTTCAAGTAGCATTGATTTATCACTGAGAATGACAGCAACCGCTCTATAATTAGCAACAGCACCAGGACGGGTTACACGGGCTCTGAAGTGTATATCAACGACAGATTGTCTTGTTAAATCAAGATGTTCCAGTGAAAAGTAATAAATCGGATAGAGGCTTTTGAAATCCCATTGTGATATTTGCAAACCGGTATCCACATTTTGATCACGTGCCATAAATGACAACAGGTTATGATAGACACGTGCAATATGATTTTGACCGTAATCAAGTTGCACATCTTCAGATGGTTCCTGCTGTCCGTTTATTCTCAGCGAGACTTCATTAACACCTAACTGATCAAATATCATATGACTTCGTTGTTGATCACCAACTCGCGCAGCATTCTGTAATGCAATAAATATATGACGTGGAGCTGAAACTCCTTGTTTTGATGCCAGGTGCCATGTGAATGTACCATTAACATTGTCTTGTTTAGTATCCGTAGTCACTGATAACCAACTCAATAACGACTTTCCTCCTTGGTCCATAAATGATAACAATTTTTCTTCTGCTGTGATTGATGGAGTTAACACTGGCATCCACAATGACTGTTTTGTTAAAACGACTTTACCATCAGGAACAGCAGCATCACGCCATATTGCATCATTATCAGTACCCTTTCGTACAAGCGCTACTGTGTGTTTAGCTCCATAAATAACTTTTCGGACGTTTCTACAGAATCCGAATATATGATGCAGTGGAATTGCACATGAAAATTGTCGACGCTGTCCTTGTAATGTTGATACACGTGTTGCAAATCCTAGATTGTAAGTAGTAATAGTATTTATGACATCAAAATCACCAGGTGGTCTTGTATATCCGGCTGGTGCTGGATTAACTGCAGTGACTTGTGTTGCCTTGACTCTAGAATACTGGTTGTGTTCAGCGTTATCAGTAATATCCTTTGCAAACATCATAGATGGACCCGCTGATCTTGTATAATCATCAGAATATCTTGCTAACCCTATGATTGTTGTAGCCACATCAACTTCACGGTCAATGGATTCAATTTCTTTTCCATCAATGAGATATCTAGCGCTTTCAAATAACGCCATGATACCGTTATTAACAAAACCAACTCGGGTAGTTGGGCTAATGTCATATGGGGTATCAGCTGCAACATTTGTTACAAGTTCTCCTTCTACTTCAATAAACGCTTCACAAGGCAAAAAGTATTTACTGGTATCATGAACTTGAAGTTCAATTCGTGATCGGAGATCTGGTTGTACTGCGTGATAAGAATAAAATTGAAAATCGCGTACAGAATCATCTTTACGCACTGGGGCATCCATATCAAATGCTGGATCAGGTGACCTTTTGAACATTTTATTCTATTTATCAGAGTCTAAATCGGATTTTCCATTTCATCGTGAAAAACGCTAGCGCTTTCTACGTGGTTTTTTAAAGCCACTTCCTGCTATCATGTTTGCTGTCATGTTATTTTGGTCCTCTTGATTTACCATCGACGCTAGTTTTTCATCTACTGCGTTATTTATTATTTTACTAACACTTGCAGGCATTTCTTCTGTAGATGGCAATGGTACTTGTTTCTTTTTTCGCCTCACTAATGATGTTATTTTATCCTTCGCAGTTGAAAACGCTTTCCCGGCAAGATCTCCAACAGTACTAATACCCTTATCACGAATAACATCAATGGCTTTCATTCCTAGTTGTTTAGCTAACGGCATCACTTTTGGGGCCGTTCTTGAAAAGAATCCTAAAATGGTCTTGCCGAGGCCATCTCCGTAGTATGCTCTATAAACTGGAAACCGTGAATTAACTACATAGACGAGGGTTGGTTTATCATGATTGTAGTGTACGATCATTATTATAAAAACAATAGTGTTTTCAATTGTTATTTAATCGCTATGATACCCATTTGCTAACTCGTCAATGAAATCTCGATATGTTTTGATATCCATGATACCGCCGGCAAATAACCGTTTACAGATATCAGCTGCTTCATTAATTATTTCTGGAGAGTTATTTCCAGCTCGTTTTCCTCCGATGAGAACATCTAATCGTGATATATCATTGATAACACTATCAGGACAAGTGTTTCCAATCCTTGGATTTCCTAATCCACTTCCGCTATAACCAGCTGCTTCATCTAGTTTGTCTGTATCCGTGGTTTGTAAATAATCAAGAGTATCATCATCATCATCAGGTGGTAGTTGTTGTTTTTTAGGTGAAAAATATATTTTCTTTGCAGGTTGCTGTCGCTTTCTTTGCAATCTTGGCGGTTTTTGTTGTTGTTTAAACTCTTCGTATTGATTATACACGTGATCCACCATCCTGATATATTCAATGTATGATGCACTATCTGTCTTTTTTTGACTTTTTCCAGTTTTGATTTTATAGAATATATCAGCCCAGTGAGTGAAATTCTTAACAAACTTATGATGTTCTGGTTTCAACATTTTTTTTCTGTCTTCATAGGACGTAACAACAAGCGTAGGAATTTCTGTTGGATCAGTCTCATCAATTGCTGCTAACCCTTCTTCGTTAAATCTCATGCGTAAATCATCTACTGTTCTCTTTGATTCTATTTGTTTTGTTTGTTCAGTTTTCGCTGCTATTTTTTCAAGTTCACCAATAACAGATTTTCCCGTCTCGGGACTATCTCCCAGTAAAGCACGCTCTACTCTTTTCGTTGCTGTGGTTACTGGTTTAAACAACTCTTCAGACCCCAGAGCAAAATCAGTCTGAAGACTCTGTCGTTGTTGCAGTTTATTCCTGACAGAGTCGCGAATTGGTATAAATTTCTTAATTGCATCTAGTCGCTCACGAGCCAATCGGGTCGTTAATGCTTCATTGACCATTATTTGAAATCAGAAACCATTTTTCAATTGCGAAACAATTTTCCCCATCGATGATTCCATCCTTAACGGTCCAATTTTTTTATTGCTGTGAAATATTTTTATTTTTTATCCATTGATTTTGCCTGTTTTGGTGCCATTTTGGTGGTTTTCAGTTGAAAATCTCAAAGAGATTTTACAGTCAAGTAGTCGATTTTACATGGGATTTTCCATAAGGAAAAGCTGTTAAAACTCATTTTTGATGATTTTTAGCCATTTTTCATCAATTTTTGCCTGTTTTCAGTGATGTTTGGTCATTTTTCATCGATTTTCATCAAAAAACCTCGTAGGGTCAAGTAGTCGATTTTGCATTGGATTTTCCATAGAGAAAAGCTGTTAGGATTCTATTTTATTTTCGCAGTGTGAAATATTTTCACTGATTCAATCAAAAATGACAAAAAAAAAATGAAAATCTCAAGGAGATTTTACTGTCTGACAAAATCTTTTGAGGGGCCGGTCAATCAAAATAGTTCATTTTCTTGAATTAACGCTCGTAAGTTTCTAATTTTAGAATTAACTTCCTTTTTCAATTCATATTCGTTACCCAATTCTTTTCGTATTCCTTCCATGATAGTATATAACGGAACAAACACATCTACTTCACTGGAAAATGCAAGAGAGTCTCGAATAGAATTTTGAATTTTTTTGATGAGTGCATATTTCTTTGGCAACATATACTTGTTAGTGCTAACTCCGTATTCTATATCCTGAAAATCCGACTTGATTTGATCAGGATTTAACCCATCTGACAATCTAATATTCTGATTTTTCAATTTTGCAATTTCAACTATGATGCTATTCATAATTTCAGAATTCATATATGATAATACATATTTCTAATTCATTTTTCAAAAATAAAAGAGCCGTTAATATTTTTAAAAATTCAGTCTGTATATATAACTATCTTTTTTAAAAATTCAGTCTGTATATATAACTATCTTTTTTAAAATTCAGTCTGTATATATAAATATATTTTTTAAAATTAATTCTGTATATATAAATATCTTTTTTTAAAATTAATTCTGTATATATAAATATATTTTTTTTAAAATTCAGTCTGTATATATAAATATATTTTTTAAAAATTCAGTCTGTATATATAACTATCTTTTTTAAAAATTCAGTCTGTATATATAAATATATTTTTTAAAATTCAGTCTGTATATATAAATATAAATGCAGACAAAAATAAATATCAACCATGATGAGCGATTATCAGTCATTTGGCCCCCTTGATATAGGCCGTTGTGGTTCTATTTGCATTGATTGGGTCCCTTATTAGGCCTTTGTGTCTTTCATAGGGTCCTTTGTTAGAGCATTTTTCTGTTTCTGTTTTATATCAGAATGTTTTTGCTCTTTGAGATATGACCCTATGACCGTTTCTATTAGCCTATAATTCATTCTGGGGTTACCCAATGTGCATCCACGTTTTGGCCGGTAATTCATTTTTGAACACCATACGGGGTAACCCAAATGTGATGGAGAGCTAATTACATCCATGGATGGTATTTATTTTAGGTCATTTATATTTACATTCACCGGAAACATATTCCCCTAAGAGTGAATCTAACTCGTCAAATAACGGGTTATAATCACAAGAGGGTATGTTTACGTGAAATGACCTAGAGGTTACATATATACGACAACACATCTTTGGAACTCCTTGGTTGCCTTCACATCCAAGTAAGCCCAAGGGAAACCCGAAACATACATCTCCGGAAGGGAGGCCTAACGTGGCAAACGCCATCTTAGACCGCCCAGAAGATATGCTTGGGGTGACGTCACAACATATACTTAATTAAGGACAGCACAAATACCGTATATATCTCCATTCAGATTGTAGGTATACATATACTTAATTAACTTAATTAAGGACAGCACAAATACCGTATATATCTCCATTCAGATTGTAGGTATACATATACTTAATTAACTTAATTAAGGATGGATTATAATTCAATGATGATGTAATATGGATTATAATTCAATGATGATGTAATATGGATTATAATTCAATGATGATGTAATGATGATGGGACGGCACAGACATCACAAACATGAAACGACGGGGCTGATTTTCAAAGGCCAATTCGACCAATCAAAGCAACCCATGAAATTAAACCCGGTTGCATGATTGAGTAAAAGTCAACCACGCACACGTGTCAATGGCGTGGGTTATTTTTTTACTGGTCGAATTGGCCTTGAAAGCCCCAGCTTTAAACCTTTCATTTAGTATATAAGGCGACTAATACAGCAGCTTCAATCCACAGAGTGTGTTATTTTATTTTCTTGAATTACTTGTTAATGGTGCTTCACAGTATTTAAATGAGACAGAATATTTGCATAAAGCACTAAAAAAAAAGAATATAATCGTTTGAAAACATTTTATATTTGATTTCTTTTCTAATTAATTATATCCCAAGCCGCTGAATCACAATTTAAGGGCAAATAACCCACGACATACTGTAATGTAATTTTTATAGATGTAGCATTTGTACATCTTTTATAGGTGCCATGTCGGCATCCTCTTTTTTTTAAAATCTTTATTCAATATTTACATATTAAATTATACAAATGATAGTCAACATACAGACATTTAAAAACACTTATATTTACACATAATAGTAGAAACATATAAGAGTAGGTGGGGGGGTTGTTATTTCCTCCCTTATCATCTCGACACCATCTAAGGGAGAGAGTATATAAAGAGAATTAATACATCAATCCGCAAGTATGCTATTTTATTTTCTTGAATTACTTATTAATGGTGTTTCACAGTATTTAAATGAGACAGAATATTTGACTTAAACACTAGAACAAAGAATATAATTGTTTAAAAACATGTCTTTTCTTACAAAACAATGCCCAGCGCTGAATCACAATACCCATTTAACAAGTTAACACAATCTAAGGGAGAAAGTATACACGTGTGTTATCCTGTAACGCCTGCATCTCCGGATCACATCCTATGTTATGAAATACGCATTAATCGCACGTGACACAGAATATTTGACTTAAACACTAAAAAAAAAGAAAATATTTCTTTACCTATAAAACAATACTCAGAAGCTAAATCACAATGATAACTCCCTTGGTTATATCATTTAAGAGTGGTCTCCCTTGGTGTTATAGACACACATACGAAAATCAAATTTTCTGATAATACCATTACGGAATGCTTCATAATTAACAAGCACGGAGGGGTGAGGTCTGAATTCTTGGTTCATTTGTATAATAACACTATTTTTCTAATTCATTGTTTGGTTTAATTATAAGTCTCTGTATATAATCTTGAGCAGTCTTTATTATTTTGTCATCGTTGGGGTCAATGACAGTATTTTTTATTTTTTTATCATAATAGCGTTTTAGTTCCCTGTATCGTCTGCCGCCGCACATAACGCATAATTGCGACCTCCCCCTGACCCCAACCCCACATTGAATACAGGGTAACGGACCTCGGCTTCCACGACGAAAGCTTTGCATATGATACCAACAGAATTCATTTCTGCATGATTTGTTACACGGTGTCACTGATCCAATCATAAGCCATTTGCAATGATTCATTATACTTAAATCTTTCATTTAAATACTTGTTTTAATTATAGTATGGAGGAGTTCGAGAGATTATCGAAAATTAAGCCTTGGAAAAGTGTTCAATTCAATCTTGATAGAGTTTCTGATACACCAAAGAATAAAATTCTTGATAGAACCTTGATTAGTAAAATCAGAGACTGTTTTAATGAATTCAAGCGTGATGGGGCAGCTCATTGTTGGTCAACATTTCGAATTGATGGTGTTGTTGACGCTACCATGAATGATGAAAAAGCAGCAGTGATAATCTCACGTCTTGGGGAAGAAAGAAATTTTTTTCGAATAAAATTCCTTATCCATGATAATGGAAAATGGATAATTAGGGACAAATACGAGCCTATTCTTAAGGACAAAAAAACTGTCACTGTGACTCAGGATTCAAAACCAGGAATTTTGACTGGACTTGATAAACCCTACTACGAAAGATCTTATCCTGTCACAGTAGTTGTTTACGGGATATATCCACTCAATGAAAAACCTGATATTTCAAAACTAGCACCCATGAAATATTCGACAGGGCTCAATTGTGTAGCAACACGAATAATAGAACACTTCACAAATGCGTCCCGGGGAAATAAACTAACTGATCTAAGACGAAAAAAAATAACCGAATGGGAACTGACAGTGAAACAGCATGGGGCAACAATTCAAGATATAGCCAAATTAGAAACATCATTGAGATTTCCAATATCGGTAAGGACAATCACCGGAGAAGTATTATACGAATCGAAATATAATAAAAATGGAAACCCAATACAGATTATTGATCATAACGAACACGCGTGGTCATCTGCAGTAACAATATTCCCACGGGATAGAACCGTAAAATATCTGTTTGGAACCGAAGAGTTTTTTTCAGAGCAGAAATTATTTGATGCTATTTACCATTTGAGTAAAAACGATCCTGTGTCAGTGTGGCTATTTCATAGTACTTCAGACGAAGAATGTAGATTTGATCAGTTTGTAAGACCCAACGGAGAATTGTACCGTACTGAAGAGCTGCATAATCAAATGAAGCAACTAGCTAGTGAATTTTCTCCCCAGAGTTCTGGGGGGGGGAAGACAACGATCAATTATTAGCAAACTGTTTTACAGTACCATCAGTTGCAGCACATTTTGCTAGAAAGAAAAACGCGTGGAAACCAACCCGAAGTGAGTTCTTATCAGATGTCAAATTGTCCTGTCTTGAATACAGCCATGGAGGATTATGGAACACAAAATACACCGCTGATACCGTTATTTCAGTTGATATGATTGCATGTTATCCAGGAAGTTTTCTTGGGTATGGAGAGTGTGAGAAATATTTCAAACGATTTGGACACCCTACACACGAAATGACCCGTGTTGCTATTAATGGACCACTGCCACATTTCGATTTAACCGGATTCGCTTGTGTAGTATCATTTGAAATGGCTGAAGGGCTTCATCCGTGTAGTTATCTTTGGATTGGTAAACACATGTCTGAAAAACACTGGATGCCAATAGTGTTATTACGGTATATGCTTGATTGTAAGATGTTAAAATCATTAATTGTCAGTGAAGCAATTATATCCTATCGAGCACAGAAATCAGTCTGGTTACCACAACCTGATCTAGAAAAAATAATTAGCGAAGAGCGAAAACTGTTTCCTGATTTTAATGAACAACAAATCATGGATTGGTCCAGACAGTTATTTGAAATCAGAAACAATGAAGCAAAAGATCTTGGACGAAGAATAATCGGTAAATTTACCCAAGGTGGCAAAGATGATAATACGAGATATTCTTCACGATTGATTATAGACAATGCTGAATACGATTTTGTAATCAAAGATTTAACGAATAGGGGCTTATATGTCAATCGTAAGGACGCATTTATGTCCGATGGAACCAAATTGGGTACAATTGTTACTTACACTGATGGATACCATCAGCAGTACACATATTTGAGAGCTTCTATGCTTGGTTATGCTTCTATCAATCTGTTTTCAATGATCAATAGATTTCCTACCACCGCAGTTAGAGTTGCTACTGACTCATTTTACATAAATAGCAAAATGGCTGATTTTAAGGCTACTGGCAACAAGAATTGGGGGTCATGGAGAATTAAGAAGGAAATGCTTCATGATTATATTCCATCAGCAGATGTTACCATTGAAAATAATTACTTAGAAAGCAATCAGTGTTCAGAATTTTCTAGTGCACCACCGATTTCTGATCCAATCTGTAGATATAAAACAGTTTATTTAAACGGCTGTGGTGGGTCAGGAAAAACAACCCGGGCAATTGAGTTATATCGTGGGAAATCAAACATGATTGTGCTAACACCAACTCACAGACTCGCCAGAGAGATGAAACAACGAGGGGTAAATGCCTGCACTTATCACAGCTTTTTCCGATGGAAGGGAGATAAATGGACTCCTGAGCGCATGGGAGAGAAATTTATTCCTGAAATCATGTTTTGGGATGAAATAGACACAGTGTCAGAAGATGTCTTAAAAATATTTCTTGAGTGGTTGTTATTGAAGAATACAAAAGTCGTAATGTGCGGTGATCACGGCCAACCTCCACCATTTGTCGGTGCATCCCCCCATGAATGGCTAAAGGGTTTTGTAGACTATTATGAAGAAATTGATACCGATCATAGATCACTTGATAATGAATTAAAAGAATTTAAGAAACTAATTAGATTACAACCGGATAGAATCCAGTGTGAAATAGCCCGTGAAATAATTTCGGAAACTCCCATGAATGAGTTTTGGGAAGCGTGGAGACCAAATGATTTAATCATTGCAAGTAGAAAAATAGTCAGGGATACACTTCAGATGAAGTTATTTGAATTGCATAAACAAAAATTTGCAACACTTCCAGTACCGTTATGTTATAGGCCATCGGATACACGAAAACAGAACATCGAAGTTGATATTCCAGGACCAAAATCCGAAGGATTTCAAAGACAGATTCTCGTATTAAATGATATTGTGCTGGTTGATATCAATGTCGTTGAAGATGCATTGCGTGCTAATAAATCCCCATGGACGCTAGGTTATGCAGCAACAATACACTCTTCACAGGGATTGACTATATCGGATACAACTGTTTGGATGGTAGATAATCGCATAGAATGGTCGAATTTAGTCTATCTCGCAGTGTCTAGAGTACGAAAAATAAATCAACTTCGAAGAATTGTCTTCGATGATGAAATCATTGGCGATGATGAAATCATTGGCGATGATAATGATATTATTGATAAAAAACTCTCCGGTTACAAACAACAAGACAAAAAAAAACAACGAGAATTTGATATTGATGCTGAATTAATAATCACTTTGAAGCAACAACAAAATAATCACTGCGCAAGTTGCAATTGTATAATGCGTTGGCAGTATTCGGATAAGGATCCTCGCCAATTCACCGTTGACAGAAAAAATAACAATCTCGGTCATGTCAGAAATAATGTGATGTTGACTTGTCTTGAGTGCAATAGACGCAACGGTGCTAGTTAAGCCCATGCGGTGGTAATTGAGTATCCTCAGGTATCACTTGTAATTGTTGTCTAGTAAAACCCCGTTGAGGGGCAGTTGAATCCAGTTTATAGATTGGAAGTCTACCCGTAGATCGTGTTATACTAGATATCTTATGCGTAGTGACGCTCCAAATAGGATCAGTAGCCCTTTTTGTGCCACCCTCAAGCTCTCCTGGTTCGTATAAGTACCTCACAATGACATTACTACCAAGAATTGGTTGGGAAACGCTAAAATCGTTTTGAATTTCCATTTCAGGTATTGACTTCTTTTTAATCGCATTGATAGGTTTCATGTTGATGGTTTTAGTAATCTCGTTATTCAGTGCAGTAATCACAGCTGGTAACCTTTTAACCCATTCACGGGATCTTTTTTCTTGGATGAATTCTTTTGCGTATTGATATCCAAATAACCGCTCAGCAAGGGTTTTATTAAACCGTTCTACAATGGCCTGATCACGATGTAGCGCAGTATGTCCTCGTCTGATAGTGACTTTATGATTTTTCATTATTGATAACACTGCACCCTGAAATTCCTTGCCCGGATCAACTTGTAACAGATTTGGCCAGTGCAGAGGACTCCTTCGATAAATCCTTT
Organism: Unio delphinus; assembly: GCA_029339505.1. NCBI lineage: Eukaryota > Metazoa > Mollusca > Bivalvia > Unionida > Unionidae > Unio > Unio delphinus. The sequence continues at coordinate 5,367,308 of JAQISU010000173.1, forward strand.
CAAATGCAGAAGCTACTTCAGTGGCTGATTTTGTTTTTAACGGTTCTGCTTCTTTGTATCGACTTGCAATATCAACTACGGTTAATGCGTATTTGTAACCACGATCATGTGGCAGAAATAATAGATCAGCCTGATGAACTTCATTGGGTCCGGTCACATCAAAATGCGAGAAATTGATTTGTTTAGGCGGTGGTAGATAAATTTGCCATAGTGCCTGTTTGGATAACCAATGAGCCGCAGTGGTTTTTTTCACTTTTGCAGCACTAGCGAGTTTATGGATTGCTGATTTACCCCTCCAGTATCCTCTTGGGGAATAATAAATAGATTCCATGTTGTTATTAATTACCAGCCCCTAACATCAATTTACTTTTCATAGCCGATTTTATCAAAAAGGAAGCCAATTTTTCTTTGAAAGATTTATCAGAAATAGCATTTAACGCATGAATTAATTTCACATCTGCTAGATGCCTGTGCTGCAGATTAATGCTTTTATAAGATACATCATGAAGGTGACAGGCCTTATCAATAGCGTTTATTGGTTCCTCACCGGGTCGGGGCTGATTTTGATCATTGAGTCTGATATCAAGTCTTGTTCCCGGTCCACAGTAGCTATATCCTGGAAGGTGTTTTTCTCCGGGGTATTTTGCCCATGGGGTTCCAGGGAGTTTTGCTAATTTGGCTGCGATATCACCTCCTCTTTTTTTTTAAAGGTTCCTTGAGTTCCTTGGGTTTAGAAACAAATCTAAATTTCTTTATACTACATTGTACGCATTTACCAGAAAGCGCTGATCGGTTATTTTTAGTTGTAATCGTCGTCAAGTCATCTGTGCCAGTACGTTTTTTACACTTCACACAATATAGATCCATAATTTATATATAACGGCATGAATATAATTGATTATTCAGCTACCCGACGACGGGAACCTATTAAACATCATGAAATGTTGCCGAATTCAATTAGAATGATTATAATCGGACCATCTGGAAGCGGAAAGACACAACTGCTACTTAATTTGATAACGAGATGGATGAAATGGAACAAATTGTATTTAATAGCCCCGAGTGTAGACGATCAGCGATGCTATGAAGTGCTAAAGGATTTTAACGAGAAAGCAAAAGAATTTCAAATCGATGAAGATTTTATTGAGTTTATTACTGATATAGAGGAAGCCCCTTCCGTGGAAGACATCGATGGAAGTATTAACAATTTAGTGGTATACGATGATATCATGTTAGATAATCAAAAAAATCCTGCTAGAATATTTTCCCGAGGCAGGCATAAAAACACTGATGTGATCTATGTCACTCAACGGTACACACAAATACCAAAAGTGATCAGAGATAATTGCAATGTGTTGTGTGTATTTAACGGCGTTGATACTCATACGCTACGAAATATTCATCAGACCTGGTGCAGCGGTGATATGAATCATAATCAATTTAGAAATTTCTTTAGTCACGCTCAGTCAAAACCACACGGATTTGTGACAATAAATTTAGCAGACCCTAGGACACGATATCGTATAGGACTTGATAAAATATTCGGTTAACCTAGAACTGAAAGTTCTAGCAGCAGAGGGGGTGAGTGACAACGACGTTGCGACGCGAATGTTTTCAAACAAGGGTCAGAGACTTATTTTTTCGCGAGAAGGGTCAAGTGTTATTTGGAGGGGGTATAATCAAAAATAAAAACAAAAAATGTTGTAGGATTCACCCTCTCTGCTGCTGCTCTTTTCTTTCATTGCTAGAGACCTTGAGCTCTGTAGTGGACCTTTTTCCCCTAGACAGGCTGCACTTGAGTCCCCATTTGGTAATCCTTTTGACAGTGTGGAAAATGCTCTGAATTTTTCTATGTATGGATTTTTGCCATCAGCTGAGTGCTTTGAACCCCACTCATAATTGTTAACAAATGCATCATATTCAGGGTGTTTGGGGGGTTTAGAATCTCGTTCAGTAGGCACCATCAAAGAATTGCCATCCTAGTTCACCACATTTCTGGTACAAAATTAATATTTTGGCGGACAATATACCTTGGCAAGGTTGTCTCATGAAATGTTTGCTCCATCAATGCAGAGATGAATACCTGTTCCTTTGGTGAACTTATTTTGGGAACATGTTTGCAAACAAGCTAAAGATCAATCTCCACTTTAAAATTTTAATTTCTCTGACCTTGAGGTCTGGACAATGGTTGCTTTCTGCCTCAAGTCAAATTGTCTGTTTGCTTAAGTGTTCCTGTCTTTCAAAATGATCCCAGAGGTTGTACAGGAAGTCAAGTATTGCACTTCTCAGCTCATATTGATCATCCCAATACTGCATATCTTCAGCTGAGACGCATCAGTTCCATTTGCAAATATCTTCATTGTGCTTTTTTTGGTTTACACTCTTAAAAGGTTTTTTAGTGAATCTTCCTTAAAAAATCCTACCTCAAATAGGTTTTTGTGCTCTCTTTAGTGTATTCAAGAAGGGGTAGGAAGTATCATTTTCTCCATGAAAGGTTCAACTAATGTATCAGCTTTCACCATTTCTGGTTGTATTGCATTAAATATCAAGAGAGCTTACCAGTCCCTCGCTGGTAAGAATCTGCCATTCATGAAAATTAAAGGCCATAATGCTGCCTCATGGGTATGTCGAACTTATTTGCCTTTAAAGGATGTAATAAAAACTGGCATATTTACACTAATTTCTCCTCATTTTACCTTTACTGGTTAGCTAACACTGCTCTGGTGACCTCGGATGTGGAAGGTCTCATGTTAGAACCCCAGGCTGAGTTATACCAAAGACTAGTTTTAAAAAACATGGCACTAACAGCTGCCTTGTTCTGTGCTCAGCATTACGAGGTTAGGTTAAGACTGTTTGACCTGGTGTCAAGATAATGTGACTGGGTTGGACGTTATGTTACATGTCTGCTGCATGATGCCCCAGTGCTGGACATCACTATAAATGGCCACACTGCAGAAATCTTAGTGATATGACTGAACAGATTGTTAAAACTGTTAAAAATTAAAATCACAGGCAAATTAGTTAGCTAACCAAAGCGAAAGCTGGGACATGATTGCCATCACTTAGAAAGTGTCTTGCAAAGAATCCAACCTGCAGTTATCTCTTACTCTTTAATGAGGGTGTAAATTCCTTTTGTTTTACTTGCCAGTTGTGAGACTTTCAGTCTCCCACCAAACTGACAAATTCTGTGCAACAGCAACAAGTATAGTAACACTGATATTAAAATGTAGTTTTATGGAGAGATACAGCTAATTTTAATGATGTACTCCTTATTGGTTCCTGTTGTCAGATTCCTACTTTCCATCTCATGCTGATGTCTCACTAAGTTATGATATGGCTTACAAAAGAAATGATACACATTGTGCAAGGGTAATATATCTGTGAGTTTTTTTTTGTGATCTATTGTTCTGAATCTTTTGGTTCACCCTGATTAAAGGATTACATTTTGTTTTGCATTTACAGCTTTCTCCACTCATAATTGGATGAGCTATGCAACAGTTAAGTATCATCAAAATTATCCCCCCCTCCATTTTTTTACATTTTTTAAATATTTTGGAATTTTGGGGGACTTTGTGAAAGCAATGCCAGCAAATTTATTGAAAATCCACTTGATCGAATTTAGTAGACATGATTATATGAATATTCATATTAATTATTAGCATAACTTAGTGAGACATCAGCATGTGGTATAAAGAGGGAATCTTGCAAAAACCAATTGGCTTAGACAATGAGAATCACTGAAATTTAGTAGGTGTGTTTCTATGAATATGTCAATGGCCGAACTATATTAAAGTTTTTCTTACAAGATAAATATTTCACACTTTTTGGTCTGAGAGTTTTTCTGTACATTGGGACTGACATGTTTTGCAAATGCTCAGCATTAAGAGGTTAGTGTTAGGACTGATAATGGACCCCTCATCCAAGCATTTGTGAAGGATGAGGGGCATTATTGAAGTAAAGACGGAGGCTGAGCATGTATACATAGCATATAACTCTGTCATTGGTGGAAACGGCGCTCTTCAAAGAAAAAAACACTTTTTTCCTAAAACACATGATTTCACCCGTTGTAGCCTATATAAACATGCCACCAGCACGAGATATTCATAGTTTAAAGAGAAGTGTTTTGTTGTCTAAATAAGACAGGGAGGGAAAAACCTCATTCTGATGAAATCTCAACTTACAACGAATTGGGTGGGTGTATACATGCTCAGCCTCCGGCTTTACTCCAATAATTATGCCCCTCATCCTTCACAAATGCTTGGATGAGGGGTCCATTATTTTTTGTAAAGCCTTCAGCATCACATGTATACATAGCATTTTTTAAAGATTGACAACAAAACATTTGCTAAAACATCAATAGTAAAAGTAAGCCTATTTCTGTTAAGTTGTAAATCATAAATTGAAATTATTTGCTATTAATAAATGCTTCAGCAAAACCCGTACTATTAGTCTGAATATCCCTTAGATAAAATTTTTGAAAAGTTATTACTGATGCACACTCAGTCTGCTTTTTAATATATGCAAGGAACAGCCTTCTCTGAAAGCAGCTGATGCTGCAGCAGTTCTGTAAGGATGTGCTTTAAATTTATAAGTATCAATTCCTGATTGTTCTAAAATCATTTTTAACCATCTTGCAATAGTACTAAATGTCACAACTCTATTGGAACAATAAGATACCAGAACTTGAGTAGATTTCCTAAGATTTTTAGTTCTGTCAAGATAATGCAGCAAGGTATGCATAGCACAAAGCTTTTCATAGTCATAATGTAGTAGTTTCAACTGGAATTTCTTACCTTGCCTTGAAGTTTACAACAGATCCGAAAAATTGAATACTATTTTATTTGTCATACAAGTCATGTTATGTAAATTCAAAGATTTTAGAGTTTGTGCTCTTGGAGCTGTATATAATGCAATAAGAGCAACGAGCTTCATTGTTAATAACCTTAAAGATACAGTTTCCAAAGGAAAAAGGGTACACAGGTATTTTAAGACAATGTTTACATCACAAGTATCCATATACCTTGGTTTTGGTGGACTTTTGTTAAACCATCCCTTCAAGTATCTATTAATCAACAATGGATTTGAACACCATGCATTATGAAACATTCTCAAAGTAGTAACTAACATTGCCTTGTGAGTATTGACAACACTATATGACTTACCTTCAGTTACCAAAGAATCTAAGTAAGAAATAACTGTTACCTCAGAGACACAAATGGGATTAATTTTCCTGATTTTACACCAAAAACACCATTTTTTCCATGCCAAGTTATACTGTTTAGTTGTCCCTGATCTCCATGAATTAATAGTGATGTCCACAGCTGTTCTTGGAAGTCCTTGGTTTTGGAGTAATCTCCTGATACAGTCACCACGGTTAAGGATAAGGGCTTCCCTAGAGGATGAATTTGACCATTGTTTGGAAGAGTCGGTATATTTTTGTTGGAAGTCTAATTGGAAGAGAAATTAAACATGATAAGAGCAAAGGAAACTAGGATTGTGATGTCCAATGTGGAACAATTAATAGTGCTTTACTAACCTTATCGGCAATAATTTTATTCAATATTTTCCCAACAAGATTAAACGGGGGGGGGGAAATATAAGGGGTTAAATCATGCCAGGAGAATGAAAAAGCATCAATTTTAAATGCACCTGCTTCGGGGAACCACGAAGTGAACTTCTTCAACTGACAGTTTAATCTAGATGCAAAAAGATCTATGTCTGGAACAAATGTCTGTGCACACACTCTGTGAAAGATTTCTTTCTTTAGCATCCATTCAGTGGAGTCAGAAAAGTTCCTTGACAGATAATCTGCCTGTACATTATCTTTGCCTGCAATATGGACTGCAGATATGAAAATTTCCTTTTCCAAACACCATTCCTAAATCTGTTTAGTTAGCTGATCCATTTGAATTGATGCCATTTCATCCATTTTATTAATATAAGAGACCGCACATATGTTGTCAGACTGAATCTCAATATGTACATTTTTGTGATCTGAATGAACAGCTTGTGAGGCAAAAGAAATTGCTAATAACTCTAGGTAATTTATTGAAAAAATAGTCTCACTCTTGTCCCATCTACCAGAGACCGACCTGTTTGAATCCAATGCATAAGCTCCCCACCCTGAGAATGATGCATCAGTTTGAATAGTATAAGCAATGTTGTCTTGTTTAATAGATTTCCCATTCCTGGCAGCCACATTTAGGTACCACCATTTAAGTTCCTGTATACTTTGAGAGGACAACTGAACTGTACTATCATAAGTTTTATTTTCACTCAGACCTTTTATTTTATCACGTTCCAAATACCTGTAGTGCATTGGGGCTTCCAGTATTGCATAAAAGGCATTAATGAGCATGCCAATAAATGAAGCCAACTCTTGTATTCTAACATACTTTATATCCAAGAGTTTCTTGGCAAAAACCTATGATTTTTTCCACTTTATTCTCAGAAAGGAAAACTTTAAACTGAACAGAGTCCAACACAAAACCAAAAAAGAGAATTCGTTGAGATGGAATAAGCATAGATTTTTCTAGATTGATTGTGAAACCAAGAGATTTCAATGTCTCAATCATAGTCCAAGTATTTTGCAAGCAAATGTGACTCTCAGCATCCAAATTCAACGAGTCATCAATATAATATGAACACCTAATGCTCTGCTGTCTAAACCATGCATAAATGGGTTTTAGGATCTTAGTGAAAACTCTTGGAGCAGAAGAAAGCCCAAAAGGTAAACATACAAACTGAAAAAGCTGACCATTACAAACAAACTTAAGAAACTTCTGATAATCTCTATGTATTGGAATACTAAAATAAGCATCTTTTAGATCAATGGAAGTAAAGAAATCATTTTTCTGGATGAGATCTAAAACAATTTGAAATGTTTCTTGCTTAAAATGTTCATAATGAACAAATTTATTCAATTGTTAAAGGAAGTATAACTGGCCTAAAGTTTCAATTTGATTTGGGAACAATAAAAATGTTCGAAATAAATTGATTTTTCCTCACAATGGGATGGAACTATAGCTCCTTTATGTAGAAGTTCAGTGATTTCATTATATAAAATTGTTTTCTGCTCAGTTGAGACTGGAATTTCCTTTGGCAAAAAGGACTGAAAAGGCATGGAATCAAATTCAATTTTGTAACCCGAAACTGTTTGCAAAATCCATGGATCACGAGTAAAACCACACTATACAGCAAAACATTGTTTCAGTTTTCCAACAGAACTTACCTCAACCAATTTTAATTTATGAGCCCATTTGGGGAACTAGTAGAGGCAGGTTTCCTTCCTCGATTGGAATTTTGGTATTGATACCTGTACGAATATGTAGCACTATAAGGTTGAGATCAAAATCTTGCCCTCGGATTGAAGTCTGAACCTCGCATGGGTCCACCACCTCGAACACCACGGCCTCTAGTAAAATCTCTGAATATGGGCAAAATTTTCTTTGGTAAGTGCAAAGCCAGTGTCACATCTTTTAACCTCCTTGGCCATATCATCCCCAGAAAGCATGGATGTTATGGGGGTATGCATATTACACAGATTGGAATATTTCGGTTTCAGGTGTGGTTGAATCATGTACCTTCTTCTGAGGGAGACGTGATATTGTACCTGACCCATAAGGGTAATACCATCTGAAATTAAGGTCTTTGCCTTTGCATTAGCAGCAATCTGAGGCTTTAATGGTTCTGCTAATTGGACAATTGGCATAATGCTTGCAGCAACAAGATTTTGGATATCCCTAAAGGCTTTGTCATAAGAGTGAACTAGTTTATTAAGGTCATTCCAAATTTCCTGATTGACAAGCGGTGGGCCTAACCTATCACAGTTTTCTGGGATTTTGTACTTCTGTACAATTTCATCTGTTTCACATAAGGAAGTGCATGCAGTGTAAATCAGCATTGCTAAGGATTTTGGTATGGGCTCTCCTTTCTGGAGAGTTTTCAGTTTGGGTAACTGCCATATATCAGAATTGTTAGTAGAAAGAAAGACAGTTGTAATCAGGCTGCAAAGTGTCAAAAAATGCCCCATTGATTTTCCCACTAAAAGAAATTTGCTCGAGTGGTCTACCTGCATTACCCTCTACTGGGGTAACATCAACATCGCTATAATGCCCTTCATTTTCAACTTCTACATGTAATTCCGGTAACGGTTTGCCAAACAGGGCATCAATTTCATTGACATCTGTCACAACAGACTGCATATTATTTAGACCCAATTTTGTCTTCAACAGCTCAATATCGGTTTCCGACCTATTATTTATATCGATGAGATTGGACGTCTTCGACTGTCCGACATTTTTTTACTTGTTTTGTTGCCATAACAGGCTTGCGTTTTGCCACTTTCTGATCTCTAGTCACAACAGATTTTAATTTTTTGTCTCTAGTTTTCTGTTTTTGTGGCTTCATAATTCCTTTCCCTCATGAGGAACTTGCCTCAGCTTCACAAAAGGTTGCGATATTCTCAGGCCCAAAACCCGAAAATCTGAGTCGACTTCGAGGTCAGTAATTGAGAGGACTTCGTCCTTGTCAGTAGCCATTACGACTAAATAAAAATAAAAATAAAAATAAACTAAAACAGTGAGCACGTATAGCTTGGACTACATCCTAAGCTGGCTTCAACAAACCTAGACACGCGACTATTACTTACCATTTTGTACTTACCGCTCCGCTACAACGCCAGAATAAAATATGAATATCTTGTGCGGGTGGCATGTTCATATAGGCTACCTCGGGTGAAATCACGTGTTTTAGGAAAAAAGTGTTTTTTTCTTTGAATAGCGCTGTTTTTGCCAATGACAGAGTAATATGCTATGTATACATGTGATGCTGAAGGCTTTACAAAGAATAATGTGACTGGGTGGGACATAATGTTACATGTCTGCTGCATGATGGCCCAGTGCTACATATCAATGGCCACACTACAAAGATCTTAGGGATATGACCAAACAAATTTTTAAAACTGTTATAAATTTAATTTTTTCAATTTATATTTCCTATTGAGACAATTTCAGAGGTAATTTGGTTCACCAAAGAAGGAAAGTTTGATAATACAAGTTATGCTTGTCATATTATTACAATAAAAGCTTTATTAAGCTCATCATAAAAGATATACTTTTTTTCAGCATCGTTCTGTCTATAAAACGATTATTAAATGCCAAGGACAAATTGCTGGAAGTCATTCCTAAAAAAGGTAAATATATTTTTTAAATGATACAATTCATAAATTTAGGATTTGTGTATGGCTCATTTTTGAGTCATATCATTTGAAATTCCTTTTTATGGGCAATATATAACTAACTAGGTATAAATATTGCTAGCATCCACAAAGAAGAAAGGAAAACCAAAATACGCTTGAATGAAAAATGTATTCCATGTTTGGGAAGAAGATTATTTTACCTGGATATAAATTTGACCCTATGTTCTGTATTGTACAGAAAAAAAGAAAAAAAAAGTGAAATTCAGATAAAGAAGTAGTAATTTGGAGAATCTGGTTCTGGTAAACTGAGAAACATCTCAGTTGTTCAGTTTATGGTGTCTGCATCAACAAAACCCTGAATGACTCTTGTTATGTACATTCATTCTGTAAGAATGTATATCAACAAAAAGATATGGCAGCATATATGTATTGAAATGTTTATCTCTTGATTAGCATGTTGAAGTAATTCAGTAAGATTTATAACATGCATTTCATTTATTAAAACATTATTTTAATTTCTTAGATGTAAATTTTATATAAGTTTATATTATTATTTTACTAACTGATCTCTTGAAAGCAAACCAAGTGAAGCTGAGAGACTAGACTACCATAGTTACACATTGTAGTCATGGATACAAAGATGATCTTGTAAATCATGTACATGTGCAGTTAAGATTAATTCTGATTAAATTTAGCAGTACATCTTGCTCCATTGATAATAAAATTTCACTGCATCATTTGACAATAATGATCTATTTTAATGTATGCACTGTGCAGTGGAATCATGCAAGAATATCAATGTTGCAAATAAACACCTTGAAGGGAACAGTAACAAAGCAACATAAAAATACAGCCCCCCCCCCATTAAAAGACACCTATCTGTAAATTGATCTTTCCTTTATATATAGGTTTTGCTGTATCTGGAAGTACACCTCGTTTTTCTTGGGGGAAATACTGAAAATATGGTTATCAGTGTAAAATATTACGCATCAATTACTGATCATTGATTCAACAGTCTTTTTTAAAATATTTTTCTGTTTTTTAAGTACTTTACTATTTTATTGAAATGTCTTTCACATAAATAAATATTTTGGTGGTTTAAAAAAAAAAAAATTAAACATTTTGTAAAGTCTGAAATATTGTTTATGCCAAAAATTTGAAGGAATGGATTAAAGTTTCAGATAAAGAATATATCTTGCACATTGGTAGCTAAGTTCACATTCTAGCCCAAGACTTTCTGTTTAATTGATGTTTGCATTAATAAAAATTTTGTATGATAATTTTTATTCCAGACCCTGTGCCTTATTGGATGAATATTAGTACAGTGAGAGATGAAGTATTAGAGAAGAGTGATACTGCTCTTCAGGCATTAGAGAACTCTGGAGAATCTTGGATAAAACAGCAGCTTAACCCAGGAGATGACCTTATTAAGAAGTTTACCAATGGAAATTACTCTCAAGTAACTATTTGTTTTACATTAGTCTAAATTTACAAATATGTTACCAACATTTTGAAATGGTTGTTTTGTGTGCATAAGTTGTGCAATTTTTATTTTACCTAGTTATGAAATCTCAACATAAGGTCTTCCTGATGTCATTTATATTTTTCACTGATTTTCATTTTCTTGCACATGACTGTTATTGAGATTATTAAAATTGTAGAAGCATTTTTCTTTTTCATTATTTAATAAATGAAAGAGGTCACAACATTTTACATCCAATCTCTGCCCAAGTTCATAACCGTATGATACACAATGATGTCATAATATAATTATCACATTATTTTGAGCTGTTCTATAGATGTTGATTTTTAAAAAGTTAATATCTTTTATTGGTAAAGTTCACAATTTTTTGTAGCTAAAAATACACAGTAGCAATAGAATATTTGCAAAATTATTTTACTTGCAAGAAAAAGAGCTTTCAGACTCATCTTTGATAATACTGAAAACATCCCAGATCCCAGGTGAAATGAGTGATATTAAAATATTAACAGTAAGTGAACACATATTTTGAAATATATGGTGCCGGTCTCAAACAATATAGCTCCATTATATTTCAAGGAACTATATCATATTTGAAAACAAGACAATGCTTCCATTTAAGATTGATTTTAATTAACCACCTTTCCATTTCAGTATTAGAGGCCACTAATTTGGAATAGATTCCAAATGAAATTAAATAAAGTAGAAAATATCAATGTATTTAATTGTAATCTAATTCAATGGATGAAGGGTAGAAATGGATTGATTTGACATTAGTATGTCAGTAGTTTTGTACTGTATATACTTAATGCACCTAGTTTCAGCATGTTCTTGACATGTTTTCTGTGTATTATGGCCATATAAGTTTATTAAAATTGTGTACGGAAATATGCATATAATTAATTGAGGTTCACAATGAGGATTAGTTCCATGCAACTAAATGTGCCAGCATCTTTACAAAAAAGATATAATAATAATAATAATAATAATAATAATAATAATAATAATAATAGTAATAACAATAGTAATTATTATTATTATTATTATTATTATTATTATTATTATTATTATTATTATTCTGCTTCATGAAGACAGCAGAAGTTACCAGGTCATATTCAAATTTAATGAATCTTCTGAAATATTCTCTATATCCACTACAGGAGGACCTACGGAGACAGATTATTGCAGAGCTAAAGTCCATCACTAATGATATTTTGCAACCTTTTAATGATGTCCAGGACCTAGGTGGAGAATTCCTAAATCAGTTTTTCAAGCTGTTTAATCTTGTGAAAGACATCAAGGAAGCCTGGTCACTATTGAAGAATGGGTAAAATTTACATGCCTTACTCTTGACAGCTAAAAAACGTGAACAACTTAAAATAAGTATTTACAAAGGCACGGTTGTAGGCATAGTGTTTTTTATCTTTGGATATGCAGAAAATATGAAATTTTGTGGCAATGATATACTACTCATTTTGGCATGAAGTTAGTTTTTGTACCAAAGGCATGTGCTGTTTTTGAGATGCCAACATCTCAAATTTTAGCAAGAGTTTCTCTGGTTTTCTTAATGAAAATTAACACTTTGAATTTTGATATCTTTTTTGATGATATTTGTCATGTGAGTGTTACAGTAAAATATTTAAAAATGGTTTCCCATGGTAGAAAAACATTGTCACAAGTTCTTTTTCTGGTAACATGTAGATTTGTTTTTCTTTGTCCCTCACTGTCAAATACAGTTGACAAAAATGAGTACCTTTCTATGTTTTTAAAATCATATGGGAACATAACAGCCAGTTAAAAACATCACTTAGGAAGAAAGATTAGACTTTTTAGTCATAATCAGCATTATTTACTATGTTTGCAAAGTTATATGACTTGAAACACATTATTCATTTAGAACGATTTGTGCAGGTGACATAAATGTCACACATAGTGGAAACCATGACCTAGCAAGACATCTAAACTTTACAAAACATGCTGGCCTTGTAAAGGCATGTTAAGAGAACATGAAAGTTTTAGAATTATTCATCCAGTACAATGATTTAAATACCACAATATGAAACCAATATTTCTACATCTTTCATTATCACCCATATGAGTCCTTGAAAAAAGTATTTTGATGAATAACCCTACAAGATAAAATATTTCAAATTTATTTTTTTCAGTGGACAATTTTGCTTTTTGGGGGTTATGCACTTTGTGTTCACTCACCTCCACCACAACACTGTTTGGGATTATGGAAGATATGCATGAGTTATATTGGTACTGTGTCGTTTGGAATTGATGTGGACATTCAATGAAAGAGGGTTTTACAAAAACAAAAGTGTAATGATATTTACAGTACTGTGGGTGAATAATTTACCATATACGTTACTCTTAGAATATATGCTGGTCAAAACCTTTCACCTGTTCGTCACATCTGGTAAACACATCTATTCAAGTCTTCTTGATATATAGACAAGATAATATCAGCTATTTCACACAGTGACTCACTTGAAAATTTACCATGAATCCCTAAAGTACTTCATTAAATTTGTATGTGAGTCGCTGTGTTCATCACTTTATTGTTGCTAAGTGATTGGGTTACATTTTTGGTCTTGATCATGTAATCATATGAGGTTGACCTGAAGAAACTTAGTTTTGGTACATATGTCACCATAACTGCATAGTATTTTACTTGAACTCTGAAAATAATTAGGATTTTAATTCTGGATTTTACATATTGGCCTTGCAGGTATAAGACATCTTAAATCAGTAACAGAAAATTCATGCTATATACCTTCAATCAGTGCTTTACTATCCATATTTGTAGGTATGAAGAAGCTAGGTCATTGGTGGATAAAATTTTTGGTCCAAAGTGTCACAAAGATTTTCCACGAGACATACGAGTTAGTGGTGGTGGCTGCAGTAAAGATGGTACTTTTCCTGGTCTAGATAAATATGAGCATGGTGGAGTGGATGTAGAGATTGCAGAAGGAAGAGATGTAAATATATTCTATTATTTTCACCTTTGTCACCTTGACATAGAACTTAACAGCAAACTCCGGACATAATTTGTGTTCATTTCATTAGATTACTGACTTAATCCCAAATCAAGCTTAATGAGATACAAAATTTAGATCTCACCAATGAAAAGTTTTAAACTTAGCTCAATTAATTTTGCCAATATTTTTTTATGTTGGTATTATGGTCAGTATCATGAGAGAAAAATGTTATTCAAACTTTTGCTTAGTATCAAGCCATATGATGGTAGAATACTTTTGATTTAAGTTTTTTGTTGGAGTTTGCATGTTGGCATGTGAGAAAGCTTGCCAATAGCTTCTAGTGGGTCGGTGGTTCTTTACAGGGGTTTTCCTCGGGTTCTTCCTCCACCATTAATACTGGCTGCCATGTATAGCCTAGTGTATGTTAAAATATGGTAATAAACCCTACAACAACAACATCCCTATAAAACATATTAGACTAATTGTGAACTGTGCCTAGTATTATTCAACAAATAATGATTTTCGATTGTTTAATGTTTTCATCACTTTGTGTGTTTATCCATCCATCCATTCATCATTTTTCACTCTTTTGTGCTCTGAACGAAATGCTAAAACTGTTAAAGATATCTCTTTGAAACTTATTATGCATATTAGATAGTCAGATCAGATATGTAGTAAGATCATGTCATTAAAATCATGAATGAGTATGATTATGAGCAATAGCCATGCATGTTAGCTAATGTTAATCTTGCATTTGATTGGCTGTGCTTGTGAACAATCAAGAGGCCATATTCTGTTCAGATTTTGATCAGTTTTTATATGTAAGTTTATATCTTTGACATATTGGACGAGTTCAATTGTAAACAACATTGAGACATTTTAATAAAATTATCTTTTATCTGATTGGCTGATCTTAAGAACTCTTGAGAAAGAAACAATTTTTCTAAAAAAATTTACCACAATTTTGAGTGTTGTGCTATATTTTGAGATCTCAGATGAGTTTGACTTTTAATAGATGTTCACTCATATTGATGAGGCAATCTTTTGTCTGATTGACAGAACTTGTGAACACTCTAAAGGTCATATTTCTGAATGGTCATTTACCACATGATATTATTGTGATTTAATGTGATAATCTTGTTAGTGTGCACAGCTTAAAATTGTATTTGGAATATGTTTCTTTCTGCAATAGTCTGCAGCATGAACTTCCATCTTCCTTTTCGGATCATTCGCACATCTCACCTTATTGTGGGTTTCAAGTTTCAGGCGTGGTCATTCTGAGTATGTGATTAAGCTTGCTTGTGGCTTCCCACAGGTCAATGATTATCAGATTTTTCCTGCATCAAATAATCTAACCCACCATGTTTAGGGGGTTTCGTGGTTCCAGTGAAGTTGCTGATCATAATGCCTGAAATTACCTCCCTTAGCTCCAATGTGCATGCCCACAAAAAAATTCAGTTCTGGATAGTTTACTGTTCTACACTGGATTAGCGAAACATAAAGTCAACAAAGGAAAACCAATGAATCCATTTTATAAGTCAAACTTATTTTGTTCATACTAGGAGAATATATAATTACAGACACTGAATCAGATAATTAGATTCGGTGTCCATACTTATAATTATCAGATAATTAAATATTTGCTTTCCATACTTTAATAATGTCAATTAATTAAATTAAATACACTGTCCATATTTATATTATATCTGATAATATAGATTCAGTATCCATAATTTCAGGAACATTTCACACTGCTCTCCGATTTTAAACATTTATTGTGCATTTTTGACTGCATAACTTTAAAGAAAACAATCTCAATAATTTGCATGTGTCATATATTGATATATCCTTCTTTCTCAGTTACTTTCACAAGACTAATGGTTCTCTTATAACACGAGTTAAGAAAGTTATAACACAAGTACGATAAAAAAATTGTAACGCGAATTCAGTACAGCAGCTGATCTGTAATGCTAAATATTATAAATCAGAAAAGTTTTTATTTTAATTTTAAAAATTGAACACAGTATATTAATGTATTCAGATGAACTTGACAAAGCAATAATTTCTTTAGCTATCATAACGATAAAGGAGTGTAATTAATGCTCATGGAATATTTATTCATATTTGGGTGTAGAAATTGTAAAATGTTTAGATTAATGACATTTTAATTTGTTTCATTTTCTTTTATAGAATTTTTAAACATCAAGTATCAGACAGTACATGCAATAACTTTCAAATGTGCTGGGGTCTTTAGACAAGATTTCTGATTGCCACCTGCAAGTTCATTTAGAACAGCATTCTTAAAATTAGATTAATTCCGTTTATCTTTACTTGCATTAAAGATGTAAGTTTAGAAATACAATTATTTCATAGATTTTGTCCTATTACTTTGGTTTGTCTTTTAAATCAATATTAATCCACATGACCGGATATAAAATTGCAAACAGTATGAATTTTAAGAAAGAGACTGCTTGTAAGAAAAAGCCCTACAAGTCTATAATAAATGGATCCTCATAACTATTCATCTTTGTTGTCTTTATCTATCATTCACTTTATGTAATATATGTATGCAAACACATTCATTGGAGGATGAAATGAGACAGACACACATACAGACAGACATGCAGATAGGTGAGAACCACATGTGTCATATACATGCATAGTGTGTCTAACATAGATATTTCTCCAAATTGTATACTGTAAAATTTTCATCTGTTCAAGGAAATAAAATTAAAATAATCATCAAGGAGACTCGTTTGTGTGCCTGTCTGTTCAATCACAGATGACATTTGTGCATTCTGAAAGAAACTCTAAAGTTATTTCATGAAAAATATAATTAACATTAATATAAATACAGCAGTCTAAATCAATAATAAAAGAACCTTAAGAAGTTAGAATTTGTTTCACTGTCATTCAACCTCAATTTGCTGCTATGATTAAAGCTGTAAAAAAAATACACAACATATTTTCAATATTCTTCAAGTGAGATAAATTGCAAGAACTTTTTACGCAGTGATACACTTTTGTATAATCAAATAATACAAACTAGTACATAATGTAGTAATGGAAAGATAATGAAGATGGACAGAGAACATTTGTTTGAAAGCTGGCTGCAGTGAAAGTTAGTGAAAAAAATAAAAGATGTAACAACAATTGATCAAATATTTATATAATTACTTTTTAAGATAGTGTGATATTGATCCTACTTGCAAAATGTGAGTGTTTTGTCACATTTTCTTGATCTACGACTGCCATCTTTAATTATTGAACTATCCGGAAGTGAGATGCACTGATACGCTCTCAGGTGTGATAGTAATTGTGAAACTCCCTATAGAATGTCACATGCTGAAAATGGTATTAAACCCACAAAAACAAAACAGAAATGAATTTCCTAGCTGTATATCAAATCTTCAGCAGAGCAATGTATTTGAATATAACAAGCATGTTTGTAGGATGGGGAAGCATATGTTTTGCTCCACTCTATAACATTTCAACCATTTGATATTCAGGTGGGAAACAATATACTTACAAAATGTCATTAGCATGTGTATTTGTGAATTAATAGTGGTTGTGCCATCTTCAAGATCGAGGTTATGGCTCATATTTTTAATTTTCCAAGACACTTACTCTTGACTCTGTAACTCAACTGATGGTTGAGATTTAGAAATGTATCTATATAAACCGATATGTCATCATTTGCAACACATGTCATATTTGGGGATCATTTGTGTATTTACTCATGTATAAGCCAAATAATGTAGGAAAATAAAGTCCTGAAATAAGGGGTCTCAGCATATCTGCAGCCCAAGGTCTAAACTTTAAAGTTTTTAAGCTTTTTGATGAATGCTGTTAAGGCTGAAAATCATGGGACATGAACAAAATATTTGTTCTGTGTCCTATGACTTGTATGCCTGTAAACAAAATACATTATCAGCATCCCAATATTTACTAAACTACTATGATTGGTTTTTGTTATTATTTAGCATGTGCATACTTTCTGATATCTCCAACACAAAATTAAACAAAGGTAAATAGATACTTGATAATTCATGATTCGTTTCAAATTTACCATGGAGACCATGTATAATGTACAGTACTTAAACAGGGCAAATTGTGATCAGCATCACTTAAATCATTGTTTATTCCCTAAAACATTAGATGCAGATTTTGCTTTGTTCATTGTTTCGACCAAATTCCATTCTTCCAGATAACATTTCAGCCAGTCTTTAATATCTGTTTCATTTACACAGATCCACACTCTTACTAGTTACTATTTTTCAATGGTATCAGTGATCCTACAAATAAAAAAATCTTTATGAAAAAGTTCATGTTTAATTGAGCAATGCACATAACCAACATAAATTGTACGTGTTCATGAAAGAATGGTAAAAATGTATTCTGAATACAAATCAGATAAGATCTACATCAGTTTATTTTAACTTTTTTGGGTTTTGGGCTGAACAAAAACATAATTATAAACATAGTGTATGGTTCTTTACATCAAAGCAAACACAAGTCACTTTTTACTGTATTAACATATTTTTTTAAGCATTAGTTCAGAAATTCATTATTGTATTTTGAATATATCATCAAAGTTTACTGCAGTGGTACCCAGTATTCAAATCCATTAGTGATGTGCTTGATTTAGCTGAACATACTTCATTCAGTGTATGTTCAAACATACAGTGTACAGTAATTATACATGCCAACTCTGAGAAAGAAATACATGTAACATTTTTAATATAGTATTGATTTGCCTAAATGAATGTCTTTAGAATTAAATGTGTGCATCATGTGATACTGTGTTGGACTTGTGTGTTAGCTTTAATACAGGTCATGGACTTTTAAGGGTTTATATATATTCAGTTTGGGTGGTCGGCCTCCATAGATGAGCTGATATATGCAAGTATATATGTATATATGGTATCTTACTGAGGAATGTCTTGATATATGCTGAATTGTTCAGTACACTCTATAATTTTCAACCCATTTGAAAGGGAGATATCAGTCTTGATAAGACATTATATGGTTACTAGAAGGTGTGTTGAATGTCATATTGCAGTCTTTTATTCAAATGGCAAGGTCAGTACTTCAGGTCTTATCTACATTTTGTCCTTCAGCTTTCAAACTTAGGAGCTATTCAGGATAAAAGAATGAAATTTGCCATTAAGATGAATGTTGTAGGTCAGTAGTTTATGGTCTGCTATTTATCATAAAAGTTATGTGAAGTTGAGAGAGGAACCACAGTACACTTGGGATTTTCAGTTTGATGGTATCATATTTAACACAGTCAAGGCTTTATCTTTATCTTTAAGGTCAGTTTACATTTTACTCTAATGTCATTCTGAATTGGTGTATGAAACATATTTGCTTTTCTTGTCCATCAACCTTTTTGCTAAGGTGTTCAAGACTTTGGTCACATGTCATTATTGTGTATTTTATGGCCTCATCAAGGTAGGCAGGGGGTTACAAAAACTTAATAAAACTTAACTGAATTTGCTTGTTATTTTATTTTTACAGGTTGTTGCACCTTTTTCTGGTGTAGCTATACTGTCAGATAAACCAGATGAGATAAAGATTATAGATTCTTCAGACCTAGCCCTTGGTAGTGTCATTGTGTTGACAAATGTTGCTCCAGATGACAGAATTCAGAACCCAAATGATGCTTCCTACACAAAATTCTATGTAAGTTGTGGCTTACTGCAAACAAAGAAAGCAGCAGAGTATGGTGCATAGATTAAAAAATGATTACTTGTCAAATATTAGTAGAGGAAAGTAGACTTCATGTGATGAATTGGTAGTCTCCCTTGAACCTGGTTCAAGTTAGGTCATATATTACAGAAAAATCCATGTGTTTGAAATCACATGGAGACATGGTTTTGGTCAGAAAATAATTTCATATATGCACTTTTATTTTAACTCTGTATTTTTGGATGCTCAGAAGATGGATGCATTTCAACTTTTTAAAGACTGTCAAGATAAATAATACAAACTGAATTTCACAATATCAGCATGCTTTGCTTGTTAGTATCTACTATGTGAATGTCACTCAAAATATTAGGCAAATTTTCAATAAATGTTTTTAGTTGTGGTTATTAAGGATAGAAAGCAGAGAAAAGTAAATAGATATAATACATATATTAGTTTAGTCAAATGAACACAAGGGGCAGAGCAGTATAATATGTTTTAAAATGTATCATTCTTTAGCATTTTTTTATAATCCTTAATCAGGAACAGTTAATTATCCCAGTGACTGAGTTGTGTATACATGAATTTGTCACTATGATAATGTTTATAAATGCATTGCTTTGATTTTACGTGGGAAAGCTACATCATCATAAAGCATTCTTGCTGTTAATTGTAATTATATACTCAAGAACACCAATGTTTATTAACAATTTAATGAGAAGAACTTTCAACTTGTAAAACCTAACAATAAAGGGCAGGACCACTTGCTTTAATTGGGGTGGGTAGGTTTTTAATTTGGGTATATTATGACTTGAGTACATTTTTCCTTTTGGTACATGAAAAGTGATTTGGAATGGTAGGAACTTCAGCTGCTAGTTTTCTTTTTGATTTCACTCTCTTAAATTCCCATGTCTGATTTGCCATTTCTATGTACTTCATGTATTATTTTAAGAGAACCTTTACTAAATTCATTTGTACAAGTAGCTGTTTGTTCCAGCTATTTCTTTTTACAGGTTAGACATGGAGAATATATTCACTATGCATGTGAAGATAATGTAGTTTTTGCATACTATTCAGGTTGATAAAGGAGACAAAATTTGTCACCCCCCCCACCACCCCACCACCCCCGTTGTTGTGTAAATAAAGGTTGATGCATGTAAAGCTAATGTAGTTTTTGTGTAATATTCAGGTTGGTAAAGGAGACAAAATAGGAACAGCAACAAAGTCACCCTGTACTGGAATGAATCACATTCATTTGGCAGTTGTGAGAGATGGAGGAGCTGTGGACCCTACCAACTTCCTTGAGTCTAAATTAGTTGAAGCACCTAAGTGGGTCCAGGAATGTGATGACATGAAGCTTGTGTACAAGGTTGGTCAATCATTTGCCATGAGAATATCATGGCTGTTTCATTTGTTTGTACTGATACAATTATCACAATACAGCTGTTCTTGCCATTTTTATTACAAATTGTTTCAATCACATTATTTTCTAGTTAATATCTCAAGAAATGTTCAAGATACTTGATATACATTAATATCATGATAAGAGTTTGTACCCCATTAGAGAAATTAATCCTATTACATTAGTTAAGTATAATTAATATATATTTTGTGTTAAACTTTTTGACCATAGTTGTAAGTTGTTAACATGTTTCATTGCATACCTGTGTCCATGATTGTCTGTTGTAAACAACATGTTTAGACAGCAAGAGTTCAAGGTCAGTCTTGTTTACAGACAGACAAGGTTTTCCCATTGGATATCTTCACAGTCTGTTATAATATAGTTGAAGTCTCTGATGTTAAGGCTGAATTGAAAATTTGTATAAATAGGGATTTGATAAAAAGAATAATTAAATCATGTTTTAGACCAGGCTGTCAGATTGAATTTGAGAGAAATTATTTATTTAAAATACTCGTTACTTTGATTTATTATGAACACATTAAAAGACATGCTGGATTGTATCCGTGCATTTATATGAGGACATTTGAGACTATTGGAATTCATTTGGAACATTCAATACTTTTTTTACTTGTGATAGGAAATTTAGGATTTTTGGGGATTTAACTCACAATACTGTAAGTGTCTCTTGAATTTTCACTTTGAATTGTACAGAGCTAAATAAATTGTTGATTTTACTGAAATAGATAGTTTCACTTCGTTCTCTTAATTATTTAAGAGTTGTAACACATTATAAGAATCTGTAAAAATTTTTATTTTTCTGCATTTCATGTAAGATTTTATTTATTGCCTATTCTGTTTGCACCAATTCTCCAGTATATTTGCATTTATTCTAAAGTTCATTTTTATTTGGTAAATTATTCATTTTAGGGTCAGTTACCACTTTCTTGACTATAGACTTCATCATGGTACTTAACTCCATTATTGGGGGTGGGGGCGAGATAGGGATATATTTTTGTTAATATATTGTTCACCACTTCCTCCAGTTTCAAAACTGTTCTTACATTTAATATCTTGCTGAACCTACTTTTAAAAAAAATTAAAATGTCACTGTTAGGAAAAGGATATTTTGTGATAATTTTAAGACATTTGTGCAGTAGGTTTCTTGATCATCAACTTTTCTTTTCATGGAATGCATCATCATTAACCATATAGCCTTTAAGTCAAATTTTACTCAGTAATTAGAAGAGATTACAAGATTAAGTTTTTTTCCCAAGATCTATCATGCTAATTAAAATATAAGTAACATTATTTACTAGTATGTTTCTTTTGTGCAGAATAAAGTTCTGGTTGACAGAGCCTTAATTGGAATAGGTGGGAAAAAAACTGAAGATAAAACACCAGATATTCCTGCAAGTGGAAATAAACCTGAGGAAGTAGATGAAGATAAAAGGCCAGGGCAGGATCTGGATGGGTATAAGTGTTAGTATCATTCATATGTTATTAGCCAATTCATACTTTATATACAAAAAGAGAAAGCATTATGGGCTTCATTTCTGTTAATTCTCTGTGTGAGCAGATGAATGGTTTCATAACATGGGATATTGAAAACAATATCATCTCTAGACACCAATAGATTTCAGCTCACCTGGCTAAGTGCACTTTTAATATGGCCTTGTGTACAACATTATTTATCTGTCATGTATTTTCTGCGCATACGGTTAATTTTAACTTCTTATAATAACAACTGGATCATTTACAATCAGACATTGTAGAAATGTGCTTCAGGACTCAATATATAAAAATGTATGTTTGGAGTGACTCGTGTATAACAGTATAATATGTTTGGAGTGACTCGTGTATAACATTCATTTGTTTGGAGTGACTTATGGATAACTTTCATGTTTGGAGTGACTTGTGTATAATATTCATATGTTTGGAGTTACTCATTATAACATTCATATGTTTGGAGTGACTCATGTATAACATTCATATGTTTGGAGTAACATTCATGTTTGTAGTGACTCAACATATAACATTCATATGTTTGGAGTGACTCATGTATATCATTCATTTGGAGTGACTCGTGTATAACATTTGTATGTTTGTAGTGACTCATGTATAAAATTCATGTTTCGAGTGACTCGTGTATAACATTCATTCTTGCATTCAGAAGCAGTTTGGTTTTATGGGTTCCATGTAGTTTTTCAAGCATATAATAGGCCATACATGGCAGCCAAAATATTTACAAATAAACATGAAGACAACACTAAAATCTTGGGTAATCTAGTCTATACTCATGATGCTTTTATAATATGACAGTGTTAACTGCAGTAAAATATTTGCATTGAAAATTAACAAAATACACTGCGTTGTACCCTATTTTGCATCACTTAAAATTTGCTAATCAAACAGTAAGCCTTTGACCTTATATTTTGTTTTTGGGTATATGTGTTAGTATCATTCATATGTTATTAGCCAATTCATACTTTATATACAAAAAGAGAAAGCATTATGGGCTTCATTTCTGTTAATTCTCTGTGTGAGCAGATGAATGGTTTCATAACATGGGATTTATTTAACATGGAATATTATATTACCCAATGCTTCACTTTCTCTGCATACCACCATTACCCTGGGTTATATCCTGGGTGTGGCAGTGAGTTTTTTCTTGTTCTTAATATTATTATTAACATTATTATTATTATTATTACTTTTAATAAAGCATTATTTAATCAAAGCATGTTTTGAATATACTACATTCATGATCTTAGAAGACACCTTGTACCACATCTTGATCGTGTCCTTAGTTTTGGCATTTGGGTCGAAAAGTGTGATAAGCTCTTTGACTATATTTTGTTCCCATTCAGCTTTCACCCTTTATGGAATATAATATGACATCATATGTTTCCCTTATGTGGCATTCCTGTCTTTGGATCGTACCCTGCTCTGATGCATATATTGTCACAGAATTATGCCCTTTGATATTTGGGCATTTTTTTTTAGGATGTGATAATGCATTGACCATAGTTGCATTAAAACTGCAAATGGAATTGAAGAACCTTGTTTCAGTAGGTCTTAATGGTCTTTCAGTGACTGTAAATTTTATATGAATCAGTTTGCAGTGGTATAAGATTGGAGTTCAGTTTATGAATGTATCTGAACCACTAAGTTATAATTGCAGTTTAGAATAAAAGTTTCATAAATGGTCATAGATAATACAGCTTTTCATGTTTCCTTTCATCACCCATGGTAACCCCAGTTATCCCCTTTATGCTTGCTCCATCTTCAAGCACCAACAGAAGGGTAAATACTTACCATCTCAGCTCCATGGGCCACAACTACTGCAGTGTGGTTGGGAGATTTCAGAATGATAGTGAATATACAATGCATGAAGACCTGCATCCATGGAAAGATGAGAATGAAAATTATATAAAAAATGAAGAATTTTCTTCTTGTAGATTATATTTTGCATCTAATACATATATTGTAATAGAACTTGGACATGAAATCCAGAGTTCAAAATTTTATCAACAGATTCTAAACCTTATTGACTTAAATTTTACATGTCTAAGGGGATACAAAAAAATAAACAAGGACATTTGTTGCCTTAATGTATGCTCTCAATCTTCCAACACCTGTACCTATGTTTAGCTTTCCTTGCCTATTGGGAGGTCAGGACCTGAGTGACAATATATTTTTTGTCTGTACCCTGGCATGAACATAACTGCAATCTCTCAGCCTGGAAACACATATTTAACCAGTTTTGTGAACTGTTTTGCAGTGACGGGTGGTAAATTGTGCCTTGCCACAAAGTTAAAAAACAAAGTCTCAGAAGGTACACTTTATTTCATTTTGATCCAGTCCTAAATAAGGCCTTCAAAGTATTCCTCTTAAAAATATTAGGATATTATTCTTCAGTATTTCTGCCAAAAGAGTTTTTGTCTCAGTCTCTGGATTTACATCATAACTTGATTTTAAAAGATATTTTTCATCTTCAGTAGATTTACTTTTAGACAAGTCTGATCTGCTTCTGTTATTGACATCTGCTTGCCTTTCATGTGCATTCCTAAGTTTAAACTATGTTCATCATGATCAGAGGAATGTTGACACTTCTCAAAATTTTATCTTGTTACTTTTATTCAGAGATATGAGAAATAACTTGAGCACTGACTTGACCAAAGGTGAATCTTTCAGGTTCTTTCTGGGTGGCGTAAATTTATCACACGTTACAATAGAAATAATCAGATAAGATATGCATAATGATTTCAAGTATCAGTCAGTGCTGTCTAAAATAAAGAAAAAGAAACACTTACAATTTATACTGAAATATGAATCCCATACTGTTAACTACATATGTTTTCTTATTAATGTGTAATGTACAAGCCAGCTTTAAATTCAGTGCAATAATGACTTATGTGTACTCCAACCATGACCTCACCTATGTGAATGTTCAACAGATATCAAGGCTAATTAACGGTTGTCAACATGTATAAAATTATCAGAATCAAAGAAAGATGTCATTTTCAGGTTCCAAGTTTTTGTTTAAATTTCATGAAACCATCTCACTTGAAGCACATATTTGACAGCCCCAGTTATAACTGTCCAGATATTACCAGTGAAGTTTGCTAATTGTCTGTATTGAAAAAACACTGTTGTGTAAGACCACCTGTCTTGAGAAACCATATATTCAGTGATTTTATTGATTATATA
Organism: Unio delphinus; assembly: GCA_029339505.1. Lineage (NCBI taxonomy): Eukaryota > Metazoa > Mollusca > Bivalvia > Unionida > Unionidae > Unio > Unio delphinus. The sequence goes on from JAQISU010000173.1 coordinate 5,392,771, forward strand.
GTATTATGACCTGTTATAAGAGACCACCTGTCTTGAGAAACCATATATTCAGTGCACAAACTTATTGATTATATAGCATTATGACCTGTTATAAGAGACCACCTGTCTTGAAAGACCATTTTTGGACAGAGGGTTAGTCTTTCAAGATAGGTTCTAACATAGTAAGACTATAAAATCTATTGCTGAAATTAATAAGTGGGAATTTGTAATGATTTGAAAACCTAAAGAGCTCTCTCCATCTCTGTGATGACTACATTGCAATCTAAGATGCTCAGATATATTTTATTTTTTGTTCTCTGACAAATAAGCAGAGAAAAGAAACACATCACCTCATTATTAATAGCTCTGGTTTTTGCATTTCTGTGATTCAGTCTAATGTTATACAATGTTGGTGACTATGATATGGCCCTCAGTGTCCTATATTTTCTGTCTCTGTCTTGCAGTATAGCGTACTGACCTTGTGTTTTTTAGATTATTTTGCTAATTACAGGAAAAATAATATGTTCTGTATGACAAGGTACTATATTTTGTAGTGTGAATAATGCTCAACAATAGAATGTTATTATAGACTGTCACACTTTTTACACAGATATTTTTCTTCTTCAAACTTCTATTCCAAATTTGCAATATAAAAAGACTGCATTGTCTATTAGGCATGATTATTTTATGTAGCTTTATCAAAAGTTTTTGTGCGATCATATTTGGTGTCTATCTTTGATAATTCTTTACACGGGTCTTCTGTCCTATCAATATTTTGTTTTAATATGGTGGCTTGGTTTATTGTATTTTCATTTCCTGTTCAGATGACATTGAAATTGCTACATTTTGATATTCTGTTCTTTGAAATGTTAAGGCTACACATACACAACTGTTTTACCACAATCTTTAATCCATACCCTTTAATATTCCATTTGTTATTCTTGCATTTTAATTTTACATTTTATTTTCATTGTGGTAAACAAAAACAATTGAACATAAACTACATACAACCTACTTTCTTACTCTCCCAGTGTCTATCACCATATTTTTTATTGATCCTTGGTTTATTTTTGAAAATCAATTTAACATTACACTTCTGATATAATTGATAAATAAAATTATACTAAAGAGCAGTGATAATATAGTTTATAGCAAGCTCATTTGATATCAAGACAACTGAATGTAGATAAAATGGTACATGTCATATTAATTTTATAATACAGTAACTATTCATTTTGCTAAAGATAACTATGTACATTTATTTTCTGTTTTGGTATATTACTATAAATAACATCTTTGTTAACATTTGGACTTTCTCAGTTATTCTGCTTCAGACAAACATACACTGAACGAATACCATTTCTTGCTAAGAGAATAGATTAAATATTTTTGTTTGTAAATTGAGGCTGCACATACAAATTATCTTTCAGTATACACTAATGTTTATTTTTTAACTGGGGAAACTGTGTTGTGAAAATATGAAATTTGATTTTTTTTCTCAGCTGTTGGCATGATTTCATGTTATCATAATATTTATTGTTCTTTCTCTATCAAGGAATCTGACATTTCAATATATTTTGATTTGATGTTGAGATGTTTAACTAAATTATAATTCAGAATTTTTTTCTTCTTCTCAGAATAATATTGGGACTGCTTTCATGCTCTCATTTAGCCTAATCTTTATTTTTTTTTGTTATTTCTTTCCATATTTCTCTATATTATTCTCTCAGTTTACTTTTTCATTGTCATCCATAGTTAATTAAAAATATTGAACATTAAATTTTAGCTATAACTCAGTATCTTGCTGCATTATTGCAGGCAAGCTATACAATGAGTAATATTACTTTAATAGTTAAAGTAGGTTTTTTCTTATCATATCTGTGCAAAACTTGAATAAAATGATCAAATTGTATGAGAAACATGATTGTTAATTTGAAGTTTACAGGTTTATTATGTAATATTTTTGGACTTATCCCAACCAGCCAACTATCATAGGATGTAGCAGCCCTACCTTCCCCCATTTAGTCTTGTTCAGTGAATAATTCATCTGTCCTTCATCAGTCTTTGTTTGTGATATTTTATCAAATTTCTTTTACAGCTGATGCCAACAGTATGTACAACAGAGTAAAATCGTCTTTATCTGAGTACAGCAGGAAAAAAAAATCTACATCTGCTCTATTTGATGCATCTGATAGTGGAAGCAATGGTTTTGGTAAGAAGGAACCATTATTTATCAATAACATGAGCTTTGTCTGAAGAGCTGCATATTATATGGGATACTTGTGGTTGTAGTAATTTTGAAATCTGAATGACAGAACAACATGAAATCAAGCAGTACATTTGAAAAGAAAACTAGCTTGCTTGAAGAAAGCTACAGTGCATTTTGAAAGAAAACTAGCTAGAATGAAGAAAACTAGCTAGAATGAAGAAAACTAGCTAGAATGAAGAAAACTAGCTCACATGAACCATAATATGTGTTAATGGTTACAAGATGTAAAATAACCATAACTTGCTTAAAAATGCAGACATTTATTAATTTTTCCTAAAATTCTTTTAAAATAAATGTATATTTAAAAAAAAACATTCTGGTCAGAACATTTTAAAATCAGAAAACGTTTTGTTTTAAAAAGCAATTCATGTTCCAGAATGAAATGGCTCCACTTGAAAATTTTAACTCTGTTGCCATATTGTATGTTTTTCTATATGTATCTTACCATGAACAATCATCTAATGCATGCAGATTTAACTATTCTTGATGATTTTGGAAGCATCAGCCAAAATTGGCATGTTTCTAGGCTCTTTGACAACTGTTCAACTTTTCTTACGTTTGACATTTATATTAAAAAAAACAAAATGAAATTGTAGCAAGAAAGATATGTGGAATCTTGTTTGTAAGTACTAGTACATTGGACTTGGAAGAAGGCAAATATTTCTTGTATACTTCATTGAAATACAAAGATCTCAGATATCTTGTTTTGTCAAATCATAACATTTAAATTTTTTATAAAACTATTAATTTCATAGGCCCTTGTCTTAGTACATTAAATTTTTTAATTAAATCCCTAATACAATTGCAGTACACAAATGTTCATATTGTTGTATGTTCAGAACTCATATGAAACACACACACACACACATATGATTCTGGATCCATGAAAATTAACATTCACTAAAATACCTTTTTTTGAAAAGGTTTTTCTTGATTTCTTCAGGGGCAACTATAGGAAATTTCTTAAAGCAGACTGTAGCATTCTTGGAGAGATTCTCTATTCGACGTCTGAAGATGGGTGAGATCATTTACCTGCTGGACTTTTTGCAAATGACAGAAAGCCGAGATAAACTGGCTGAAATTTTAAAAAAGATCAAGGTAACTGTGAAAAATATTAATTTACAAAGAAATACAGAATGAATTCACAAATTATGTGATTGACAGAGCTGAGAGATGCTTTGTCAGAATGCAAAGACCATTCAGTCACCAACATTAATAAAATTCATTAAATCATGCACCATGGATGTACTTTAATAATTTAGCACCTGCTTTAAAGAAGTTGACAGAGCTCTATAATAATTATAATGTCCATCTCTCAAAACCTGTCATTGTCTGTTAGGTTGGGAGTCAACAATCATGTTTATCATGTGACACACCATATCAAGGGAAATATGATGTACTTACTACTGTACATGTGTTATACATGACTGTGTAGCTAAATAAATTAATTTATTATTGAAATTAGCACACAGGATCATTTCAGCACAAATTACAAATATCATAATAGTTTAGGACTATGCTATAATATGAGAGAGAGAGAGAGAGAGAGTAATTATGACTAACCAGATAATCCTTCCAAAAAAGAGAAATTATTTGATCATTTTATCAAGCGAATTTCTTTCACACCTTTAGGATTAGATGTTCATGGCAATATCCTTGAATCAGATATTTCTTTTCCATACTTAAAGGATGCAGTTCATTGGCCATTTATCAAGTCTCTGATGCTTTTCTTTAGCTTTTGGTAGACACCAAGCCATGTATGAATCCATACATCATGCCAGATGAAGATCTTCAGGTAGAATTAATGAACCGAGGTTTGGACACTGGAGGTTCACGAGAGCAACAGATTGAAAGACTTGCATCCGTTAGCCACAGTATGTTGTATTGTGTTGTTTGCTTTCTGTTTTATCCTGTCACCATTTGAGAGTTATTTTGTAGCATGCTCAGTATTATGTCACCCATCAACAGCTTTACTTTTGCTTTAATCATTTGTAAAGATCACCAGTATAGGAGGGCTTGTTCTCAACGTACCAGAAGGTTAAGTCTGGTTACTGGTTTTATAAAACCTACATTATTTGCTATGAACTATAAACCAGTCGAAAGTACATGTTGTTAATTAAAATTGTAGTCCCAAAGTCATATAAATCTCAGTTCTTGAAAGGGAGAAATCAAGGATGTACATGGTTAATTCAGTGATCCATATTGTTTTTTTCTCTTTGCCAAAAACCACACAAACCCCAACATTGTCATATATAGAAACCTTCTTTAGCATTTCACTGAAGTGGTCAAGTACATCGTCTGACACCTTTTAATGCATAGGGGAAATGAGGTCTCTGTTTTTGTTTAGATAAAGATTATCATCTTGAAGATTTCATTGTCCTTGAACATTATTAGCTGCTTCTTTGATATTGCAGTTATTAAAACCCACAAACCTAGCTGTCATTTGTTCACTTTAGGTTACACCCTTTATTTATAGAGTTAATATCTTTATTTTGTTCTGGAATTAAGCCTGTGACTTTTGTCACAGTACATTTGCTTGGTCTCCAGCAGAGTTATGTTTTTTTTTAAAAAAAAATTTCATTCATTGGTACATTTATATTTGATGTCCATATTTATCTAAAGCCTGATCAAAGCTGCTAATTCATTCACTGGATGAATTAAAGTAATATCATCGTTACATGTGCAGTTCCTATACTATCATTGAAGTAGCTACTACAATTATAGACCTGTGAAGTTAACCTATAGACAGGATAAATAAACGTTACCTGATTAATTTTGCATTGTGTAAGCTAATACATGTACATGTAAAATCTCCTCTTCAAATATAAATGTGAATATTTGATGATGGATTTATATCTTTATTGCTTTATAACATGTAAAAAAATTAATATAATATTTTTAAAAAAAATATGAATAAAGAAGAAAATACATATGCATGTAATTGTGGGTATAAATATAGTCAAGTGAAGTTAACTTATGGATGGGTAAAATAAATATTACCATAGTTAAATTTGCTATTCATTTACTAATACATGTAAACGAATTTTAAAATGCAAATGTTTTATGACAGATGTAAATATTATTTGCTGTATGAAATTATTTTGAAATGAAATTAATGCAATATGCTAACATGAACTATGATAAAAGAACAAACTATACTATTTGAATCTTTACCAAACCAGTTATGAATGGCCACATATTGTGGGACTGTTTTGCTGGCAGAAGGAGTGGTCGCTTGAGACAGGTTTTCCTGTAATGCCAAAGTAGTTGGGGTCTGTAACTGCAGACTGCATTATGTTCTGATTGCAGTTTAGAGAGATGGTTAAAGATCTGTTGATTGCATGTTGTGTGTCAGATGAGCTTTAAAAACAAAAGACTACTAAATTTTTTAGAAAAATATGGTAGTTGATGTTTGTATTTGCAAACCATATTAAGTACTCAACTGAAAATGATCTAAAGTTTGATTGTGTGTACACTGTATGTGGGATATGGGTGGGATGAGGTTGGGAAATAAATAGAACATAAAACGTCCAGTAAGAATGTTAGTTTATGTAAATTAAATATATTTTTGTTTCACTTCCTGGGGTGTAGATAATTATTACAGAAGTCTCCCATTTTATTGTTTTTGCTAATAACTGTATGTTTAAAATCTTCAGGTTGTCCCCTGATTTCCCTGTCCATGCCGGAGTCAGAAATGATGTACTGTAGCTTAGATGAGCAATGCCTAGGTTTGGAGTGCTGCATCACCATCAATGTTTTTGACTTGCTGCAGATGACAGTACATGCCTTTGTTCGTTATGATCCTTGTGCCAATCAGATTCATATGGGCTTCAGTGACTGGGAGAAGACGTTTGATGTGTTACAAGAAGGTATATTCCTATTATATGGTGCAAATAAGTGCAACACTCATGAGTCTAAACTAGTGGATGATTTAGTAAAAAAGGACTCCATAGCCTGCAAAAAAGTGAAGTTAACCTCCCATTTGTCAAATTCACATCTTCACCCCTTGTCTGTTTGCCACAGAATAGTTTTGCATTCTGAGTTCTATATCAGCTCTTATGTCTTGTTTTTGCTGCAAGTTTGAATAAAGGCATTTTAATGCTTTTTGATAATTTTGTTATTTTTCCATTTAAATATTTTGTGTGCATTCTTATTTCAATCTACAAGATTTCCACTGAAAATGCACATGTTAAAGCTAGTTGAAGTGAGTGAAATTCCATACATTTGTAGCCTAAATTACCCGGTCAAGGTTTATAGAAAGCTAAAAAAGTTTATTTCATATTTTATTCTGTAAAGGTGGGAACAATAATACCTCATGTTCTATCAGTTGTTTTAATTTAAAACCTATTTTTAAACTTAGACTTTTGAGAAAACTGTGTTATAAAACAATTTTTTTAAAGAATAATTTACAGAATGTTTATTGATATTCCTTTTGTTTTTAATATTTTTGTGCTCTGGTTTACTTAAACAGATGTTTAATGTGACTGCTTTGGACTTTCCCTTGATAACCTTTTTGTCTGTGAAATTAAAAATGCTTGTATGATGTAGAAGTGTTTTTTTCAGCTGTATGTGATACAGAAATTCTTTTAAAAACGGGGAGAGTTTCAGGTGCTTGGAATAGGAAACTAAAAGCTTGAAAAATTTAGCAAATTACCTTTGAAAGTTAGCAACCAATAGTTGTATAAATTAATTTTATGACCTGAATAAAACTTAATTAGTTTTAAAATAATGTTAGTGATATGGACATATCATAATTTCTAATTTTAATGATTCAATAATGACTACACTTTGCTACAACCTTTTTTCCTTTTGTTTTTTACTAGGTTTTGAAGACACCAGCATAATTGGAAGCCAGTTAAATTTCCTTGGTGGCTTACAGTTATTGATAAAGTAAGTACTATGGCAATTAAAATGTTTCTGTCTTTCAGATGAAAACAATATTTACCACTTTATGATATCTGTGGATGTTTTCTTTAACTGTAATTGTTTGTATTGATGTATTTAACATACACTTAATAGTGAGAGGAGCAATTAATATATTTGGCAAAAAATACAATTGGAATGTCTTCAGGGATCGAGATAAAATTCATTATAATTTGATATGTCCATCATAATTTCTTGTCTTGCATTTGAGAAAACAAAATGCAGTACATACTGATTTTGATGTCATCATTTGGCAGCAGCCTGCTATTAAAGTCTCATTAAAGCCAATGTTAAAGTTTTTGTCCATAGCACCAAGAACAGCAAGACATTGCATTCAGCTGACCTTTTGTCTACATGCTCAGTATCATATACAAATATAGTTACTCTTTTTAACAGTCATATAAATGTATATTTTATGTAAGTGATTGCAATTTATTGCTTTTATAGGTGTATTGTTGTAAGTTATTGTAAGGACAGTAGGCTTTTTGTACTGATAATGCACAATATATGAAAATATGTGCTCAGATTCTTAGGAAATACTTTAGGATGAGGCCATTTAATTGAACTCCTTTGTCATACATAAGTGAAAGTTTGAAACTCTTCATATATAGTTAGACCTAAACAGGATGACATGTATACTATGACCATTCACATTAAAATTATTATACATTTAGATATCAGATTCAGAAAACTGAAGCTGAAGTGGTTGCAACAGTTGGTGCAGGAGTTTGCAAGGATGGCAACACTAAAGATTGTCCAGTATTCTTTAACCTTCTGGAGGATGCTGTATTGCCAATTCCAGTTTGTAATCCTGATGGTTCTATTACTTGGCCAAAAGGTTGGTCACAACATTGTTATTGTTGTCCTTAATTACAATAAACAATGCCAGCATGAACAGTATCAGTATTTAACAAAATGCATGAATTTTTTTTTAAGTATAAACCATCAGGAATAGGAAGATGGGAAACAGCTTATTCAGCTTTGGTGTTTAGGTCCTTTTAGTAGCCCAACATGAGAAGTCTTGGTACAAAAAAGCTGAGATTGTCTATTGCTTAACGCTAATTCAAATGAGCTAATTAAATTGTACGTTGGTGATGGAAAGTAACCATGGTAATGATACAAGCTTACAAGTTATCACTCGTTTCTGTTACATTGGTTACAGCTAATTTAGTACTCTGAACAAGATATAAGTTACATTACTGAATATTGGTTAATCTTATTGACAGCCATATTGAGATCACTCCTAGGCTGGTAGGTTTATCATTGTGAATGAAAGAAGAAATGGTTTTGTATAATAACATTTAGTTCTAGATCATGTAAATCATTTGTAAATTTGTATCCGTCTTACAATTTACATATGGAAGAGGTCTACTGAGTTTAGATCAAAGGTTCAAGGCAAATGAGGTCCCACTTATGCAAACTGTTGTGCAAATTACACAGATTGTACAAAGATGAGACATGATATGCTTTCAATGTTTGTACTATTGATGAAGATAAACATGTAGGCAAAAAGATGAGTCCTCTTATATGGTAAAATATGTAAATCAAATGAAAAATGGTAAGGCTACAAATTGTAGCAGCACATGCTAGAGTAGAGAGTACAACTTCTATTTTTAATCAAACTATTAGCCTTAATAAATTTCCACTGACTTGCAATATAGCCAAGATAACATTATTGCATACAAATGGAACAAAAAATGATGTAAATAACTTAACTCATCTCTGCCCTTCTTTGTCTTTTTCAGATTGCTTAAAAAACATTTTTATGACTAAATTATAAAATATAGTAGTACAAACAAGTGTAACCAACAATGGTACAACTGAAATAAAAAATGTTTATGTAAGGTTAAAAGTGAAAAATTCAGATGAACTTACAGTATTGTGAAATAAATTAAAAATAATGAGAAACATCCTATCACATGTTTAAAAGTATGGAATGTTCTAGGTTAATTCCAGTAGTGTTAAATATCTTGATGTCTCAAATTTATATAATCAAGAATGTCTTTAGATGAATCCTCAATACTCCCAAAGTATTATTTTAATCCGAAAATCCAATGACCGCTTCAGTGGACTAGTGGCTAAAGTGTCCACTGCGGAAGCGTGAGGTCGTAAGTTCAATCACCACTGAGTCATTCCAAAGACTTTCAAATATGGTTCTAACAGCTGCCTCGCTTGACGCTCAGCATTAAGAGGTTAGTGTTAGGACTGGTCGGCCTGGTGTCAGGATAATGTGACTGTGTGGGACATCACTTACATATCTGCGGCATGAAACCCCAGTGCTAGACATCACTATAAACTGCCTTCCTGCAGACATCATAGTGATATGGCTGAATTTTTTTTAAAGCTACATGAAAAATCCTAATCAAACAAACAAAGGAACCAAAATCTAATGATTTCTTCATAATTCTAAAGAAAAATTATTTAAATAAACAATTCTTCTAGAATTATATATTTACACTATTGAAAGTGATTACACAGACTGATCATAAACAGGCATAAATAATTGTGTACAAATTTTTAATATCCTAGTTTCTTTGAATCTAGGACACAACATTATTTCATAGGGAAATAGCCAAGTCTTGACCTCAAATACAAGTAAACATCTTGTTAACGGCATAGAAATGGACAGAAATTAAGCACAAATTGAGATACACTTTAAAAACATGTACATGATTCTCTTATAAGCCTTTTGAACATTTATGACCTTATTCATGAACATCAAGAATAGTTTTCCGAAGAATCAAGTGTGAAACTGTGCTCATATCAATGATGGAAAAATGATGTAAACCATCAAACTTTACTTGAAAAACTAAAACTATCAGCGTTATGAAAACTCACTAGACTGGCTTTCAACTTTTAAGATTATGTCTTGGGACGAGACAAAATAAATGATTTTCTGTCCTTTAAGTTATGTTTACACTTTTTGTTACCTTGATCATATGTCACAAAACAAAATCGTGTTGAATTTGCAGCTCTGGCATGTTACAATCAATAAAAAAGGTAAATAGAATGCACACTGAGAAAAACTAACCTTGTGACTGTCTTATTTGGTTTTCAGTTTGTGGTCTTTATATGCAATTATGTGTCAAAGAAATGTATCCACTATCCAAATTTAGATGCTGTGATTATGCATGCATATCTATGGCGTGTAAAACTATCAGCGTTATGAAAACTCACTAGACTGGCTTTCAACTTTTAAGATTATGTCTTGGGACGAGACAAAATAAATGATTTTCTGTCCTTTAAGTTATGTTTACACTTTTTGTTACCTTGATCATATGTCACAAAACAAAATCGTGTTGAATTTGCAGCTCTGGCATGTTACAATCAATAAAAAAGGTAAATAGAATGCACACTGAGAAAAACTAACCTTGTGACTGTCTTATTTGGTTTTCAGTTTGTGGTCTTTATATGCAATTATGTGTCAAAGAAATGTATCCACTATCCAAATTTAGATGCTGTGATTATGCATGCATATCTATGGCGTGTATTGAGGAAAAGTTTTGATATTATATTGATCATTGTTGTGAAGATGGAGAAAATGAATTGGGATTGATTGTCTAGAAGAGCTTAACCATTTTATGGGACAGAAAATTGGACCCAATAAAATCATGAGAGAGAGAAAGAAAGAGAGAGAACAATTGCTTCAAGGCAACAGCTATTCAAGCATGACACGGTAGTGCAATATAACAGTATTTTCCCAAAACAAAATACTAAATGCATCACTGTGAGTATACATGACAATATTTTTGTTTATATAGGCTACAAATGTATTCTTAAAGACAATGTTGTGCATACAGTTTTTCAAAGCAGACATCAGTGCTGGCTTGTATCATTTATGATAACAAAATGTCAAACAATAGTAGCTTGTGTGGTAAATAAACAATTCTGGTAGAGAGAAAAAGAATCTGTTGATTCAACTTGTTCATTCAAATAAAAGCTATTTTTGTTTTACAAAGCAAGCTAACTCTGACTTTTTTTAAGTATGCTGAGTTTTTTTAAAATGTAGAAAGTAGGCTTACCCTGGTTTTATTTTACTGGTACTCACAGGAAGTTTAAAAATAAATTGAAGCAACAGTTGGGCTCTGTAAGTGACAAGTTTAGCATTCATTTTGTCAATTATAGCTTATGCTGTAACTGAATATGATTTAGATAAACTGTTCATTGAATATCAGACTAATTGGAACAGTGTACAGTCATCCCTCGCCACTTCGTGCTTTGACTTTTGCGGCTTCACTCTATCACAGTTGTTTGAAGGGGTGTTATTTAACCCTTTCATCACTATTTAAACCTTTCATTTTACCGGTCATGGGGAAGTAAGTCTGTAACCCTGCAGACTGCTTTACTGGTCTGGGGCAGTGTGCATAGTTAATGTCAAGGTACTAGACTACATAAGTTTTGGGATATATCTGAGAAGTTTCTTATTTTAAAGTATATACTTGGATTATCTCATGAGTTAAGCTTGAATTCAACTAGAAATCTCGAGGCAAGCAGGCACATTCTAAGCGTGTTTTCCGACTGGCGAATTTCTATTCAAAATGGCAGACTTCAACGCAAGATGAAAATGAAATGTCAGATTATGAATTATCAAAATATTTAGCTGTTGTGACCTAACACAGTTGATTGAAAATGAGAGAAAACATCTGGAGATGCATTTGAATGTGCTTTTGGGAGACAGTGATGATGATAAAGAGGACTTTGAAGGTTTTGAACCAGACGAAGTGTGAACTCCACATGTTTTTGTTCTCGACAAAGAAAAGTGATTTATTTCAGTTTTCTGAACAAGTTGGACCCACCGAAGTGTTAGATGGCTCCAGAAAAGCTTTGGAATACTTTGAAATTGTTGATTTAGATGAAATGTTTGAATTTATCATCATGTAATGTGTTAAATAAATAATTGCTTTAATAAGTTTTAATATATATGCACATTTTGTTGAATTATCCATACAAGTTGACTTCTAACCTTTGTTTTGATACCAAATAAAGAAATATATCTTTAAAATTGTCAAATTTATGCTCTTTCAAAGTCTACTGGTCATTTTGCTTTACAAGTCCAAAGTTATTTAGAGGGTTGTGAACAGGTTTTCTATGCTCTAACTACGAAATCCTACTTCACGGAAATTCACTTATCGTGGTAGAGTCTGGAACTGATTAACCGCAATAAACGAGGGATGACTGTATCAATTTGCAGCTAGGTCAGAGGTTGAGGAAAGCAGTGCTGTTATTTCGAGCTAATGGCTTTGACTGGCAGATAACTAAGGAAATATAACTTGGGAGTTAGATCCTTGCTTTCATAAAAGACATATAAATTAAATTAGTGTTGCATCAGATACCGTGTAGAGCCAAATACAAAATATAATACATATATGAGTGTTTTTGGACTTGCATGATAATGGAAGAAATATACAAACTAATAAACACTGTGGGAAACAACACTGATGAACTCTACTTTATTTCAGGTGATATTAAACTTGATAATTTAAATTATTTAAATCAAAATAAATGTAGATATTAGTATTATGTTTTGAACACCATAATAAAACAGATAAATGAACTTCATACTGCAGTTTATATGCATTCTTTATATGGGAATAGTGATGATGTAAATCTTTGTATTTAAAGTATTTTGTATGTACTCCAAACTTTTAGAATTTCAATATTGCACCTGGATTTAGTATGAAGTGAAATTTGTTACATTGTGCTGTATATATTGTACATAGCATAACCTGGGTGCAATCAAAAAGGAACAGATTATTATTTAGTTTATAGTTACTGTCCCAAAAGATACAATGGATTTAACGAACCATAAAATCAGCCCACTTCTACAAGATTTATATGTAAGGAGATAAACTGCTACAGTTAATTTCTGTAGTTGGCCTTACCACTTGCACCATGTTCTCTCCGTTAACTTTGCACTCAAATCACTCTGGACACTCTAGACTCTCCAGAGAGATCTACACAACTTTACGCACTTAGGACACTCCAGACAGCTGAAAATATATCCAATACCATGTACTATACATGACACAGGCATAAAAATGTAATATTGTGTTATACATGGTATGTTATACAGATTACGTTTCCATCACAATATTTACAAAACAAGAAATAAACCTAACCTTGCTCGATAAGAATCTTACTGTTATAAACATTTCTTAAAAAGTCACAAACAGGAATAAAAATATGTGCATTATACTGCATAAACCAAGCTACACAGCAAACATAGAAAAATCAATGTGGTAGTACAATTTGTTTTCATTTTTATATGGTTTAAAGCCATTTTGCAGCACAATATAGGCTATACATGGTGGTCAGTATTAATAGTGGAGGAAGAACCCGGGAAAAACCCGGAAAGAACCACGACCCACGAGAAGCTAATGGCAAGCTTTCTCACATACCCATATTGGCCGATCTGAGACTAGAAACCACGCAGAGGTGAGATGGCAGCGATCCGTAATGGACAATGCTTTAGACCACTTGGCCACTCGGGGCTCCTGGTAGTACAATAGTTATATCTTATTTATAAGAAATTGATAAAGTTACATACCTCTACAGCTGAAGATGTGCAAGTCCTTATAGACACCTGCTCACTGACAAGACAATATAACATGATGCCACAGAGGAAAATATCTTAATAAGACTGCCTGGAAAAACTGTAAATCGATATATATACATATTTAAAGTTTTCATATTGTTTTTTTTTAGTTTGTATTGTTTCTTTCTAAAGAATAAAATGTTAAATAAATACAGTGTTACTTGTGTTGATGAAACAGAGTCCCAGATTAATGTGCTATAAATAGATTACACTTGAGTTTTGGACTTGTTTTGTTCATTTTTAATATATATTTTCCTCAGAAATCAATCAACTAGCATGGATTTGGTGGCTAGATCAGCAAAGAGATTATGGCAGGAACATAACACTTTGGGAGAATTTCCATTTTCTCTGATCTATAATTGTCTCTTTGGATTCAAATATTGCACTAGCATGAGCTCTTATATCATGGAAATGTCTAAAAGATCTTGTTTTACTTGAATGATTATTTTCATCAGGTGGCACTATGAATTGACCGTGCAAATGGAGGTTGTTTACCAGGTGTTCCTGGAAGTACTTATAATGAAGATATGGCAGAGGTGCTTACATTGAAATGCAGTAGGGGATAACAATACACTTTCTTTGATTTGTCAAATAGACACATTCAGATGCACTTGTATGTGGGAAAGGGTTTAGCCATTTGGGAGTGGGGAGATTTTTTGATCGATGATTCTGTTTTTCTTATCTGTGTTCTTTTAGTTTATTAATGACATTTTTGATCTTGCAACCTATTCATTTGCTGTGTCTGTTATAGAAAACATGATTTCATGATTGTCTTCAATTGTCATTTTAGTGGACTGGAGTACGTATTTTAATAAAGAGGCAGTTCATAAAAGACTTCAGGAAAGTGCAAAGAAGACACAAGAAAAGCTTCAGGAAGAAGTACTTGCTGGTGTTTTAAATGCCCTAGGTCTGCCTGAGGTGGGTTAATGTAATAGTTAATTTATGGGCTTTACTTAAATTTGCAGAGAAAAGTATAAATCATGTATATACAGATTCCCAAAACAATTAGGTCCATCCAGTTAATGTTGCTGCAACTTCCATGCTATTGAGAAAATGGCAGATCCAGTAGCATCAGCAACAGAAATGGTGGACGATATTCTTGACAGCATTTCTGAAACTTTCATACCTGATTGCAGTATTCTTTTAGATCATGAGTCAAACTACTACACACAAGGATATATTCAATTAGGATTTTTGAAATTAGGTCAAAGTTACTGTGCTGGTGATCTATGATGAAGAATGAACATTCTTGCAACCTTCAAGAACATATTTTGTTAAAGAGGACAAAATTTAAAAAAAATTCTCTTACACAGTTCAGCATGCTTATTATCAGAATTTCTATTCATTTTTAAAATTTTAGAATATGCTTTTGTTATCTGTTTGTCAAATTTATGTCATGTATGTACAATTGTCATAAAAGAATAAAACAAGTACTGTTCATCAAATAATTTATACAAAGCTGCCTGAGTAATTCAAGGGAATGTTTTATGTTCTTTATACTATGATAATGTGAATCCTCAGTTGGACATATAAACATATTAAGGGTGTCATACCAGTAAATTTAAATTAGAGAAATGTTAAACAATCATTTATCATAATCTCTTTTCTAAAAGAGGAAATAATTAAAATAAGCCGCTTCAGAAACATTGCAACCACTTTTGTCTTTGTTCCCTAATTAGTGTAACTCATTTCTTCTTATTTCATTGATGCCATAACATTTTGAAGGTGTTATAAAGTCAGTAATTTGTAAGATATCAGTTTTATTGAAGTCAGCATGAAAAAAATTTAAACTAAATGGCTGGGATTGCAATTTCTTATAGTCTCAAGTCAAGACAAAAGATGTGTTCTTTTAGTTTTACTTTTTTATAAAGTTAAAAAACAAATGATAAAAATATGTTTTGATAATATTTCAATTTACAAATTGAAATAATCGATGTCAAAATCAAATTTTGTTTTTATAGATATTGAATAGGATTAAGGACAATCCAGAATTAAAAGTACAGAGTGGTGATTTGTTAAGTTGGCACCAAAAACAAGTAAATAAAATGCTCAGTTTTGAATTGTTTTTGTATGAAATCAGCACTATTAGAGCATGATACAGAAGTCTATTGTTCCAAATATAATTTGTTTAAAAAAGTGAAGTATTAAAAAGATAGAGCAAAAAAAACCAACACATACATGGATACATGCACTCTGTTTATTGCATCGTAATTATGACTTGAATATGAAATACAGTTCAAGCATTAGAGTGCAATTAACATAAAATTATATTAAACATTTTCACAAGCACAACAAATAATATCATCATTGTGTCTTTATATATGAAATATGACTAAAAATATTGTATCACTTCTAATGCAGATATTTTTCTATGCTTCTATTTTTCAAAGGACACTGCCAGAATTTCATTTGAGATGGTGTCACTGTCTATGATGTAGCTACCATACTAGTCATGTGGAAAACCTATTTATGATTTCTTTGTCCAGAATGGCTTTTCAGACACATGCTACAATGGATTTTTGTTACAGCAGAAAGTCTTTCGGGACAAAGTTGCTCCTGCTGCTTCTTCCTCACTCGATGGTGTTGAAAAAGCGGATTCAGTAATTGTCTAGTGACCAATAATGGGCAATACAGCAAAATGAGTGGTGTGTCCACTATTTTATGCCTTGGCTTCAGGTGTCAGTCATTAGCTGCATAGTCAATTTGCTTCGTTCATTCCACTTAGCCTTAAATAATTTACTTGGGTGCACCACTGGGGGAATTTTGGCCAAGATCTGTGCCTTTCTGTCCATCAAGACGTGCAGGGCATTGGAACTAAAGTTGCATAAACTATTTGCCATATACTCACTTGCCAATCATTCATGGTTTACTTCAAACTATTGAATGAGTGATCATTATCTCCAGCAGCATTGCAAGATTGTTTGAGGTTTTTGCATAGATATCAAGACATGTTTTCTCAATTTCTATGGAACTTTCTCATCAGAACCAGAATCAGTCCCAGTTTAAAAGTCTTTTTTGCCTGTCTTTCTCATGATCTGGCCTGATTGGCCAGGCAGTGAAGTCTATTGAATCCTACTCCTTCCCTAAGGAGGAAGGCTATCATCCAAAGAGCATCACACTCTCTCCTGCTGAGTCTCCATGTCAATTACTTTCAGTTCCACTTTACCCCAACTGAAGTGTAGGAAAATGTGTGCATCCTCTTCAGGATGGGTGCAGTATGGAGAGGGAAAAACATGTAGGAATTTGTTTGCAGATCTTATTTATTCCAAAAAGGAGGCAAAGTTTTCATTGATATTTCCCTTTGAACAAATTCCTTCTGTTTGAACAGTTTAAGTTGGAGACATCTGCTGCAATCATTAATGCCTCCAAGCCAAGTAACTAAATATTCTCCATATATCTTCCGGATCATTGTCTTCATATATTCATATTCCAATCCCACTAGATATTCATTCAATTTTGTCTTTCACTGGGAAGTTTTCTGGTTTGGACCTCTTCCTTTCAGCTTAAATTCTGATCTCAGAGGTTTTACAAAGATGATGGATGTAATAGCAGTAATTTAAGGTATGTATAAGTTCCCATCTTGTAGTGCTAAGACAACTGGTTGATGCACAACATCCTTCTGAGCGATTTGTATCCCTGTTTCATCAAGGATGGAGATGAATTTTTTTCACCTGTCAAGACTGAACAAGAAGATTTTATTGTCTACTTGTCTTTACATCACTCTCCTGCTGAATATAAGGAATTTTGTTCTCCAAAGGCTTCATATGCTGTCCATCATGCTCTTGCTCCAAGCAAACAGGGAACCACACAAGGACCCCAATTCCCAAGAATCCTCTTCTGATCCAAGCTTCTTCACCATTTCAGATACTTGAAAAATCAGGACAGGTTTTTTTTTTATACCAGATTATGCTTCATATTTTGTAAATGCTTTCCTTCATTGTCTTCAACATTCAGGCTTCTGAGGCTCATCTCAATAAGAGTAAAACAGTGCCACCGAACCTGTTCACTTCACTTCAACAATCTAACAGTTTCTTTTCTAGAACTTGAACAGTGTATCAAACACATAAGGCATAACTGCATCATGGTTTCTTTAGACTGCATTATTGTTTACCACTTTTCATAGAAAATGTTACATTTGGCCTTTCCATGTCCTTTTATCTGCCTGACATACTTTCATTTCCATCAAATATCTCCCTAATCAAATGAAGTATGCAGCTAGATATTGGTGAGACCTTGGCTGTCATATTGTTAGTACTTTGTCTTCATTTAACTGGCTTATAACCTCTTTTAATAATCTGATCTATCCACTTTTGTTTCTGCATGAAAACTTGCATACTTGTTATCTTATATAATCAAATTTTGGTATGCATTTGAGACCATCGCTGTGCTTAAATGTCATTCTTTTGGATTATTGTGTAGCATAATTATCACCTCACATATGGAATCACACACTTCAATTCTGCTCAGTACCTCATTTAAATATTATTATGATCCAATTCACTATGCCGTCTGATACTTATAGGACCTTTGCTGAGTTTGGTTGTCAGATAGCAGAATTTGGTCTGAATCTCAGACCCTTGGTTCTCACAACAGTCATGGACCCATTTGTGCCATGCCCCAGTTCTACTTGCATGTTCTTGATACCAAATTACCACAATAACTTTCTACAAACATACATTTTTTCTACAAAGAAGAAATCCCATGTTTTGTGTTTCTTTAACTTAAATTCCTTATCAGTGAGGTGGAATCTAATTTTAGTTTGTACAAGCATTTCATATTATTGAGTATTTAGCTCAGAATTTATTGAAATGAGTTTGCTTTTCTTAGGAATGAGCTTTAAAGATTGTATTTTGATTTCTTCCATCTGCAGGGAAAGTTGACTCACAGCAGATCCTTTTGCTACAGTGGCAGATGAGACTTTGCTAACTACAATTTTTAAAAAAAAAAATTTAGATTTAGGGAGGCACTAGCTAAGCAAATGAGAGGACCAATAATTCACTGGACAACAAATTTTTACAAAAGTCATGTTACTGAAATAAAATTAGTCAATTCTTATCAATTTTTATGTGATGAACATGAATATGACAGTCAAATTGCAAAATTGGCTCTAGTTTTTTTGTAATCTGCAAGAAATTAATGTTTACATAACGAAATGCATTCCAATAGTAAAAGGTCAACTGTAATAGCCTACCTATAAAAAATCAAGTCATTGACTACATCTTAGGTTTCTTCGCCTGTCTCTTGTACAGCTGTTCAGGAGCATCTCTGAGGAGTGTCCAGCAGTAGTCAGCCAGCATTGTAGTGGACCATTTTCCTTGGTATCTTTGTTCCATTGTTGCGATATCTTGATGAAAACGTTCGCCGTGTTCATCACTAACAATACCACAGTTGCTAGGAAAGAAATCCAAATGGGAATGAAGGAAGTGAATCTTTAGAGACATATTGCAGCCAAGTTTCTTATACTTCATCAACATGTCTTCTACTAGTTCCTTATAGTTTTCTGCCCTAACATTTCCGAGGAAGTTTGTAGAAACTAGGCAAAAAGCATTCCATGCTTGTTTCGCGTCACCTTCCAGCAAGTTGTTGAACCGGTCATCTTTGAAAAGCTCTCGAATCTGAGGACTTACAAAAACTCCTTCTTTAATCTTTGCTTCGCTGAGTCGAGGGAATTTTTCATGCAGGTATCGGAATGCTGGCAAAGTCCGGTCAATGGCTTTCACGAAGTTCTTCATCAAATCTAGTTTGATGTGAAGGGGTGGTAGCAAGATTTTCTGAGCCTCAACCAGAGCTGCGTGTTGGATATTCTTCTCTCCAATGGCTACATTCTGCCTGTGAGTCCATTCCTTCCTCATGTAGTGCATTTCCCTTGCTCGGCTATCCCACTCGCATAAGAAACACATGTATTTTGTATATCCTTGCTGCAGTCCCATTAAAAGGGCAACTACCTTCAAATCACCACAGAGGTGCCAGCTGTACTTGTTATACTCAATGGAATTCAGTAGCTGCCTTAAGTTATCGTATGTCTCTTTCATGTGGACAGCATACGCTACTGGAATAGATGGAAAAATGTTTCCATTGTGCAAAAGCACAGCCTTGAGACTCAGTTTCGAAGAGTCCACAAATAGTCTCCATTCTTGTGGGTCATGAGTGATTTTTAAAGCATTCATGAGGCCCTCAATATCGGAACAGAATATCAGATTACTTTCCTTTCTGAAGAAAGGCTCCAATTGCTGGTGGCGCTTTCGATATGCAGTAATTGTGACATCTTCTTCTAGAAGATTCCATTGTTGGAGTCTTGATATTAGCAATTCTGCCTTGTTCTTTGATAAGTCCAAATCACGAATGAGGTCATTTAGTTCTTCCTGTGTTATTCTGTGTGGGGTTGATGATGCACCACAGTGAAAATCTGGATCACTGCATGCTGATGGACCAGGAGAAGAACAGGTCGACTCACCTTTGTCTTCGTCAGATGAATCAAGAGAATATTCTGCTGGAGGTTCTGGAATAGGAAGTCCCTCACCATGTGGAACTGGTCTCAATGCAGACGGAATGTTTGAGTAGACTATTCTCGACTTCTTTCGCTTCGTTATTCTGCCGGAAAGAGGAGGGACCAAGCAGAATTAACAGTCATTTAGGTGGTTGCTTGGCTCTCTCCACACCATTGGGACTGCAAATGGCATTGATGACCTTTTGCAATTCAACCACTGTGAAAGCTGTGTTGTACATGTAGCACAGCATATATGCGGAGCCCAAGGCTTGTCTTGGTCACCAACCTTGCATCCGAAGTAAAGATGATATGCCTTCTTCACTTGAGAATTGATACTTTTCTTCTGGTTGGCAAATGTCACTTCCCCACAAATATAGCAAAAATTGTCCGCGGTATTAACACACTTTCGAGGCATTACTGTTCTTTATTGTACGTAAATGGATAAACTAATAAGTTTTATGTAACAGTAGCTTGAACTGTCTCGCACAACGTCTAAAATATTTTAAATGCTGAACCTATCTGATTGGGCTTTATATAGTACACTGCTTACGTCAGCTTCAGCAGCCGCCTGGCATTAGTATAATAGGCCTACACATGTATAGTACACAGCTGACGTCAACTTACTTCAGCAGCCGCATGGCATTAGTATTGCATTGCATCAGAAAATGATGCAATCAACTGTGGATGATGTGAGCATGATGGTATTATGCAATGTTACATCATTATTCCGGATGTTGCTGCAGTCCTACTGGAGAAATTTACACAGTGAAACAAAGAAAATGAGGCATATGAATATCTTCAAAACGAGAGCCAATAAAAAAATTTCACTGTTATATTCGTGTTCGGCACACTAAAATACTACAGATTAGGGCCTTTTCAAGTCAGTAATGATTTCACTGTTGACCAGTGGTCTGAATGGTGTTTGGTAGTTTCAGGAAATAACCTTCTTTAGATGAATGTCATAGTGTAATACTATATATTTTAATTATGGCCTAAGTTGCAACTTAGTCTTGATGCATACATATTTTCGCAGACCCCTCTGATGCAGAAGATAAAGAAATTTAAGTGCAGGTTAAAAATTGTCAGATGGTATATTTGTTGCCAATAAGGAAAATAAATTGCAATTTACCAGATGCCATTTTGTCTTAGATATTGATCTTCATTGATTTCTATTAAAAAATTCATAAGCTGCATGTTTTAGTCTTTGATGGACACTTTTGTATTTAATTTGGGAGATGATGGGAATTGGATGGAAATATGTGTGTTGTTGAAAATATTTTCTAGTTTATCTTAATTTTTTGATTAAATAGAGTATTATATTTACCCTTTCTGTCTTTCCATTCAGGATCTGCTTGCCAAAACTCCACCTTGTCCTAGACCAGAAACTTTGACTATGGCTGTTCTTTTAGATGAACTAACTCTGCGGAATCTCTCAACAGATGGCACTAAAGAGGAGTTGATTCAACGTTTGAAAAAGGATGATCTTTGTAAGATCTATGAGTTTTCAAACATTTTAGTTGTTAGTATGTAGTAATGCTGTAGAAATTGTTCCATATTGTGTCATTTTTGCCTATATGTTAAAAGCAACCTAAAAATCAGGTTTGACTGAATGTTAGTGCATGTTAATGTAGTGCATAATATTCTGATTATTCTTTGATTTAGTTTCATCAGGTACATGTAAAATCAGCACTTTGAATCTTCAGACAATACATTTGTATGGTGCAATGTTATACTTACCCATGTGTATGTCAGTTAATATTACTTTCAGTCATATTTTCTATTTTACTAATTACTATTATGTAAAATGGTGCTTAATGTATTTGGTATTTTACATCAATGAATCAAAACATTGCTCATCAAAAAGCTAGAAATTATGATCTGTTAGTATTTGTTTAGGTAATTTATTGTGCGTTATTACACTTGCTACCTTTATCTTTTATTTCATATACCTTTTACAGAATTTACGATATTTATTGTTTTTATTTTATTTTGTTCTGTTGTATTTCAAACTTACATTTGTGTGGAAAGTTTTTCTTCCTGGGATTTTGTGTGCAGTTCTTAAACTTTTAAATGTTTCATATTTTACATTTTATTTTCCCCCTCATGCAGACTATGTGCTGTGCTGTCTTTAATTGCAATAACCTATACACATATACATTGTAATTTCTTTCAGCTTGTGAACATAATGGAAAGATCCTGTCACTTCCAGAGATTACCAACTCGAGTTTGAATAAGTTGCTATACTACAAGATTGCTAGTGATTGTATGAAGCTGTATGCCTGTTTCGACATTACACTTCCAGAATGGAACTTCACCAAGGCCCTTTCTGCTTCCCTGGAGCTGGATCCATGCAACTTCATTCTCAAGGCTGCTTTTGAAAGCTTCTCCAAAACGTTTGTCCTGATTGATTATGAATGGGGTAAGCTGGTCTAAATTTTCAAATAGAAAATTTAATAATAAAGGCTGCATTATTGATTGAAATTGACGTATCAGTGTGAACTTTCCTGCTAAGTATCTCGTAACTTTTAAAAACTTTGTGGACTTTGACATTTTTGACAAAAACCTTGTAAGCAGGATGGAACTAAAAGCACTTAAGTAGAAATGTCAAATCTGATTGGCTGTCTTTTTATTAATTTGTCTGCCAAAAACCATCTTGTAAATCATGTCATTGCTTTGACTTCTGAATGGATTATCAAAACAACATGTGTTTTTCACTTCTTTGTACTGAATAATGATGGTTTTGAGTTTGCATTCAATATGGCTACTTTGGCAGCCATCTTAAAAATCTTGTTAACACTGCTCCTGAAACTACAGACTTTTTAAGTTGTTTAGTTAGTTCTAAATAAAAATGGTCCTGGTCTGACCTCCAATATGGCAACCATGGTATCCATCTTTAAAATCTTATTATCGCTGCTCCACATGAATGGGGATTGGTATAATAATTTTCACCAGCAGGCTTCTTACAATATCTTTTTGGTCCTGAATGAAAATGGATCTGCTTAGGACATACATTATGCAAGGTTCCCACACTTCTGGAAGATCAGAAAAAGATCAAGAAAATTATTAAGAGCTCTTTAAGATAGCATATTAGCTCAAAAAGTTAAAGAGAAAAGTAACAGTGCTTATCTTTACCATTTCCCCTTTTAATATAGAAGTTTAATGAAAATGTATTACAAAATGTTGATTTGACATCCAGTGGTATCTTGACTCTACCTAAATGGAAAATAATACTGACATTGAGTTTTTCACCAAAAGACTTATTGTTGGTGTTCTGTTGGTCCATAATAATATGCAAGTTTGACATCCAACACGGTCATTATGGTAGCTATCTTGAAAATCTTCTTATCACTACACCCTCTGAATGGATGACCATATTGAATTATTGTTTTCACAAAAAGACTTCTTATGATCTCTTATTGATCCTAAATGAAAATAGTGTCAGTCTTATATTAGATATGGTGGCCATAGTCACTGATTTGAAAATCTTGTTATCATTCAAGAATATCAAAGATGGAGTACTCAGCAGTTAAAGAGAAAAACAAGTGATCTTATTTTAAAGAATATCATTTCTTTCATGGGGCGTGAAGTATATAATTTTCTTCTAGGGACTTGAAGAATATCATTTCCTTCTAGCTAATTGAAGGATATCATTTCCTGCAAGAGACTTGAAAAATATAATTTTCTTCTAGGAACTTGAACAATATCATTTTCTTCAAGGGATTTGAAGAATATCATTTCCTTCAAGGGACATGAAAAGTATCATTTCTTTCTTGTGACTTTTGTTGCAATGAGACATCCTTCGGTGTGCAGCCTTTGCATACCTTTAGGGCTAATATTAATGTTTGATTAATATAAAGGAAAGTAAAATTAAGGTCAGGACAATTGAAAACTAAACCTGTTTGTCCAGTTAACAATTTTTTATCATCTATTATTGATGAAAATAATAAGAGAAAGTAATTATGTAAATGCTAACTAATGTAAATTTTTATTCCACAACTTTTCCATTGTGCTCTTCACAATCATTAAAAATCTTCTGCTGAAATATCCACCTTTACTGAAAACAAACGCCTGATCTAAATAATCAATGCTGTTTTAAGTTTTCTATCATTTCCTGTTTATCATTTTTGTATTGTTTATTGAACATGGTGTAAAAGTATTTGCTAATTTACTAATTCTAATACATGACTTATTTCCAAGAAAACATAAGTTTCTTTAAATATCAACTTTTCTTCAAAGGTTCATAATAATGTGAAGTCTGTACTTTGAGAAAAACTGCATGACACCAGATGTGCAAATTGTTTCATGGTGTGAGTAGTGGATGTTATATGATTGAATAATGTTAGAGAAGATGAATTTTTTAGAACTTCAAAATGTTGGATCAAAAAAAAGGCTAAATCAACACCTCTTGACAAATTTTTAAAATAGAATATGTACTACAGCACTCCAAGCTAATGACCATGTTAATTGCAAAATTCCAGATCTTAATAATTCAGAAAATGTTATACATGTAGACATGTTCAAGTCAGTGCTGAATGTAAATTATTTGTTCAGTATATTTTGTGTTTGCATTTTATTTCTAATCCATTCCATATGGATCTTGTGACAAAATTTTTTACCAGCTGCGGAACCAGGTTAGTAGCAAAATATTTCTGGTATTTATTATATAGATTGCACTCTTTATGACCTTATTTGCCAATTATGAAAGCAATAATTATGATTACATTTCTTGGGGAGATGGCATGTATGCATTATGAGTTTGGCTGATCTTCCATGCTTTTCCTAATAAGAGAGCTTATCAGCCTCTTCTTGAGAGGAATCATTTATGATCCTGATGTTTAAACCATCTTTAATTTACTAGTTTGGGACCTTGTTATCTCACCATAGCAAAGGCATATTTTACTTTGGTTCAATTGTCATTGCTCTATTGTGATCATTGTAGATACCATAAAAAATTAGTCATCTGTTCTACAGGCTAGTTGTGGGAGTATGTCTCCATCCAAACTAAAGAATTCAACTACACATTAGCAACAGGTTTTGTATAACTGATATTAAGATGATTATTTACATGTTGGAACTAACTGTAATGATGTAATATTTACCTTCTGCTAGTACTTAAATCTCTCATACTGCCATTGTTGTTTTATAACCTGTAATTATTGCAATTTAGTGTTGTGGCTATCATACATAAATAAAATGAATGTGCAAGAACAGATTGGTAATGCATACACTTTTACAAACTATTGTTGACAATTGATTTAGTTGCATATCTGATAATACATGTTGTACTTTAAATTGTGAAATTTTCTCTTCTTTTCCATAGGAGTTGAGAAAACAGTTGACATCTCAAGTAATTGGAAAGTCAGGTAATTTAATTTAACATATGAATTTGAGAATGTGTTTGGTTAGAAATGAGCCTGATGGATAGAACATGCCCTCAAAACATGCTGCTTAATTTGACCAAGTGAAAATCTATGGTCATCATTAAGAAACAAGATGTGGACCAGGATTGTTTCATTCAATTCTTGGAAAAGTAAATGTTGTGGATTTATTTAAATTTAAAAGTTCTCTTTTGCATCAGTTCATATTGTACTTGTAGAATAATTTCTTAAACTGATTTGCGATTTTAAATATTGTAAGAGTGGTACTGTGGGTATTTAAAAAAATATTTGTATTTCACAAAGATTGCAATTTTTGTTTTCCTATTGATTTTAAAAATGGTGCTCTAATGGTCCCAACACTTTGTTAAATTAGGGGCAAACAGGGCAGATCTTAGGCTCAGAGTAAGAAGGGATCATTAAATATATATTGAATTTCAAAGAACAAAATAAAATCTTACAAAAACAGTATTGGCATTTTTGGCAGTTTTCCTTAAGGTTTAATGCATCTGAAACTATTAACTGTTTGAGACCCTCAGCATGTCCAGTTTCTAAAGTTTGGGCATCTGGTTGTTTGACTAACAAGTTCTTATTTCTCAGCTCATTGTCTGAAATTCCAGTGTGGATCAGACTGCGCCTTGGGGAATAATCTTGTGTGAGATCATCCCAACACTTGTGTCATTCTTGAAATATTGCTAGAATAACATGACAGTCTTTGAAGAGTTTCTTCCAACCTTCTTGTGATCATTTTCCCATCTCTAGATTTACATCGAAGATCTTGTTTGGTAGCCACTAATCTGACATCTTGGTGACATGGGTTGCCCATCTCTGGGATTTCATCAGCAGAGATTAGATGCTGTTAGTGCCTTATTTTTGATAATAATAATGAGGACTTTGTATAGCGCCTGATCTTTAGAAGCTCTAAGTACTTTGAAATTAGAAAACGTAAGAAAATGCTAAAAATATTTCAGGTAGGAAACAATATTTGGTCTTTAAGTTTGTTCTTGCAGTCGAAAAAGTGACTTAAGAGCACTTTTGAAAGTGATCACGGAATGTGCCTGCCCATGTTAGAAACTCCATGTCAGGGCCTTGGCTTACTATCTTATTCTCAGACAGCCCATGTGAACATGGTTCAGCTTCTTGGTATTCTGTCTATACACAAGAAAGGTTTTGCATGCATACAGCAGAGTAAACAATACTTTGACCCGGTAGAATTTGAGTTTGGTCTACAGGCTGATGCCCCTGCATTCTCTTCATCCTCATACATTTGTGCATAGTCCTCTAAAGGTTATACTTACCTTGAAAATTCTGGTGCTGCTTTTGTCATCGATTGGGACTGCACATTACAGAGTACTGCTGAGATAGTTGAACTTATCCTCTGCATATCTCTTATATTTTATTCAAGCCATACCGATTCTCATTCCTGAACCCTTTGTTGATTTGATGCACATGGTAATTCAGCGAAATCCTGGTTAGGATGTTAGTGGTTATTGATCATAAGGAGATGCCTTGATGGTTGTTTCTGAATTGACTGTTGCTTTTCTGCTTGTATAAGTGGACAATATATTACTGGTATATAGTTCCTTGAGTATGCATCAACAGGAAGAGTTTAGTCAGTATAGATGTGTATAGCAACCGTTCCAAGATATTTGCTATTTGACAGCAGGTTAATTGCTTTCTCTGGTTTGGTCAGGATTGGATTAGTGATATGCTGCTTTCCACTTGGAGCTGTTGATCAACAATCTCCTCACTGATAGATAATTGTTTGATTCAGGATGTTGTTGAAGCATTCTTTGTAGTATCTTTTCTTTGTCAGAGAGTAGCTTGGTGCTGTCAGAGCACACAGTATCAAATCTGTTCTTATTGTCTGTGTCATGACACTGTATCGTCTTCCAAGGATTACAGAAAGTTTTTGATGTCATTCCTGTCTGTGTTGGAGTCTCTGAAGGATGCTAAGTTTTCCTTAACATTTTCAGAGTTTGCATCAGTTGTTTTGTTAATATCACATTCCTTCAACAGATGCCATTTTATGTTCTCCAGTTTTAATTTGGAGATTCTGAGGTTGTCTGCTAGGCTGAATCTATGTATTAAACCTGGAGACTGTGATCATGTTGTCACTCTAGCATTCTGCACTCCTGATAGCCTTTGTTGCTCAGACATTCTGTTTGTCTCACCTCCTGATGACGACATAATAAGTGAGATGCCAGTGCTTGGAGTGTGGGTGCATCCAATGTCTTTTTGTTATGTGGCAGGCACAAGAATGTGTTGGCGATTTAGAGGTCAGTGCACTTCCTTTAGTAAATGTTTGTCATTAATGCAGTTGCTTAAGTCAGTTTTCACATTTATGCCTTACCACATGTGTGGTGATCTGCAGCAGTTCTAGCACTGAAGTCACCAAGGATGATAAGCTTATCTGTCTTTATGTCATACTCTGTTACATTTACAACTGTCCATGTCAAATAAAAATGCTTAATATTGATCTCAATGCTGATCATTAAATGGATGGAGATTTGAAAATTCAAGATATTAAATTTAATGGCCATACTGAGTGAACAAATTTGTCTGAATGTAGCTTGATCACAGAAGTTGATAACAGGGATAAGTACAAGGTTAGAATCCATTTTAAAACTCTTCTGGGATAAATGCCTGCTACAGGTTACATGTGCAAAAGACTCAGCAAAACCTAAACAATATAATTAAAGGTGTCTGTGGATGCTTATAATTATTTATATTTAATTACTTTTAATGTTACCATAGAAATAAATGTAGGATAAATTGTATATAAAGCATGAAGATAATTTGGAGAACTAGCAAAACTAGTATAAAATTCACATTGCTGAATGATTCTAAAATGTCTGCTTATAATTAAAAATGTAGATCTTTCTTCTCTCTATTTTCCCACAATTTTACTTTATTTTACTTGGCCCTAAAATTTGAAATTCAGTGTGAGAACAGAAAATATTACTTAAATGTTGACTGGTGAGTAAGGTGAATATATATGTATATATGTATATGTATATCTCAAATTGTTAATAAGGTTATTTTCTCCAAAGTTGAAACAGAATACATATTTAGGTGCCTGTCTCTGCACAATGAGGATACTGAAATTGTTTTTCAATAAAACTTGTTTACAAATAAAAATAGATAACTAACTTTAATCTTTTTCTTTGTACTGACAGGTTCATCATTGATAAAGACAATGATAAGAAGGTGTTTAATGTTGACCTTGGCCTGAAGAGTCAGTACATTGATGGCATGTTTCTTCGAAACATTGAGATACCCATTCCTGTGTGTAATGAGGACTTTTCAATAGGAGGTATATTGTTAAGCATGTGATTTCTTTATTTCA
Organism: Unio delphinus; assembly: GCA_029339505.1. Lineage (NCBI taxonomy): Eukaryota > Metazoa > Mollusca > Bivalvia > Unionida > Unionidae > Unio > Unio delphinus. The sequence continues at coordinate 5,421,748 of JAQISU010000173.1, forward strand.
CATGAAGGTAAATTGAAACCTTCAAGTCAGACTACCGATTGAACTGAGGTAAAATGGTCTTAATTTTGAGGTTGTAGCTTTTTGGAGTACAAATTTTATCTTTTACATATGAATATACATATATGGTTGTTCTTGTTTTAGTTGTTTTTGTGGTAGCTACGGGAGATTTAAAGATGAATTGTTGTGTATGTAATTTGTCAATTTGAAAGTTTCATTTCACAGCATAATTGATTCAATGGTGTTTAAGCAGGAGGATGTGAATTTCCAACTTGTGTGATTTCATTTCACTATGAAGCAAACGTGAAGAGTGATATTTAATCATACAAATTGGATTATTCCTATCGACACTTCTAAAACTATTATAAAGCAATTGTATTTCCATTTTTACAAATTCTTGGCAGAAGTATCAAAATTTTGCCAATGTTTAACATTATTTATGAATAATTAATATAGTCCTCTGGATTGAATAGAAAAATAGCCATGCACATGTGACAGCAGTTAATAACAGCCCAGGTTTGCATACAAGACACAGTTGCATATTTATTTATTTCTCAATTAAAATAAAATATGCTTTAAATATTATTTCACATGAAGATATGAAGTAATGAATTGATTTAAACCAGAAGTTGTTCTCTGTGCCTTACTTCTGAGAAACTATATTTTACATTGACAAGTAATGGTTGGATTCTCTTGAACTTGGAATGTTTGGATTTCAGGTGGCCCTCATGCCAAATTCAATGCATTGGGCTGATATTGTATTTAAATCAACGAAAGTATAAATCCTGATGTTGTTTTTGTTGTTGTAGGGTTTAACGCTATTTTTCAGTACACAATAGGCTATTGATGGTGGCCAGTATTATTGGTGGAGGAAGAACCCGGCGAAAACCCCGAAAAAAACATTGACCCACGAGAAGCCACGGGCAAGCTTTCTCACATAACTACATTAGCCGAATCTTAGACTCGAACCCACACACAGAGAGGTAAGATGAGATGGCAATGATCCATAACGGAGAGCACTTTAGACCACTTGGCCACTTGGGATCCCATAAATCCTGAGATCTCTCATATAATTATGCTGAATATTTGAAAACTTTTTTAGAATCAGTGACCTTTTAGTAAAGAGCTATCAAACACGGTAAACACTTGATCATAAAGCCATATTTGTTATGCAGAAAAACATTTTTTAAAGTCACAGAATCATCTGCATATAGGAAGTACTTGCAGAACAATCTGTATCCTGAATATATAATAGAAGATGGTGGAAACATTATATCCATACATTTATTTTACAGCCATTTACATGGATGGGCTTGTTGGTGATGTGCTATCCTTGTCATACTTCCTCAGGTTTGCTTTTAGGCTATGTGTCATTACGTTTTATCTTTTATTGTTCCTTAATTTTATTCACATTTGGAAAGTATTTAAATTCTAAATTAGTTTTTTTAAAAAGTTCATCTCATATTTAATCCAACAGCTACATCTTTTTTGTGGTCTTGAGTATATTTGTGCTTCTTAAATTTGGGAATAAAGTTTAACGTTATCTTGCATTTTAGGGATGAAGAATTGGACTAGTTTGGCAGCAGCCCTTGGTGGGGAGTTGAGCAATGAGGCATTCAATTTGCTTCTCAAACAGGCTGGACTTGATGTAAGAGATCCATAGAAAATAGAATAAATTATCCTATGCTAATAGAAAAAAGAGCTAACACTGTTATTGCATTCATCTTTCTATTTTAGAAGTGTTTTTGCAGATTATTATATACTGATTTCATGTATCAAGAGGTACAATTTATCTATGTTAGATGTTTGCTTGGTTATCTTGGCTTAGTTCAAAATAACTATGAATATTAAATTTTTATAGTATTCTTTATATGTCTTAATTTTTCATTTCAACTTAATGTTCAGATGTAATCACTTTGTTTGTTCCTTCCAGGTTATTCTTCATGATAGTTCCTGTGTTGCACAATCTGCATCACATGGTAAGTAACATTATTAGACTCATTGCCTAGTGTTTAGAGCATCTGCCGTGGAAGCGTGAGGTCGTGGGTTCAATCCCCAGCTGAGTTATACCAAAGACTTGCAAGAATGGTACTAAGAGCTGCCTCACTTGGCGCTGAGCATTAAGAGCTTATTGTTAGGACTGGTCAGCCTGGTGTCAGGATTATGTGACTGGGTTGGACATCATGCTACATGTCTGCAGCATGATGCCCAAGTGCTAGGCATCACTATAAACTGCCTCACTGCAGACATCCTAGCGATATGAATAAATCCTAATCAAAACAACAACAAAATTAGACTCTTTATTCATTTTTTTTGCTTTCCTCAGAAAATGTCATTTTGTCATGACAGTTAATATAATTAAAAAGAATATCTTTCATGAATTTATTTCTTGACAGTAATCATGGCTAGCATCACCTAGTATGTTTTGCTGGGGAATATTACTTTCAGATAATTGTTGGATAGTTTGTCTTACATTTTTTTGATTTTTCATTTATATAATTTACAGGATCTTAATTTTTTAAAATTAAACTAACAGATGTAGCATAGCTGCACCTGCATCAATTAATATATTGAAAAAAATGTACCATTTCTATGTTTTCAAAAAATGTGTTTATAAAAAACAGTCAAGTGGTATCCATCTAGTGTGATCTGTTTCTTTTAAATGTGTTTAATCAATCACTTATTTGATAAAATAATTTGATTTCTAATAGCAGCCAATGAATTGCAATGTTTTAAAAAAACAATAAAAATGAAAGCAGCATCAAAACAGTTTTGAGTAATATGACTGAATACTGGAATTGTATACACAGCACATTTAAATTGATTTTCTGTACACTAATATACACTGTAGCTAACATTTTAAATTATCTTGTACAAGTTGTGAATATGTTAAAATCTATCATAAGAACATTTTTTATGAGATTGTTCATGAAACTATCTTTCAGTAGAGATTTTACATAAGATGTATCTTAGAGTGACTTTTTCCAAAGATACATTTCTAAAACTCCATCATGTCATGGGATTGAAAAGCATGAAATAATGGCAATAACTCCTGACCTCATGTACTTTATTAGGTAAATCTAGGGAAAAGATGACATGGTTTGAATAAGAAATGGCAATATTGAATTCACATCCTGAGGTACACTTTGCATAGTAGAGTATTTCATAAATTTTGTACAGTTTATTTAACTCTAGTTACTCTGATCATTATATTAATGTAAGATAATTACTTCAACACTTTTTAAAGGTAGATTTTCCTAAAATACCCAATGTTTTTTTATGTCCTGTGTGAGTACCAACTTAAGAGATTAAATGTTCAGTAGTTTTAAATGGGTCATTTCTAAATTAAATGTGGTCAGTGTTCTTTGATGTTCTTCAATTTGTCACTTTGTCCTGCTCTTGTATTGAAATTAAAAATGTTCATGTATTTAGAAAAAATTACATCATACTATAAAAAATAAATTGGCAAATAGATTGGTGCTGAGATCAGAAATGGCAGTGGTGGAATTATTAGTGTTGTTATTGATTGGTGCAATTTCAGTTACAGTATTGTCTCTTCAACTTCTCTGTTTGGAAAGGTGTAATCAAGGCCACAACAAAAATATATTGTGTAGATCAAAGTGTTGTTTAATTGAAGATCACTGACATGTGTACCATAGTCTGCATTGTCATTGGTTAATAGCTTTTTTCATTGCCAATAGATAGATACATGTAGGCTTCAGCTTTGATTTCTCCCTTCTGTTGGTGATGTTTGCTATCTGTTTTTCCTGTAAGTTAATAAGAAATGAGATTCAGTAGTTTCTTGTATGTTAGTTTTTTGTACTTTGTACTGAGGTGTTTAAATAGATAGTCATTTCTGAGAACAAGTCGTCTGCATAATTTACAGAAAAATAACTTTGCCATGTGTTTCACAGAGTGTTGTCTCAAGTTGTGTGCTATATAAAATTCCTTGCTACCCCCTGTACATTTAAGCACCATTGTTCTTAAGTGAAGGTATGTGATGTAATTTATTTCTGTAGTGATCATATGGATTTTGTTTCCATTTTACAGAGTGTTTGGGAGTTCTGAACATCACAGATATTTTGCCTTCGGCCCTGAGTCAAGTTGCTCACTGTAAACTGACAGACAACTGCATAGGTCTGCAGTGCTGCTGGGGACTTAACTTCACTATTCCACTATCATCCAAAAAAGTGCATTTCGATATTCCCTTTGGATTCAAGCTGGACCCTTGCACATTCATCTTTGAGGCCTGGATAGGCAGTTATCATCATACAGAGAAACTATTGCAGTATGACTGGGGTATGTTTATACACATTTATATAGATTCTATATGATAAAATCTCCTAATTTGTTAACTGCTAAAATTGAGTGGAGCATGATGTTTTAATTTGATCTAGTTTCTTTCTTTCATCAACTTTGCTATGCCTGTCATGGAAAGTCATAAATGCATATCTGCCAAGTGTCATGTTTTTCCTGTATTTGTCCTGTATTTTGAACTTGAATATGGGTGTACATTTTTCTTGCTAAAACTAATTTTTAAAACAAGAAGAAATAATTACAAATTTTCTTGCAATTTTTTTGTAGAACAGGCACTTGGTTTCATTCTGATAGAAATGTATCACATGTATATAGGAATCGAATTCAAAAATATGATTGGGTCATTCTAGATTAAGATTTCTGAAACCATCTAGTACAGGAGAAAATGTTTCATTTTGCAAATTGTGTAATGTGATTTCGTTATTGGACGTGCACCCTTGACATACAAGACCATCAAAAAGCTATATATGCTACTCTGGTGGCCTAGTGGTTAGAGCATCAGGGGAATTCCCATCATATTTCAAAACTGCCATCGTAAAGCCACTGCTGAAGAAACCAACACTGGAGGACCATAACGATTTAAAGAACTACCGCCTAGTTTCTAATCTCCCATTCATATAAAAAATCTTAGAAAAGGTTGTTCTAACTCAACTTGTATCTCATTTGAATTCAAACAGTCTTTTAGCAATGTACAGTCTGCATATCGCCCTTGCCACAGTATGGAAACTACTCTTCTGAAAGTATTTAGTGACATTCTCTCTGTTTTGGATAGTGGAAAGATTACAGTCCTCACTCTCCTGGATTTATCTGCAGCATTTGACACAATAGACCATGATATATTACTTCATCGTCTCCGGCATGTATTTGGCATTCAGAATATAGCCTTACAGTGGTTCAAGTCCTACTTAGTCAACAGGACACAAATTATATCTGCAAATGGAATACACTCCAGCCCAGTTGACGTATGTTGTGGTGTTCCACAGGGATCTGTTTTTGGACCTGTTCTCTTCATTCTGTATACTCAGCCGCTCTCAAGTGTCATAGATCATCACCCAGTGTCGCACCAATTGTATGCTGATGACACCCAAATATTTATACAAGTCTAGCCACTCAACTGAAGTTGATGCTACCATCCATGGAGTAGAGAAGTGCATTTCTGATGTGAAATCATAGATAACATGTAACAAACTGCAGAAGAATGATGATAAAACATATGCTATTCTGATCACAACACAAAGACTTTCTCATTCACATCCTTTACCTCGGACAATAAATATCAGCAACACCAACATTAAATTCTCACAGTCAGTACGGAATCTAGGTGTTACTCTAGACAGTACTCTCACATTGCATCAACATGTCATGAACATATGCAAGGCTGCATATCTTGAATTGAGACACATCAGTTCCATTCGTAAATATCTTTCAGTTGATGCCACAAAAACACTTGTGTGTTCTTTAGTACTTTCAAGACTGGACTATTGTAACTCAATTCTGTCTGGTTCATCACAATATTTACTCCAGAAACTTCAAAAAGTTCAAAACACAGCTGCACGGATCATCTTTAGAGTACCTCGATCAGAGCACACCTCACCACTGCTCTGTACCCTACACTGGCTATCAATTCGATACAGAATTAAACGCAAAATTTGTTCTCTGTGCTATGTTTCAATGACAGACTCCAGTCCAACATATCTATCCAGCCTCACCCATGTGTATACACCAGCTAGATCCTTACGCTCTATTGATAATCATATACTCATTGTTCCCAAGATGAAAACAAAGTCATATGGACAACATTCATTTGCACACCAGGGCCTGGCAACATGGAACGAATTGCCCATTGAAATTAGACACAAAGACACAGTGGTGCATTTTAAGAGTACTCTTAAGACTCACCTGTTTTGACTGCAGGGACAAACTTAGCGACCTAATCATGTTTTGTATCTTATATGTTTTCAAAATGTTTTTATGTTTTCCAATTTCATTGTTTTTGTCATTTGTTGTTCTGTAGTGTAGTCATATCATTATTGATGGTGTAAAGCACTTAGAGCTTCGAAAGATTAGGCGCTATACAAAGTCCTCATTATTATTATTATTATTATTATTATTATTATTATTATTATTATTATCCACCTTGGATGTGAGAAGTCACAGGTTCAAATCCCAGTTAATACGTACCAAAGTCTTATAAAAAATGGTACTAACAGCTACCTCGCTAGGTGCTCAGCATTTAAAGGTTAGCATTAGGGTTGGTAGGGCTGGAGTCAGGATAATTTTTACTGTGCGGACATCATGCTACATGTCTGCAGCATGTGCTAGACATCCCTATAAACTGTCAAACTGTGGACATTGTAGTGATATGTCTGAAAAATTGTTAAAGCTATGTTAAAAATCCAAATAACACACACACATGACATATATAAATACCACAAAAAACCTTGTTTAAATAAATTGAAATTTGATTTATTTAATGAACCTACCTTTTTCATTTACCGGTATTGCTGGCAATTTATTTTGCACATGTTGTCCAGACAGTAAAATCATAATGGATTATTTATTTGCTAGAATGAAAACAGTCCAGTAAGAAAATCAAACAGAATTTAGATCATCACTGAAAAATGGTTAATTGGAATTGATAAATATTGAGAGAAAAAACACCAAAGTCTGGAAAAGACTCATAGAAACAGCCTATGTTTGAGTGGGTTGCACTCTTGCACCTCCTAAATGGGCATCTGAATTGAACAGGGTGCACAATCAGAAGGTGCAATAGTGCAACACATGCATCTTTGCAATAAATTAATTCAGTAAGGTGCTGTCTTACCTTACTGATAGTTGTAGATATTGTAAAAGGCTGCATTTGGATAAAAAATTGAAAATCAGTATTTGTTCTTAAAAATCAGTATTTTTTTGCCATAATCATGCAGTATATTTATACTCAGGGGTTAGGCTATGTAAATAATTATATCGTCATTCTCTCAGTCCTAACTGTTATTTCATCAGTATTTTATGTTTAAAGTTAAAAACAGATTAAGTAAAGTCTCTACCCTGATATATAAAAACTGATCTTTATATTTTATTAAATTTTTGAAGTTGTGAATCTTGAACATTGATCACACAGTGAAGTGAAGGCTGATCATGCATAGCATTTAACCAGTTTTCAAGATTAATGGCTTTGTGAAGCATGTAAAATATGAAGTAAAATGCTTATAATTGCACACATTTATAATAACAGTAAAGAAGCTCAAGAAATAAATAAGATAAATTTACTCTAAAAGCTCTTTAAAATTATTGTTAAATAACACTAGGGAATATGAATAAAATGTTTGTTCCTTTCTTGCTTAATGAACAATAATAACCTATAGTTTTCTGCATCATATGTATTTGTAACAAATGCAACTGTTATTTGCAAAGTGTTTTGTAAATTATGTATAGCTTTATGCCATTTAAACACATTCCATCACATACATTTTGTAGAAGCATGGCTTTGTGCTCAAGATGACAGATTAAATGTGATTCTTCCACATAAACAATTCTGCTCAACATATGTAATTATTAGACTGTTCAGGTATCTTGATCAAAGACAGATATTTAAAGTAAGGTTAAAGGGGAAATCCAATTTGTAACAATGCTTTCTCTGTTTTGTGAAATTTCAATACAAGGAGATATTCTATTTAAAATTTACATTTCATACAAATATGTCGTAGAACACATTAAAATTGAGCAAAGAAGGACTCCTGAAGCAAAAATGACAAATTGTGAACAATTAAGTTTTAACAATTAACAATGATTGATAAATCATAAAATTATGTTTTTGTTAGAATTGATTTTTTTATGTAGTCTCAAAAACATTTACAAATGCATTTTCAAATACTTTCTTAAATGTATGAACAAACATGCACTGCATAGCAAGATAAATTTTGAATGATGAGAAAATGAACAGTAAACAGTGAAATAGTTGATTGTGATGCTTTTGCAAAATGGATACATTTCAAATGTATTCTAATAATTACATGATAAGTTGGTAGAGACTCCCCATTAAATGGTCAGTTCCATATCGTTAAGAGGGTGAATATATAGAGAGGGGGGATGTTGTGAGGTGTTTTGAAAATATGTTCAAGTTCTTGAATAGTATAAGAAAGATTGCATCTAGGTAAAACTACATTCCAAGCCAGGACCAGTGGGTTATAAAGAGAGAAGCTTGATGTATTTTTTATTTAATGTCTGGTTGTCATTATATGTTTGTGTATGTGATAATATATGAAAATACCAAGACTATCAACTATTTTTAAAATTAAAAGCTTCAAAGAAAACATTTTATTTTATTTGGATTCGAATTTCCAATCTCATTTTTAAAAAAATGTCTTTGAGGTTGGTAGGTATGAAAAGAGCTTTCCATATTTAGTTTCACACATAATACAAACACAAGAAATAGGCAGCTGACAAAAATGCCTAGAAATTCGTAATTGTTTGTTGGATGTAATCTTTATGGAAAGGTAAAATATTTAAACAAAAGTTTCCAGTGAAAACTCTATTGTATTGTTTAGTATCGTCCAAGTACCAGCTGTATAGCAGACAAGAAATATCTAAATGACTTACTTACTCTCACACATACACATAAAAATGGTGTATGTGAAAATTACACTAATAGTGCCTTCGAAAATTATCTCTAACCAAATGATGTAGATAATTTATCAGTTTTGATAAACCAATGATCAATATTTTAATTTCTTCCCATTTTCAATCTGCCATGGGCAATGGGTTTGAGATAATTTCATCATGTTTCAGCTATTTTTAATATGAGCTTCAAGATTGACATACACCGATGTCTGAAAATATATAAAGGTATATACTGTTTTGTAACATCCGTGGTTTAAGTAAAAGTTTCTTTCATGTCAATCTTTTAGTCCTTTCACAAATAATTGAATGTTGTTATACACATGTACTTTTGATTTAATTTCAGTTCATTTGTAGGCAATTGTTCAATTTAAGAATGCTTTTGTGACCTTTCCAGGTAAACCAGGAGTTCTAAAAATTGGCAAGGGAGATCCAGCACCAATTGAGATCAGGCAAGTTAAAGGTTTTACTTTATTGGTATACAGTTTAGTTACTTGATGGATATGAAATTTCCTTTGCAGTGATAACTTTTTAAAATGATACATTTATTTCAAACAAACATGTCATGATGGGAAGGCATTTAAACAATCAGCTTGTAAAGTAATGTAACTTAAATTTTCATCAGTCAGAATAGTTAATATTGAGCGTATGATTGGTTTTCTATGGAAGAATCACTGGTTAACTGGCAGCAACCTTAAGATATGTTGTTAAAGATTAAAGTTAAAACTTTTGAGAAAGAAAAGTTTTAGATCTAAAACTTCACTGCAGATTCTTTTTTAAAAATTTTCTATTAAATACACTAGTATTTTTTGTTTCTTTCACAAAATTACTGATGACATTCATTGTAATTACTTAGTTTCACACCTAGCTTACTCTCAACAGTTTTCTGGTCCACCATTTCCTTGAATCAATTTTTATTTGCATCAAAAGATGTTCTAACTGCAGTCTTCCTGTTGCTGGGTTTTTTAAGACTGCTAACTGCTTTGCAATAGAAAATAATAATGAGAACTTTGTAGAGCGTCTAGTCTTTAGAAGCTCTAAGTGCTTTACAATATCTATAATTGGAAAATTTAAAAAATGCAGAAAATATTAAAGGTAGGAAACATTTTTTTTACTCATTAAAGGCTCCCCCCCCCCCCATCCCCGGAAGCATTTCCTGAGCTGGATCATATTCATGTGACTCATATTTCTTAGTTGGTGATTTTTTAGCATTGGAAGGATGCATATGTTTTGGTATTTTGATATGGATTGTTAAAAAGATGCATACAATTTACTCAAACATTATTTTTAAATTATTTTGAACAATGCAATTGTAGTACAGCAAAATAAAAAAATGAATATATTAACTGAGGTGTTTCTGCTGCAGTAATGTTTTTGTCATTATCTACATCTAACCTCTGCCAATGGTTGGATGATTTTTATTCAACTACTCAAAAGTCTTCATAGACCAACTTGGATTCCTTTTCGTTATATCATCTGATGAAACACTGCAAATTTGGACTTAAACTTTCTAGACAACAAAAGTGAATAAATTAGCAGTCTGTTGTTTACACATGTAATCTAATTATTCAGCCCACATCATTGCACTATTATCACATTTCTGGTCCATGATTTCTGTAATATGGGAATAGCACACCTAAAACTTTTATTTAAAAAAAATAATTTTAAATTAAACCTTTATGTCTTTAAAAGTATTTAATTTCATCTATACAACAGTAGGTGTGTTTGATGGCTATTATAATGGTAATTTGTCTTATCACCATCAGAAAAATATTTATTCATCTTGGTGTCCATTTGGGTATCTTTTCACATTTGATTAATCTCATTGTTGTTTTTTTCACCTTGTTATCAAAGCATGATAAAATAGGCATTCTCTAGTTTCTCCTAACTTCATTGTTTGACATAATGATTACAACTAGCACAGAGAATAAAGATCTTTTTATTCATGGAAATTTTATGTATATGTAATATTAAGTGGATTTTCCATAATGTAGAAATAATCTATAGGTTTGAGGTGCTTTGTTGTTGCCTTTTCTTTTTGCCTCATTTCGTGAATATGTTCTTGCTATACTTTTCATAATATGTTATATTTTTTAGTATTATAAAATCAATTATCTTACAGTTACATGGTGGACCAATATCCAGAAGGTTTTATTGTTGATGTTGTCATTACCCTTTGTATTCCTGTGGATGGAAAAGCTTTTTGTTATCCCCAAGAAGGACTCCATGTACTGAATAAGGCTAGACTACCTGCATGTAATCTGAAGCAAATCACCAGCATCATGAGTAAGATCTAAGCTAACAAAAAAGTTCTTTCAGTTATTATTATTCCAATTATTACCACCGATGTGTATATCCATGCTTCATATCCAATGAAAATAAAAACTTTTTTCTTCAGTTTTATGCCAGACGTTTAAGACAAGATATATCTCATTTGCTAGGTATAATATTTTGTAGAGCTAAAATGTTATACAAAAGGTTTTTTTTTCACACTTTTTCAATTCTTGCCCTTTTTCATTCTATATGAATCTATTCCATTTACAATGTCATTATTTTAATTAGTTTGCTTAATTTCTGTGCTCAAGTCTAAGATGAAACAATTAACAAAATTCTGTCGGATATAAGACAATGTCAGACCAAATTTTTTTAATGTTGCAGTAGTTTTTATTGTAATATTCATTATTGTAAGGGAGTCACCCAAATGTCTTTCTGATGCTTTATAAATTAAGAGAAAAATTATCAAATCAAACATTTCATTCTTCCTGCTGTATTTTTAGTAGTGCAATATTTTGAATAATTTAACAATCAGATTGTAAAAATACATCTAGGATGCCTTTACATCTCTAAAGATTCAATTGCAGAAATATAAGTAGCCAAATTTAAAACCCAAAATGTTTAAATATTTAATGTTTGTTTATTTAAGTTTGTTAAAGGAGGATTGTATTGGATAAAGTAAATTTAGTGCACTTTTGTACTTGTTTTAGTAGTGAACTTGCACTAGTAATTTGTCTCTTTAGGTTGTAAGTGTGCAAAATGTCAAGGTATCCTTCACATTGCTTGATTTTTGGAGAATCTGTTGAATATGTTTCTGACAAAGTATGATCATAACTAGTATTAGTTGATGTTGAATGCATATTTATTTGAAACTAAAGGTGATAACTTTGTTTTGACATTTTTTTTTTATCTCAAATAATTTTTTTTCATAAGGCATGTTTTTTTCTGGCAATTGTTAATTTTATAGTACTCTTATTAAACTAGTAAACTTGGGTTAGAACCTGATATCAATAGGTCTTTTATGTGCTGAAATTTTGAAAGTCATGTTCTTTAGGCAGCTGCTACAAATATTCTTCTTCTCCATTTCTTTTCTTTTCAAAAAGAGACATGACATTCTATTGTGGTCTAGTACAGTTTAGAAGGATATCAGATCATTGATAACAGATGTAATTAAGTTACAGTTGTAACATTTTTAGTTCAGACATCTATGTCTTCATTAAAATGCTTGTCAACAACCTAACTGATATAATTTCAGACTTACTTGAATCATTGATATGCTTGGGCTGTGCATTTACATATAATCTGTATATAAATCTTACAAATCCTGTATAATTTGTATGCAACACTAAACTTTTGTGATGCATCACACAATTTGAACAGACTTCTCCTTGACGGAATGGGTTGCTGACCAGAACTTTAGTCTGGATGGACAGCTTGGAGAAGCTGGTCTAAAGCTTTTGCTGATGCAGTTGGGTCTGGACAAATACTTGCGTAAACCATCCTGTGACAGAAAGCGCACTCCTTATACACCCTCAGTCAGTGGATGGAACAATTGTAAGTTATCTCTTAAAAGTCACAAATAATGTTGAGTATCAATAAATTACTAATTAACCAGTACTCAAAATTCTATCTGAGACAACGTCAGTGCAACTATATATAGTTAATACAAATTATTTCTTAATGTAGTGAAACCTGCCTACAATAGACATTCAGCACAGGCAGGTGTTTTGCATATTCTTTCGCAAGTTTCTTTGTATCAGTTGTGTAATCAGTCATGCATATAATTAAGAGAGCGTTACATAAGGTATGAATTTGTGTAATTTATTATGATTTATATGACATTGAAAAATCCTTGAATTTGTTTCAAAAAACTTTGAATTTGGACAGAATATCTTTGAATTAATTAAGCTATACCATAAATTAAAACTAAAAAAAATTTTATTAATTTTTAAAAAAAAATCTTATAAAAGTATTATAAAACACAATAAATACATAAAATGGAATAAAACTTGATGGCTCAAATGACACAACACTGTTAGTCAGCAGTATATGGGCAATGTTCAATTTCTTTAAGACAAAATACTTCTTGACTGATTGAAAATATGCTGTCCAGGCATGTATGAACCACTGGTTTATCGATATAAAGTGGCTTTTCATAGTATGCAAAAAGTTAAAGTTTTTACTTTTTGGCCATTGTTGAATACATTTTAGTAAATTCAAAATTTAATTATGATGTCAGATATGCATTTGAGAGGAATTCTGGATGGTTTCGTGCATGTTTGCATTGATAGTACTGATAACTTTGAGAATAGTCTTTTATAATCTTTAATGGAAATCAAAATTGTGTCCAATGCTGAAGGTATTGATGTGCCTATGGTTGCCTGTGCTGTGTTGTTGTACCAACAGTTTTTTCTTGTAACGCAGTAATATAATTTGAAGATGGAATTTACTGTAAATCCCAGTGAATGTCTCTGTCCAAGAATATTAGTATTATTCTTCATTACAGTAATTGTTTTTTCTAACAGACTCATCTAGTCACACTACTAGGCATAAATATTGAAAACAATATTTTCCTCCCATGATAACTTCAATGCTTAGGTTAGATTTGTCTGTCCTTACAAAAATGGTACTAACAGCTGCCTCGCTTGACGCTCAACATTAAGAGGTTAGTGTTAGAACTGGTCGGCCTGGTGTCAGGATAATGTGTGTGGGTGAGACATCATGCTACATGTCTGTGGCATGAGGTCTCAGTGCTAGACATCACTATAAACTGCCTCACTGCAGACATCGTAGTGATATGACTGAAAAATTGTTAAAGCTACGTTAAAAATCCTAATCAAACAAACAAACAAACAAACAAACAAGATTTGTCTGTCAATGGAATTGTCCAATCTTTTGAAGTAGCCACAGTCCTTTTGCTTACTTTATCCCTACATTTTCATAAGGGAGGCTAGAAATTCTCAATCTTACATCCTTTATGGTCATAAGATGAATTCAACACATAACATTTAAAAAGAAGAAACAATTATATTTTTCAGTAAGTATACTTTTTGAGTCAATATTTTAAAACTAAAACAAAAGTATAAACTTTCTGAGAGCAGATTTAATATGCAGACTTGATGTTAATCATAGTTTTCTCTGTTATTTTATAGTATGTCCACTGAGTTTTGTGAATCTGCCATCTCTGCCGCATAACTACCTGACGTGCCACATTCCAGATTACTGCACTGGCATTGACTGCTGTGTGGATGTCAAACAGTTGGGGCTGTCTTTCAACATCAAGCTAGATGTCAACACTTGTAACTACTATGTTGCTGGCTACATTGAAACATATGGATTTAATTTCAGTTTGTTTGACTATGAATGGGGTATGTTATATTTATGTATTCCACTTTTGAATGTTGGTTTCATTTAACTTTATTTTTAAAATATTTTCAAAGTTTCATCACTGACTTGAAAATAAGATGTAGTACAAGATACAAATATTATTGAGCATAACATACAATTTTTATGACTTAAATCATGAAAGTATTGCTTAATCCGATATCAATCTGACACCATTTGAATAGTAATGTAATGAGTATGTTACACTGTGTTGCAGAGTATCTCTTTAATAATAATTCACACATTTTATTTGTGTCATTACACTTGTGAATGTGTGTTTGTGGTTAAATGGATTAGAGAGATTTGTTGGAGAACTAGGTGATTGGTATCATTATTCACAGCTTGAGCTTGAATCTGCTCAGAACAGATTATAGCTTTCAAACTGGTTTGATTATGCTGTATCCATACCATCCTGCCTAGAACCATTAGACTTGGGAAGTACATACATCTTGACAAGCTCTACATCCTTTTTGTAAGAAGAAGTCTCTGTGCGTTATGTGTTCAGCTTCATTGTCTTTCTTGTAATTATGTGTTTAAAGTTCATTTCATGGGTGCTGTTTATATTCAGTGATGAAACTTGATATTAGGATCAGGTATTTTCATACTCTTAAAACAAGCAGGTCACTATCACTGTAACCTACATTTTATGCTTTACCGACATTGGTTAATTAATTGTGGTTATGATCACATGATAACTCATGACAGACAAGCATTTTGGGAAGACCCTTTCTGACCAGTACAGCTGAGAGTTGGAATAATATATGTTTACTGAGTGATATATATGCTCTCCATATTGATTACAGTACAAAATATATGTAGTGATATTTTTACTGGTTAACTCTATTGTACATATGAATGAGAACTAATTATATGTTGCATGATCTTCATGTTA
Source organism: Unio delphinus (assembly GCA_029339505.1). Taxonomy (NCBI): domain Eukaryota; kingdom Metazoa; phylum Mollusca; class Bivalvia; order Unionida; family Unionidae; genus Unio; species Unio delphinus. Next base: position 5,437,229 of record JAQISU010000173.1, read on the forward strand.
AGCTGTAGTGGATATCCATTAATTATTTATGCAATAACTATATTGTTTCTGCTGGCTGTCACTCCAAGATCACTCAAAGTTTCTGACTTTCATTGAGGTTTTATGGGTTGGACAATGGTAAAAGTGTAAAAAGATAACCGGCTGGAATATCAGATTAACAACAGAACACATTTGATGGTGATACAAATACAATGTTTAATAATGAATGATTTTAATTAGAATCTTTTTTAGTATGTGTGTATATGATTCAAATATTGGATCCATTAACATAAAATGCACAGACTTAAATAATGAGACTACAAATAAATGACTTTACATGGTGCAAGGACAAAGGGGTGAATGATTTACAGTGATTTCACAATGAAAAGAATGGTATGTTTTACTCAAATAGTAAAAAATGTAGTATTTTATTAATATAGTTAAATGTATTCACTCAAATAATGAAATTATGTAAACAGAGGGACATATACAAATTATCTTAAAGTTTACAGCCCCAAAAACACACTGGGTTTTAAGAACCCCAAAAATTAGCCCATGGCTAAAAGATTACATGTGTGGAGTCACCAGCATATTCTGTGACCAGTCACACTGGTCAGTCAAGCCATTAGTATTCCAGGCTGGTGAATCATGTAATAAGTGCCCACCAATCTCAGTCAGCACTGTCCAATCACCTACTGTTCAACCAGAAACACTTTATTCAGCTCTATGGCTTGTTTGGTTGAATTCTTTGGTCATCTTTGCAGCTGGTACCATGTCAGTTTCGATCACATCGATAACTCTGATCACTCTTGTCAGTTCTACAGCTGATCAGTCAGGTTAGATTTCACTTTGGTCAGCTGAAAATACATCCGACACCATGTACTACATATGACTTGGGCATATATGATAAAAAGTAATCACATTCCGTATGGTAAGCTATAAAGATTATATTATCAGCACAGTAATTACAAAACAATACACAAGTTCAGAAGTGAACCTAACCATGCTCAAACAGAATCCTACAGTACTAAACTTTAAATCTTCAATTTTATATTGTTAATTTAAATCTCTTACTAAGTTATAACCAAGAATAGAAATTATATACTACCTAAGTCGAAGTTACATAGAAAATATACAATAATAAGCTTGGTAGTGTAACAATATTTATAACTTATACACAATAAATTAATAAACTCACATACCTCTACATCTGAAGATGTGCAAGTCCTTAAAGTAGACTTGCTCACTGACAAGACATTCTGTAATGTAAAGGTTATTTTTACCTGCAGTGAGGTATTTATACACAGATATCGACTGTGCTGTAGGAAATATATTGCCACTGTAAGCACTTTGCATGTGTGGCATATGTTGAACTGGACTCACTATTTCAAAATCTTTGTGTTGCCCCAAGTGGCTGAGCGGTCTAAAGCACTCTTCGGTATGGATCACTGCTAGCTCACCAGTCTACATGGGTTCGAGTCTCGGATTCGGTCAATGTGGGTATGTGAAAAAGCATGCCAGTAGCTTCTCAAGGGTCAGTGGTTGTATCTGGGGTTTTACCTCCACCATTAATACTGGTCACCATGTATAGCCTATCTTGTGCTGAAAAATGGCATTAAACCCTACTACTAAAACAACAACAAAACCTTTGTACAATATACATCAATCACCCTTCTGTACTGTTGTACACAACAACAACAAAAATTCAAGTACATGTATTTAATAAAGAAAAGGATTAATACAATTCAATGACAAATAGCTTCTCAAGCAGATTTTGAGAACAATTATTTTAATAATGTACATAAAAACAAATTAATATATAATTTTATGAATTATGCTACCTCTACTTTGATATCACAGAAAAAATGAATTTTTCTATTGTTTTTTATAATTTATACTCGTCAAAATTGATTATCTTCTGTTTGTTTGTACATTTCCTTGTTTAGGCATATAGACTGGTTTTCTCTTGGTTTTTGTGTTATATGTTTCTCTTGTTTTTGTAAAGAGCTTCATTACCTTGAAACATTGGGAAGCTGATTTTATAATTGCACTGTTATAAGTAAAAACTGAAATCCTTCTGTGCATATCATGCTTTTAGTGGATGATTACAAAACATAATGATTTACTGTCATATTGCGTGGACCACATCATTACCACATCACACCATCTGCATTGTGTATCCATCAAAACAAGAGTCGACACAATATAAAATCCATTTCCTGCACAATAACTTCAAGCCAATATATTATGCATCCCATGGGATTTGATTAGAATTTTTTAGTCCAACACAGTGATTTCCAATATTTTATTAATTGATTGGTTTTTAACTTTGTAGCCTACAACATTTTTGGACAGAAACCCTGTACATTCTAATACAATTAAGCAGAAAACCTGTGAGGTAGAGAAATAAAAAGATTTGCTAGGCATGCATTTTTAATTATATACGGGTTACTTGATTAGATTTTTAGACTATTGCAACAATTTGTATGCATCCATCTTAAGGCAGAGCATCTAATGTGACATCTGTCCATCCCTATTCTCTATTTTGTTTCAACATGTTAAATTTTTCCCCATCTAATATTACCAAACTTTGTCACTTATTTAAATGTACTCATGTTTCGTTACTTAGTGTTGTCCTTATCAGGATCATATTTAACATCCACATTATATTGGTACATTTCTAGTCATTTTTTGTATTTACACAAAATAAAAAAAGACAAACTGATGAACAAGTGGATTGTTAACTGATTCACTTACTATGTTTATATTAGGTAAACAGGTGAACTGTACATGAGATACATTATAGTATAAGATGTAATAGAATGGTATACAAATTGTAATTAGACAACTATTATGTGATTATGAAACAGTAAATATGATATATATTTGGCATTCTATGGGTCTTATATTACACAGCATGAAGTTAGATGTAAGAGGGTAAGCTAGGAATGCATGCCATATCAATGAGCTAGTGTTATCAGTATGACTGAATGACAGAATTGTCAAGGCCAAATCGCTGACATGAGAATCAAAAGTATGAATGAATTTCAGAATTGTCAAGGCCAAATTGCTGATGAGAATCACAAGTATGAATGAATGTCAGAATTGTCAAGGCCAAATTGCTGACATGAGAATCAAAAGTATGAATGAATGTCAGAATTGTCAAGGCCAAATTGCTGACACGAGAATTGCAAGTAGGAGTGAATGTCAAGGCCAAATTGCTGACATGAGAATCACAAGTAGGAATAAATGTCAGGGCCAAATTGCTGACATAAGAATCAAAAGTATGAATGAATTTCAGAATTGTCAAGGCCAAATTGCTGATGAGAATCACAAGTATGAATGAATGTCAGAATTTTCAAGGCCAAATTGCTGATATGAGAATCAAAAGTATGAATGAATGTCAGAATTGTCAAGGCCAAATTGCTGACACGAGAATTGCAAGTAGGAATGAATGTCAAGGCCAAATTGCTGACATGAGAATCACAAGTAGGAATAAATGTCAAGGCCAAATTGCTGACATGAGAATCACAAGTAGGAATGAATGTCAAGGCCAAATTGCTGAAATAAGAATCATAAGATGGAATGAATGTCAAGGCCAGATGGCTGACATGAGAATCACAAGTATGAATGAATGTCAGAATTGTCAAGGCCAAATTGCTTTCATGAGATTCACAAGTATGACTGAATGACAGAATTGTCAAGGTCAAATTGCTGATGAGAATCACAAGTATCAATGAATGTCAGAATTGTCAAGGCCAAATTGCTGACCTGAGAATCAAAATTATGAATGAATGTCAGAATTGTCAAGGCCAAATTGCTGACACTAGAATTGCAAGTAGGAATGATTGTCAAGGCCAAATTGCTGACATGAGAATCACAAGTAGGAATAAATGTCAAGGCCAAATTGCTGAAATGAGAATCATAAGAAGGAATGAATGTCAAGGCCAGATGGCTGATATGAGAATCACAAGTATGAATGAATGTCAGAATTGTCAAGGTCAAATTGCTGATATGCACTGTCTAAGAGGTAGAATCACAAGTATGAATGAATGTCAGATTTTTCCAAGCAGATTTACATGCAGTAATTGTGCAGTTGATTTGCTAGTATGACTGACAAAATTGTATTGGATTGCTGCTGTTTCGAATTGGAGTTGCCACAGGTTGTTATGTCAGTAGAGTGGTCTGAGAACTGAATACCCAAATGACACTGCATGCTGTCTAGGGAGAAACTGTATAGTATGCAGAGAGACATTAGGAATGAACTTGTATGGGAAAAGTACTCATGTTACTATTAGCATGAAAAATAACACCCTATAACAAGCCGGAAATATGAATTAATACCATCTGTATAATAATGTTTTATTTTGATTTGAGTTACTGGTACATTTTTCCTATAATTTCAGGTAAAACAGAGGTTAAGACCATTCTTGGAATTTTTGAATTGACGTAAGCTTTGGTTTCTAAATCATTCGAAACATATTGAGAGTATTTGCTTTTTGAAAATTTTGTAATAGATGTTTTACAAAATACATTTGAATGTGGTTTTAAATGTAGATAAACCATTCTATAAATTAACCAATGCAAAATCCTTGATGAGTGTTTGACAAACGTTTAAACTGCCTTTCATAGGTTTGAAATATAAAATAGCTTGATGGAAAGGCAATCCTTAGGCAATTTAATTATAATAATTGTTTGAAAATGAAGTGAAGGAAACGTCAACTTCTCCAAAGTAATTTAAATAGTACTTTTTTATGACACAGCCTAAAGGAACCTTTAAATTGACTCATTTTGAAAATGTGGTAGTGGAGGAATGTTCAGACCAATCTATGTCATAATATTGCTTTAAACCCAAAAACTATAGCACAAAATAGAGCAAAATAACATTATTTAATTGGCCATAATGAGGAAAGAACAAAAAGAAAGTGAGATAAATGAAGTAGAAACGATAACAGAAACCTTGATTTATTAAATGGGATCAATGAGAATATGGTGATATAGGTTCACAAGTATAGTGGAAGGAGTTGTTATTGTGGAGGACTGTTTCACTAAACATTGCATGCTGGGATAGGGGGCTTTCAAATGTCATAAAATGATGACAAGAAAATATGCTATTTTCTTTTTTTTCTGAAAATGCACGAATTTTAGAATTGGAGTATACTTACAAAGTTTCACCTGGTAAGCCAATTGTTTCAGATTGTTAAAATTATACAGCGTAATGCCAGGTAGAAAGATTTTTATTTAAACCCTTTCATTCAGAAACAGTTTTCATATGTTGAAGATACAACCATTTTTCTGGAGAAAAAAAGTTATGCCTCCTAAAATATATATTCTATCTACAGCAGATGTTGATACTCTTTCCACTAACATCTAGCGTAATCATTGTTTTTTTTTTGGGGGGGGCCCCGAGTGGCTGAGTGTTTTAAAGTGCTGTCCGTTATGGATCATTGCCATCTCACCTCTGTCTGTGTGGGTTTGAGTCTAAGATTCAGCTAACGTAGTTATGTGAGAAAGCTTGCCAGTAGCTTTTCGTGAGTTGGTGGTTCTTTCCGGGAGTTTTCCGAGTTCTTCCTCCATTATTAATACTGGCCGCCATGTATAGCCTATATTGTGCTTAAAAAAAAAAAACATAATCATTGTTTTGCTGCTTTGAGAAAGGTTATGCATGATAATTGGACCTAGAATGACCAAATGAGCAATTATTAAATTTACTGAAAAATTTTCTTTTAAAGGACAACGTTATTATATTGTGAAAAATATTATCTTCATAGAAAGAGAAGAAGTTTTCTTTCGCTTATGCAAATAATTAATGCTCAGACCAAAAATATCTCCCTACATCTTTTAGGTCATGTTTGTTGATTCATGTATTTCATTTGTACCTATTGAGAAGAAGAAATAAATGAGTTTTATTCACTGGATGAATAGCGTCCATTCATCAATTTGAAGAAAAAAAATATGATCAACAAGTTTTGTGTAGACTGTGTGGATGTACAAAGAAAATAACTTTATATAGGAGAATAATCCGGATACTTATTTCAAAGAAACTGACACTTATCAGTTGCTACACAAAGTCTGCTATCATCCATGCCATCCAGATGCATTGTTAAATCCCATTGCTCTTCACAGTATTGCTAGAAAGTAGTTAGAAAATCAGGGAATATGGTAAAATGAAATCTCAATCATTAAGAAGAATACACTAAACACAAGATATAATTCTGTTCATTGTTCATTTCAATAGATGTTCAGCCTCTGCATCTAAGTATGCTAGAGAAAAGTTTTGTGATTTGCAACAAAAAATTTCTGAAGTCAATTTTGTTACAGCTTAGAGTGAAAATAAAACAATAAAGGACATGTTAGTGACATTCAAACTACTGAGTGTTTACAAATCTGGTTGTATTTGTGTGAATTTAATGTTGTAAGTTGTGTGATTTTCTATTTCAGACACACTACAAATCTTGAAAATTAGGTTGAAATTTTTTAATTTAACATTATATTTCATATGATAGTACTAAACATTAATGTACAAACTGTAGTAAAGATCATTGAGAGTGACTCATATGGAGACATCCTCTGTTGGTCAGCAGCAAATATGAATATTATCAAACAGTTTCTGGACTAATCATTTGGGAGCTGAAAATAACTTAGAAATTCCACCTACAGTATAACCTCACTCATAGTCTTTTGCATTTTTTTTTATGCATGTATTAGTTTATTATATTTTTACAAACCCTACTGACCTCTTGTTTTTTAAAATAAACTTTATGCAGGATCAGCAATATAGGTCTGTCTACATATCCCCATCCATTCACTCAACCATCTATTAGCAATTGAGCTAGTTCATATTTGCAAAGTGCAGTCATTGCCAATTGACAACATGTGACCTCTGTAGACAAATTTGATCAGCAAAGTAAAATATGACTTATAGGAGGGTCAAAGATAAATTTAGTTTTATTGCAGACACATAAATGTGCACAGGTCAACTTAAAGATGGATCACCCTATGGGTGAGCATATATGGTATGCGATAAAAAGTAATGGAAGAAATTTGTACAGATGCATTCTACCAAGACAGATTTCTTAGCCAACTGCTAGGTAGATGTCAGGCAGGTGAATTATCTTCTGGACCACTTTAGCATGTTGTATGCTATTTAACTCAGTATATCAGTAAACAATATATTCAACCAGTATTGTAAAATTTGTGGAGTTTTTAATATGTTTCTTCATAGATGATAAATTTCAATGATATTCAAATTCACCGAAAAATGTGCTCAGGTTGAGTGTTAATCATATTAACAGAAATAGTGTGACCACACAAAATAATGCTTTAAAGAAATTTTTTTCTCTCAAACCATACAGCTTTAATTCTTCAGATATTTTTTTTTATTTTACAGTATTTATGTCTCTATATCAGACATTCTTTACATAATAATATTTCCAAATGCATTAACAGGCCGTTTATTCTACATAGTCCAAATCTTTTCATATTTGGATAACATGAAAATTAGATAGAAAATGTCACTATGTACATTGCAATGTAAAAAGAAAAGAAAATATTCAAAATTCAATCTGCATAAATTATTGAAAACTTAAGGCTATTTCCTTTGCATTATACTGATTGTTTTTTCTGACTTAATGTTACTGGGAAGTGAGACATAACAATCACCTTTCTGATGGTTGTTTTATCATTAACACTGTATTAAACGTTTGGAAAAAGATTTTGTTTTGCATAGATTTCCTAAACCCTTGATAGATTCTGATTATACCCAACAAGAGTCATTTTGAAACTCGAACAATTCAATATATAATGTGGCTTGAGGTCTCTTTTTATCCTGGGGTCATGTTCACAGTCATAGAAAATTTTCATTAAAGTTTTGGCTGTTTTTTTGCACCTGATCAAGACCCCTTGATGAATTTTCTTCAAACCCAGAATAAATCATTTCAAAGCTAAGACCATTCACATGCTGGCTTGCCCCTTTTAAATTGGTGTCAAGGTCACAATGATGGAGAATATGTATTAGGATTTGGTGAAAGATGTTTTGTTGTTTATTCATTCAGATGAATTTTATCATGTATGGCATGAATCTTTATGAATTTTAAATTATTTATCCTGTTTGCTTGCCACATTGATCTTGGGGTAATAGTCATAGTCATAGACCATTTTTCTTTGATTTGGTTCAAGTTAAATCATCCAATCCTCTGCCAGAAACGATTCATTATGCTGCATGCTTGCTAAATCTTATGATCTGTGGGTCAAGTTCACACATTTTCAGCAATACTTTGATCATAGGCTTGACACAATGACCATGACATCATTTGTTTTTAAATGGAAACCTTACTTAGCTGATTTTTAAAAGAAAGATTTTGACCTTTATGCTGGCTTACCGCTTTTACCGTGGGGTCAAATAATCAAATATTTTGCAGGTGATGTTCAGTTAATGTGAGGGAACCATCATTATACAACAACAATACAACATTTTCCTATCTGTAAATCCATATCATATTTAAATATTTTGTGTCAGGTACACCATCAAAAAACCACCCAAAGAAAAAAAATTCATCATTGACTTGGGGATCCGTGCCTGTTTTGAAAAGGATGGCAGTTGCATCATTGACATCTTAGTAATGAAAGGAACAGAAGTACCCCAGCCCGTCTGTGATATCTCTGCAGTGATAGGATCAGGTACCATTTTAATTTGTAAAAACATTTATTTTGATCCAAGTTTAAAGTGTTTGATTAAAATTTCTGTTTTTGCCGAATGAGAAATTTTATCTTTGAAACAAAAATTGAATAAAGAATGATTTATGATTGAAAAGAAAATTAACATAAATGAAATGATGAATACAAATAGAAAACTCAAATGCAAATGTAGAATGCAGAACAATAAATGACTAATGAATGCAATGCAAACATTTTGTATAATGGCTTGTAAATAACCACAAAACAACTATGCCAGTACATATTCTCTGAAAATGGGTTTACTTTAAAACAAACAAAATTAGTCATTTTCTTTTCTAGATTATGATCCTATCACAGTGCAATCTAATAGCAAGATAAGTTGTTCTTGTCGTTTGAACTTTTAGCTTTTATCATGTTCACAAATTAAGTTTGTCTGATAAAAGCAATTATAATTACATTTCTTTTAATTTGTTTGAAAGACCTGGATTTTGGGTGTTAGTTATTATGGAAATTGAATAAGTCACCAAAAGGTACAAAAATGTATGTATATTACAGATGGTAAAATTTGTGAGTGCATGATATAACAAGTTTTATTTTTCAATGCATTTGGGTTGAGGATCCTAAGTATGTGAGTTCGTGTGTATTAGTGTTGTTCCGATTATCAATTATAATCGATCATCAGTTGGTTGAGCAAACCAATAAGATTATCGATTGTGAACTCCATAATCAATTGTGTATAAAGGGAGATTATTTTTTAGTAAAACTCCCGGCCACTAAAATTGACCTGAAATTTATTAATTCGCTTCACAACTACAAATATGAAAACTTATGATTCATAATTAGGAAGTCATTATTACATGGTCAAGCTGTTAAATTGTTCAGTTAATAAATTTAAACTCATTTTGTTGATTTGTTTCAGTTGAATTGCAACATCTTTTGTAGTATTTATAAACAATGACAAACAAGAAAAACATATCCTTCTACACTTTAAATTATAGACACATCACATGTGAACAAACGAATTTTGGAGGATTGTAGCAGTATTTCAGTTACACACAATGTAATATTATTGTTAGGTTAAAGTATACATGCCATTAAAAGATATCTTTATTACTGTAGAAGAGATAAAACTCTGAATTAGTGATTCCATTAAATAATGTACACATTTAATATCAGTAATATAATAATAATCTGTTGCTGGTACTTTTCTGGGTGGAAAATTTTCTGAGCACATGACAAGAATTCATTTTCCCATTAAGATGGACCAGATGATTCTTGAACACAAGACCGCTTCTGGTCATTCCCACAAATAGCCTGCCCACATGCAATGTCCTTCCATCTTTTCCTGTTGCAGCCATTAAGATCTACATTTATCAAACTTGAGATCTGGGTACATCTTGGATTGAAACATGACTTGAGCACCAAACCAGGGTTACTAATTTTTCAGGATTTAAACAAAATTGGTGAAATATCATATCTAAAGTTTAATCCAAGTACATATTCAATAATTGTCATTCAAATTTGTATATGTATTATAATTAACATGTGTTGTGCACCACAACAGGGACACTGGTACCTACTTTCCACAACTTCATTTGCTTGAAAGCTGTGTCTAGTCTCCCTGTTGAGGATGCCAAACACAATGGACATCAAGTTTCTCACTACCCTCATGATGGGTTCTCATTTATTTTTCTGCCTGTTTAGTTTCACTTTTTTATCTGATGTTCTAAACATTTTTTAATAAGAGTTTGATTGTTTTTTATGTTGTATTAAAAAAAATGCCTTTTCTTTGAAAATTTCCAAAATGGCCCTAATCGGACATCAAATATGACTGCCACAATAAACACCTTGAAATCTTATCCACTATTTCTCCTGTTTGGATGATTGTGTCAAAATAGTATTTATATCAAAGTTTTTAATGCAATCTGGTGTGTCATAAATGAAAATAGTGCCAATGTTATATCCAATATGGCTGCCATAGTGGTTAATTTGAATATATTATCACTGAAGAATGTAAGAAATGGTTTCACCAGTCAGCAGTTGAAATGAAGAAGTGTTCTTCTCATGACTTCCTGGAAATTCTTTTCAAACAGTAGATTGTTAGTCCCTTTGAGAGACTCCATTTTTTTAATGTTGCTTTTAATGGAACTTTTACTATATCATTTCTAGGAAATGGGAGTGTGTTTCCCACAAATATTCAGAGGGCAACTGTTACTGGCTGATCTCAAACCCTTGACCCTTGGATTATTAGTCCAGATCTAGAGCAACAGAGTTATTGCATCTCTTTCAGAATAACCATTACAATTAATCCTAATCAATGACATATGTTAATGATATTCAACAGAGTTTAGTCGTTGAATGATTTAGGTGTCCTACTGGCTTTAAAACTTTGGAGCATTTACCTGTAACTGCATAACATAATAAAATGTTACTCAATAAGGTGTCATGATAATGTTCAAAATTTGGCTATACTGTATTTTCAAAGAGTTATGGCATTTGATTTACTAGAATAAACATGCATATGTTTTGAATACTGTAATATGCACATAGTTGAATTGTTTATAATAGCCAAATTTCATGTAAAGCTTAATTGCCTATGATTGAAACTGTGTTGAAGTAACTTTTTAAGAGGACATTTCAGTTTGATAAATAGTGATTTTCCATTGATGTACATAATGAACTATTTTCGAGCCAATTATTTGTGCACATAGTAACATACTCCCAAATAATTTGTAGTTTTGCATTGGTTATAATATTATGAGCCTGTTATCTTGATTCAGTGGTACACATCCAATTGACCATGTGATTAGTTTATAGAAACAGAATCTTGAATACATGCAAATTTCTAGATCAGTAGTATATTTGCATAGTTTGTGAATATATTTTGACAAACAATGCATACATAATTTTGTAAATTTATTGAAGTTACACAACATAGAATGACTTTGAGCACAGTTAATATTTTTTGAGGGTGTATTCAATATGAAATATTTTATCAATTCAAGTTCCAGATTTTCTGTGCACAATTAAAAAAATTGCACTTTATCATTGTGAGATTGATTACTGAAATAGGACAAATCATGTAAAAATGTTGGCTATTAAGCCATTTGATAATTTTTAAGATTTTTAAGACAGTGAATATAATAATAAAAATGAGGACTTTGTATAGCACCTAATCTTTAAAAGCTCTTAGCGCTTGACACCATCAATAATGATATGACTACATATGACTTTGTTTTCACCTTGGGAACAAAGAGTATACGATTTTCAGAAGAAGAGCGTAAGGATCTAGCTGGAGTCTGTCATTGAAATATAGCACAGAGAACAAATTTTGTGTTTGATTCTGTATCAAATTGATAGCCATTGTAGGTTTACAGAGCAGTGGTGAGGTGTGCTCTGATCGAGGTACTCTAAAGATGATCCGTGCAGCTGTGTTTTGAACGTTTTGAAGTTTCTGGAGTAAATATTGTGATGAACCAGACAGAATTGAGTTACAATAGTCCAGTCTTGAAAGTACTAATGAAAACACGTGTTTTCATGGCATCAACAGAAAGATATTTTACAAATGGAACTGATGCATCTCAATTCAAGATATGCAGCCTTGCAGATGTTCATGACATGTTGGTGCAATGTGAGAGTACTGTCTTGAGTAACACCTAGATTCTGTACTGACTGAGAATTTAATGTTGGTGTTACTGATATTTATTGTCTGAGGTAAAGGATATGAATACGAAAGTCTTTGTGTTGTGATCAGAATAGCCTCAGTTTTCTAATCATTCATCTGCAGCTTGTTACATGTCATCCACAATTTCACATCAAAAATGCACTACTCTACTCCATGGATGGTAGCATCAACTTCAGTTGAGTGGCTAGACTTGTATATTTGGGTGTCATCAGCGTACAATTCGTGCGACAATGGGTGATGATCTATGACACTTGAGGGCGGCTGAGTGTACAGAATGAAGAGAACAGATCCAAGAACAGATCCCTGTGAAACACCATAACATATGTCAACTGGGCTGGAGTGTATTCCATTTGCAAATATAATTTGTGTCCTGTTGACTAAGTAGGACTTGAACCACTGTAAGGCTATATTCTAAATGCCGCATACATGCTGGAGATGGTGAAGTAATATATCTTGGTCTGTTGTGTCAAATGCTGCCGATAAATCCAGGAGAGTGAGGACTGTAATCTTTCCACTATCCAAAGCAGAGAGAATGTCACTAAATACTTTCAGAAGAGTAGTTTCCGTACTGTGGCAAGGGCGATATTCAGACTGTACATTGCTATAAAGACTGAATTCAAATGAGATACAAGTTGAGTTAGAACAGCCTTTTCTAAGATTTTTTATATGAATAGGAGATTAGAAATTGGGCGGTAGTTCTTTTAATCATTATGGTCAAGTGTTGGTTTCTTCAGCAGTGGCTTTACGATGGCAGTTTTGAAAATGATGGGAATTCCCCCGATGAGAGAGAGATGTTAATAACATCAGTTAGTGAAGGCAATATTGGGTCTAGGCACTCAAGCGGCAGTGATGTCGGAATTGGATCAAGTTCACAAGACTTTGGTACACTTTTAATCACGATTGTCCGTACTAAATCTATAGAAACAGGTTCAAATGCTCCTAACGGTTGTCACTGAAATTCTGCATCATACCTATATGGTGACGAATCAGTTGAAATTGTGCTGTCAACGAATCTCTAATGGTTTGAACTTTGTCATTGAAGAAATTTGCAAATTGGTCTGGTAGGTATAGTGGAGAGAAGGTCGTTGGAAGTGTTGTTTATTTGTTCCTTGACATTAGTTTGTTAGTTATCTGGAAGAGCTCTTTGCAGCTGGAACTCTCCGTGATCTTAGAACTGTAGTGGGATGATTTGGCTAAATGGACTATGTTTGTGACGTTCTTCTTAGTGGCTTCGTAGATTTTTTTATGAATAGTGAGTCTGGTGGAAAGCCAAAGCCTCTCTGCTTTTCGGCAATGTCTTTTAGCAGTGCGAAGCTGGTCCCTAACACTACTATACCAAGGAGAACACTTTTTTATTGATACTCTGCATTTGGTGGCTGCTGCATGTTTTTCAAGCAATGAACGCAAGCAGTTATCAAGTTGTTGGATGTAAGAATATTGTTAGGTTTTCTTGGATGTCATGCATGAATTTGGTTCTATTTATCATACGGAGGTTTCTCTTAGTAGCAAATAGAGGTGGATGGTAAGGGACTGATACATCGAGATGGCATACAATGCAGAGGTGATCTGATGCAAGTTCATGGGACACAAGAGTTGATTGCAGAATATTATCATCAGGTCTATAAAGAAACCAGTCTAAAATGTGACCAAGTTTATGGGTAGGTTGGTTAACTGACTGTTTAAGATTGAAAACATGAATGGAATCTAGGAGTTTTGACGTGTTTGGTTTACCAGGACTATCAAAGTGAAAGTTGAAATCTCCAAGAATAATTAGGTTGCCACCTATCGAATTTCCATACTCTAGAAGATTTGGAAACTGCTCCAAAAAGAGAGATTCAGTCAGCTTGTTTTTTTCTGCTAGGAGGAGGACGGTGGAGACAGAAAAAATGGACTGACCTGTGAATATATTTTGTGTAATGTTAATGTCTGTTGTTGGCTTTGAAAAAAACAAAATTTTGTCCTAGACTTGTACATGATTACTGGTAATACTTCCATTAAGTTTTGTAAATTTATCATAAGATATATTCCTATAGTGCTTAATTGTTTTCATTTATGTTGGCTTAATTAATTTTTATATGAGTATGATTAGTATTGTCTTAACATTGCAGATTTCTATGGGTGGCTGGGCAACCATGGACTTGCAGGGTTAATTCCTTCTGACAAGCAGTGGGGAGAAGCCATTAATCTGTTTTCTAAGCTTTTAGGACTGGACAAATACTATAAAGACCCTCCATGTTCCAAAAATGAAGGACTATATGCACCAGTCAATAGTGGATTTAAAAATGGTAATTCAATTTTGCCTACAGGAATAAAGAAAGTAACTGTATTAGAAATTTATGAAAAAGCAATTTTAATAACTGTACATTCCAGTATTTAAGTGTCATGTATATACCAGTCATAAAAGCATAAGTTGAAAAATTCCATAACTGCACAAGTTTAATTTATGGACTTTGAGGTTCAAATGTCAAATATTACTATCACTAAGTAGTGATACCTTCACATAAATTTAGGCGACCATGCCGTATGGCCAGGTGAGCAGATAGTGACTTGTTTACAAAGTCTGAAAAGTTTCATTGTGAATATTTTTCAAATTAGTTGCCTGTATAATTTTAAATTTTCAGGGACAGACAAAAAACCAAATGAAATAGAAGATCTAAGATTTAAATAAGCAGCCCTTTCAGTGATTATCCATTGTTATATTTATAGAAAAAGAATCTTAGGACACTATTAATCTTATCTCCTGCATAAATTTGTTAAGTGAAACAAACTTGTTTTCACCTATTTGGTCATAGGAAGGACTATTAAATAGCCATAATGATAATGAATAATTAATTGATTAAATGATTATTTTAAAGTATTACACTGCATCCAAAGCATGTTTATGATGCATCACTTATTAGTGTCATCAAACTCTGCTGTCATAAACTTTTCATAAACACTGGACCATTGTAAAATAAAATTGATACAGATCATCTTAGTTTTAAGAACTTTAACTTTTTGCACAAATGATGCTAATTAGCAGCCATTACTAAAAGTAAAAAAACCTTAAATGACTACTTCTCATAAACTATTTTAGAGAATTTAATCAAATTTTACAGTTATCATCTTGTCATAAATTGTACTTTTTTCAGATCAATAGTTTAGTAATTGCTGCTGTTATAAGTTAATCTATCAAAAGAGACATGAAAGCAACCATCATTACAAATAGCTAAATATTATAATATGGTTTTTATAAAAATATGGAACAGAATTTTACAAAAGTTGATAAAATGCACAATGGCTTGAAGAGTGTTTAAATTTGTATAATAATATCAATCTGTCATTAAATATTGTCATCATTAATAAAAAAGATATAAAAAAGTCTTAAAATTACTTTTTATTTTAAAGGCAATTCACAATAGATTAAAAGCAAATGTTAAATCATTTTCTTATACTTTGTTGCAGAGAATTTGCCTGAATTCGGCAAAAGCATCCTATCACAAACAGGCATTTAGATTTGTACAGAATATGCCAGTCTGGCGCCAAAAAATGTTGCTATTACTAAAAGTATACATATATTTAAACAATAAATACTGGTCAACTTGTCAAATTTGATAAAATGTACCTCTGTATGATGGGCCTTTATGGTTATACAGATTATATGACTCCACCATAAAATATACCCACTATTATTTAAAACAACCCAAAATGTTGAAGAGTCTGTTTAAGAAGCCATTCAGAAGAATCTGACCAAAATTTGACAGATATAAAAGATTCATAAATTTGTACCAATGATGCAAAACTGCTATCAAATATAGCTTCCATGAATTAGAAGCACCTGTAAACAGCTTCACAAAAAGTGCTCAAAAGAATTCAACCAAAATAATTCATAGAAAGCATACAGGCATCTAAGTCATTTAAGATTCATAAGAAATGTTACTGTTGCATTAGCAAGAAAGGCAATCATTTCTAATGGAAAAAATGACAATCATTTTTCGAAAAATGTTGATCATAATGTGACCAAAAATTGAAATAAAGCACTGTAGCATGAAGGGCATTTACATTTTTACAAATAACGCCAATATGCCATGAAATATAGCAAGTTACTAAAAAAAAAAAAAAAAAAAAAAACCAATCTTTAAAGTGCTTGCTGCTGCTTAAATTGTACCATCATTAGAGATCATGTATGCTGTTTCTCAGCTAAGCAACTATTTACACATCTGGTTACATGAGCTTGTCAAGAATTGTTATAAAACTAAATTTAATTGGTAGTTAAAGCCCTTTAATGCATTCTATTGCAGTTTTGCCAAACATTTAACAGAGGTTTTACAAACGCTTGGTTGAATATGCTGCCTGGAAAACTCAGACTGGCTCACACACTGTATTATTAATTTTCTGATGATAATTTCATTTTGAAAATACTGGCTATTGATTAATGACAGTAATTTTGTAAGTTTTGAAGCAGATGAGATTATTGGAAGTGGGAAAGTATTGCTGTAAATACTAGTTTTAAGTTTTAGTGTAAAAATGATTTTGAATTCGAGTCCATTATGTGCTAAATGGACAAAAACAATTGGCATGGTTTTCAACTCCCTATTCAGCTGTATTTTGAAATGTAGAAGACCGCTCCAGGGGCCTAGTTGTTAGATCTTCCACCTTGGAATTGGGAGATTGCAGGTTTGAACCCTGGCCAAGTCATGCCAAAGACTTACAAAAATGGTACTAGCAGCTGCTTTGCTTGGCGCTCAGGATTAAGAGCTTAGTGTTAGGACTGGTAGGCCTGGTGTCAGGATACTGTGACTGGGTGGGACATCATGATACATGTCTGTAGTGTGATGCGCCAGTGCTAGACATCACTATAAACCGCCACACTGCAGACATTATAGTGATATGATTGACAGATTGTTAAAGCTATGATAAAAATCCTAATCACACATTTACATACATTGGGACAGACTAGATCATTGATGCCCATCACACTTGACAAATTATAACTCATTTCTTTTGCATTTGTTATGATCATTGTTTTGGTGTATCAATATAATATACATTTTACTGGATAGCTGAATATGTTAGTTAGGCCCAAAACAAATGAGTAGGAATATATTTCTTGATATCCTGAGAAAGTAATTTGAACAGGTAATTAACTTGACATGATTGTGTGTGTAATTTCAGAAGTGGAAATGAGGTTATAGATGTGCGAGAGAATTGTAAGAAAAACTAAAGTTAGGTGAACATTTATTTACAGACTTTTGGGGTGTAAAATTATTTGTAGCATTCTTGGACCAGATGTTTATTAACTATCTTACCTATTTTAAAACTGTGATTTCCACAACCTATAATCAACATACATGTATTTGTATATGATTAAAGAAAAGAGTATATTTTTAGACATAAATCAACTGTTTTTCTGAAAGAAAAAAAAATACAAATAAAATAAAAAAAATTAATTTAATTTGTAATTTTACCTTTATTTGCACCTTTTAGTGCAAATATGATAAAATTTCACAAGTGACTTGGTTATTATCATAAAAGTTCAAACATCAACAATAAAATTTAGTTCTGCTGGCCATAGACTGATGGACCTCTTGTGATGGCTTCTTGTCCATCATCCATTATTCAGTGTCCACCATCTGTTGTCTATTTGTTTTCATTGCTTCTCCTAAACAAATTGAAGGATTGCATAAAACTTTACACACTTCTTCATCATTAAAGCTCTAGTTGCTCCTGATTGAAAATAATACTTTTTATCTCGTATGGTTTTCACCCGAATATCTATTTGGTACTAAATAAAAATGGTTCACTTGGACGTCTAGTATAGCCATCACAGGATCTTTCTTAAAAACTTTGTTATCACTACTTCATCTGAGTGGATCATATAAAAATGGTGATTTATGGTCGCAATGGGAGCCTTCTTGAAATTCTTTGTATCACTTAAATGGAAAATCATATTGACCTCGAATTTTAATCTGCGGACATCTTCAGATGTCTCTTTGGCACTAAATGAAAATGGTTCAGTTGGAAATTCAGTTTAGATGCCATAGAGGCCTTCTTGAAAATCTTGTTATTGCCACTGCCTCTAAATGTGCAGTTGGTCCTATATGAAAATGATACAGTGCAGTGCAGAGATGTCTCTCTTGAGAATCTTGTTATTGCTATTCCTCCTGAACAGAATGTCATATGAGCCTGTGATTTTCATCAAGATAGTTCTTAGGGTATCTAGATGATTATAAGGGACATGTTTATCTGGTATGGGTACTATGGTGGTTGTCTTAAAAGTCTAGTTATCCCAACTTCTCCTGAACAGAATGTCATATGAGCCTGGGATTTTCATTAGAAGAGTCTTTATTTTATCTAGCTGATCTTAAGGGACATGTTTATATGGTATGGGTACTATGGTGGTTGTCTTAAAAGTCTTGTTATTCCAACTTCTCCTTAATGGATTGTCATAACAAAATGTATTTTATTTTTATGAGATGACTTCCAATGGTATCTAGTTGGTCTTGAATATAAATTTGTGTGATGATCAGATATTCAATATGGCTGGAAAACAGTAGCTAGCTTGAAAAACTTATGGCTACTTCAACTAGATGGAAAGTCATTGGGTTTCACCATAAGACTTCTTATAATGTTTAGTTGATATTAAAGGGAAATGATGCCAATCTGGCATCAAGTATGACCAGCTTGGCAGCTATCTTGAAAATCTTTTTGTCTCATCCTAAATTGAAGATCTTATTTTCACCATATGACTTCTTATAATGCTTAGTTTGTCCTGCATGAAACTTTTGTTGATTTGACCTCAGATATGGCTGCCATACTAAATATATTAAAATTCTTGTTACTAATTTTCCTGAATGAATGACATATTAACATTGTGTTTTCACTAAAAAGTGTTTTAATAGTTTCCAGTTTGTCCTTAGGAAGAAAAAAAAAAGAGACCAATCTTACATCCATTATGACTAGTTTGAACATTATTCAGATGAGTAGGAACACATTGCAGGAGGACTTCTTATTAAAACTTGGCAAACATTAAACAACTACATCATAAAAAACCAAAATTTTAAGAAATTCACCATGTTTTAAAGAAAGAAATGACTGCACACAGGTTGATAAAATTTGACAAAATACACCCACATTCAAGAGGCTTTCCGATTTGCGCAAATGATGCTAGTCTTTTATTTGATAAGGCTATCATTATTAAAAACAGAAAAACTACTGGACAAATCATACCAAATTTGCCAAAAAACCAACATGGCATGAAAATGTTCCAGATTTGTATAAATGATGCCCATCTGTCATAAAGTATGGCCATAAATAAACCAAGTAGAAAAACCTTCAAACACCTTATCTACAATTACTAAACAGAATTTGACCAAAACCAGACAAGTATAAAGAGCTTTAATCTCTGAACAATAAATATTATATACCTTGCAAAATTTTGCAAAGTTTGACTTGGAGCATATTGGTATAAATGACTTTAAAATTTACATGAATAATAATGATCTTTGATCAGAGAGAGCTACTGTTACTAAAAATAAACATTTAAAACTCTTATGTACAAAATCAGTTGCACAGAAATAGTACCAAATTTGACAGCATTTAGAAATGGATACCCTTCAGAAATGGATAAATGATGATATGTACTGTCAGGTATGAAGATACAGAAAAGATAGGAAAACCTGAAATTTATTGGTTTTCATATCATATGCAGTTAACCAGTTAACAATATCGTGAGAATTGTTCTCAGAAAGTACCCTTTTGCCCAGATATTTTTGTCATCTCCTTTTATAGATTGGCTTTCGGCAGATGTTAGTAAAATGAGTGGTCTGAGGTCCACTTTAGTCCAATATGTCAGTGAAAGGACACTGTTGACAATGTTTGGGGATAAATGTATGGTAAATCAATATTTTGGCCTCATGCAGAAGAGTGGAGATTCAGTTGATATAGTTGGACTTTTCTTGTTTTCTTTGTATCAAAATATATTCAGAATTTGAATGCATGTTAACATATAAAAGAATAAACCCACTGAATATTTATTATTGTTTTTAACCCTTTTCATACTCCTGTCATTGTTATGGAAGGAGCATATAATGCTGCTCATGTTACCTAGGGAAAAATTCAGGTTTTACCATTTCGCAAAAAATATAATAGAACTAGCCCTACATGACTTGGATCATTGCATTTGTGTTGAATCCTATTGGTGGTAGCATCTGTCTTATTAGACATATTTTTAGTTCAAGTTCCTTTTACGCATTAGAATCTGGTTTCAGACTATTTAATATAACATTTTACAGCAAGAGAATGAGTACAAATATGACTGTTCTTTTTCTTATTTCCAGAGTGCCCAGTTGTCAGCAACTTGCCAGTGATACCACAGTCTGTAGTGTGTAATTTGCCCAACTATTGTACAGGTCTGGACTGCTGTGTTGAGCTTGAGTGGCTGAAGCGTTCAGTTCATGTCTACTTTCACATAGACACATGTCAGTATATTGTCAGGGGAGGAATTGACAAATTTACCTTTGAGGAAAATATTTTAGATTATAAATGGGGTAATTATCTCTGTTTCTTTATCTATCTCTTGTTTCTTTTCCTTTCAAACACATTACCTGATCACATTAACATAAGGAAGCTGTTCTATATTACCTCCAAATCCATCCCTGATAAAAAATCTCCAGATTTCAGACATTTTTTATGAAACAATGTCCTTCAATCTGTGTATATCATTTAGGCAAAGGGAAGTAACTCTTATGAATTAGGTCTTTTTGTCTCAGCTAAGTGGCCACCAATATCCTTGATGTAACCAGTTTAAACTTTAACTTCCAAATATAAATTAGGATTTTTTAAAAAATCTATTGCAATTTTATTCAATTTTGACCATTCATCAATTGTTTTCCAGTGGTATTACATTTTTCTGGTAAATGTATTTGTATTTATGAACTTTGTTACCGGTTATTGTCCATGTGGTAATGATTGGTAACATTTAATTTGTCACTGGTAATTTTTATTTTGTCACCAGTGTGTACTAATGTACAGTGGAAAACTGCTATAATGCGATAATAGGGGTCCATGAAATTAGATTGCATTAAAAGTAGGGTCACGTTATCGCGGGGTTTTACAGTATTTAATTTTTTTTCCCAGCAAACACCGCATTGGCGTATATACTTGTACTCGTGTCTAATGTAGGAAATCGGAGTATTATCGGACGAATATTAAATGGAATGTAGTAATAAGACTTATTAAAAAACGTGGATGGATAATATATTTGAAGGTTATTACTTTGCGTTAGATAGTTTTACTAATTTGTATTGTTTTTCACCCGAAAATACATGTTGATCGATAACACCCTGACTGACATTTTATAATGAATAGGGAGGGTATTAACATTGTTTACTGTCATGCCGTTGTGGCATGCAGTTAATCCATAATGTATGCAATTCCATTGAAAGATTGCACATATTTAAAATATTCAAAAATTTTATACAAGCTCGTTGTGTTTGATTTTAATGTCCAATATATAGCATGAACAGAGTATTAACACCGTTTACTTACCGTCTGATATAGTACCATCATGGCATGCACCTAATCCATAATACCTGTACCTAATTCCATTGCAAAAATTGCAAACGTATTTAAGCTATTCAATATTTATATCACAAATCATTATGTCTGAATTCAATGACTAAAATTAACAGAAAATTAGGTTATGAAAGATGAAGGAAGTGTATGTTCATTCGTTCCAGGGTCTATGAATGGTGTCTATACAAATTCTAAACTTGATTATCCATAACGGTAAATTATTTTTTTTTTATATATATATATATACTAAAAATAGGAAAGTAATGATGAGTTCATTAAGAAATAAAATGCACATAAAATTCGAGAACTAAATCATAACATGCAGTGAGTCTGTAATGGTGACGTGCCACTGATATAAAGTTTTTTCTCAGCTATATGCATGTACAGTTTCCAGCTAACGATGCCGACACTGTTTACTAGTCAAAATGATTTCCTTTAATAACACCGCCAAGCTCAGAAAACATATTGGTGACCTTTTTTTTTGATTATGAAATTGTCAGAATCTTGTATCAACCACCACATTGTCGGCTGCTTTGTTGTTGATGCAGTTCAAGAACACTTGTCTTTACTCTTGGACTAATAATGAGTTATATTTCCGATGTTTATTTAGGCATAACAATTCAAGGACCTGGTGAAATTAATACATTTCATAAGCTATGTTTTACACACCATTTCTCGTACTTTATCATATTATATATTGTATTATATTAGAATTCATCCCCCAAATCATAATAAATGTTTTTTGCGCAAAGTGCATTGAATGACTTCTGTTTGTGAACTTGCTTTTCCGTAACGGTTAAATATTTATTAAGAAAAAAAAGGGGGGAAATTAATAATCGTTTCATAAGCAAACCCAATACACATGTAAAACCCGAGAATTAAGTGCAGTAGGCCTGCAATGGTCACAAGTCACTTTCATAATTGTTTTTAAGTTGAACACATGTCAATTTCATACTCTTTCAATTTCCAGCTAGTGAAGCAAACATTATTTACTGGTCAACTGATTGCGTCTAATAACACCGCCAAGCCCAAAAAACATGTTGGCAGCTTTCGGTTTTTTTTATGTTTATTAACCTGTGAGAAGCTTTTATCAACCACCACATTGACTGTTGCTTGGTTGTGTGTGCAGTTAAAGAAGAAACACACGTCGGCTATTGTTAGAGCAATGATTGTATACAGAATTAATTGAAGACAACTACATAGACCCCATCATGTTTATTTTGGCATAACACTTCAAGAAGAAAAGAAAATCATGTGCAAATAAATATATGAAATTTCGGGAGCCAAGCCACAACTGCGTTATATCCGAATTTGTGTTATGGTGGGGTGCGTTATAACAGGGTTCCACTGTACATGTTTTCTTTTTCGTCTTTCTTTAATTACAGAAATGTCATTAAAGTACAGATTCTTTAAAGTCAAGAAAGATATGAGACCAGCCTGGCCTTTACAAAATAATTATCTTCATACTCTTACAGCATGTATACACTATGGGAAAAGACATTTGGTTCAACATCATGAAAAGGCAATTCAATTTAGAAATGTTGACCAATTTTATGGGGGATGCTGAGAAGATGTCACTACCTCTCATAAAACTAACTTAAATGTGGCCTTACATCATGACATTCTCTTTAGAAGACACACCGAGTGATTCTACTTAAATGATATTCATACCATTTTTGATACACATAATACAGCAGTTTTGTTATCTAGAATGTCAACATGTAAGTTGTATAAAGCTTGAATGATTTTTAACAATATTGTCAATCCATTGGCTTAATCCCTATCTTTGCCTGTGTATTGAATTAGGAATATTGCAGTTGAGCATGTCGGTTTGCCTTAAAACTTGGTCATCCAGACTGGCATGCAAATTTTGTCCTGGCAGCTGACCAACTGGTCTAGCCATTTGGACAATCAAGGTATGGTTTCAGAGGTTATAAATGTGTCATCTTGTCATGACAAACAATACATTACTAAACAATTTCTACACCAATGGTATCCTATGCTTAAGAAGCAGAGGTCACTAATATTCTATCCTTGTCTGGAGAGACTCCTTCTCTATGTTTGATTCTTGTCAGGGATGACATGCACAGAAAGGATTGATTGATTATTTGAGTTTTAACGGTGCACCAGCACATTTAGGCTATTTAGCGCCATACAATAGCTTGTATTTATACATGTTTAAAAATATGAAAGGTTTAATATCGACCAGTGATATAAAAAACCATAATAGTTAAATATAAAATGGTAAGATGTTGGTAACAGGAAAACATGAAGCTTCCCAATCAACGGGGAGATGTAAATGGTGTATCTTGATGATAAGATGTTGAAAACAAGGGGTGGTTTTGCATTAGATAAAAATACTTTAGGGGAATGCATACAAGTTATAGTTTAAAATAATATTTACTTCCTTCATGAAGTCTAAAATACGAGTGATAGGTATAGTGTCAAAAAGCTCCTTCATGTCATGTACATTATGGTAGGTTGCAGGTCAGAACACTTGGTCATAAAGTGCTTAACTGTGAATGGTTCATTGCAAGAGACGCACTCTGGTGGATCTTCACCTTTTAGTATGTGGGAGTGGGTTATGTATGAATGACCAATTCTGATACTTGCAATGACAATCTCCTGCACAGAAAGGAGTCTAGCTCTTGGACTGTAGAGAGGACTCCTTCATTTAGATGACCCTCAACTTCACAGGTATATGAGGTGAAGTTGTCAATGACTGGTGTCATTAATGACATCACACTATTTTAAGCCTCCATGCCCCAACTGGCCAGCTCCTTTCTTTAATCTTCAAAGACAATGTCCTCCTTTCATTCATCTTCAAAGACAATGTCCTATACTCTGTCCCAATCAAGGGATACTATTCAATATCAGAAACATGGCCACAATAAAGACCATTCAATCTTGTCCAAGGCCAGGTTCCCTCACTTTCTTCTCAAATGTGAATACATCGCATGTCTTGATGTGGCATAATTTGTCTAGGTGCTGTCCCTTGTCTGTAAGCTCACTGAAGCTGAAGCAGTTATGATGCAAAAACTTGCTTCCTGATATCACAACTATCAGTTTACAGAGTTAAAGATCTGAATGTGCTGTCTGGATCCAAACTACATGCCTTTCCATTCCAACAACTTGCTTTTATAAATGATGCAAACTAGTGTTTTGTTTGTGTAAACATATTACCATCGATAGGTACCCAGCAAATAACTATACTCTTTCTCTCCTCTTGATTGATTGATTGCCTGAAAGAGATGAAAATAAATGAAGGATCTGGTATGTGCCCAGAGATTCTATCTGAGGTGTTTGGAGGACATATGAGTACTCAGAACTACCACAGGATAATTTAGCTGATGAAATGTGAGGAATTTCCATATGCCTAGCTTTAAGACATATTGTCTCATTTTGAGAAGTGTGGAGTCAATCAGCTGGCATGCCCAGTCTAATTCTGTATCCTGTTTCATTTTGAGCTGAATCTTGTTGAACCACTACTAGTTGTTCAGACAGTTATCACACACCATTTAAGATAGCACAGCCTCACCTCTGGTCGTTTTCTTGCAGCTATCACTGGATTTACCATAGAAACTTTTGAATGTAAGACAATTGCCAGGTGTGGGTACATTCCCACATTGATTGCTCTTGAACATGTATAAATACTTAATTTTCACTTGTTAGTTTCTCACATAAGGAGAGGTTCATCTTTTCAGTGGAACAGTCATCATGCTTGTACATGCTGATGTGGATAGGGTTTGGATCTATGAGGATATTCTCCTCTTCTTACCCATTATCCTAATATTAATTAGAGTACATGTATTGTATTTGATGGAGAAAGGATGTTTTAGGAAATGATTTCTCAAAAAATATGTACCTTATCAATTTACTATCAACCACCCTTTCCCACAAATATTAGCTTCATGTTACAGATACCACTCCAGTTTAAATTTGTTGCATCTGGGATATGGGTAGCCTCCTAACAGAAACAATGGGGTTAATTTGTAGGAGTTATTCTCTTTTACATTAAGACATTTTTTGTCTTTCAGGGAGGTATCAGAGAGTTGTAACTAACATTAAACTGACTGGTTAAATATTTTCTTAGGAACATAATTTACAACAATAATTTCCTTTCTCTTCTCTTCTCAATATTATCTATTCCTAGCTGCAAATATTTTTAGAAAATTGTTTTTTATAAACTTTTTGGTAAAAATCATCTCAAGGTACAAGTTATATACTCATCCTTTATATATACATTATAAAATGGTTGACATAATGGAATATTACATCACTTGGCTCTTGTTTTAGGACAAGTCTTTTTTACTAATAGCATGTTTTTTATTTGGAAAAAGAAGATTGACTAAAACATTTCAGAGTTGAAAGAATGAGAAAAACTCAATAAATTAATGGTTTGATCAATCATAGGCAGGGCTTTTGTTTATATGCTATATTTTTTGATGTAAAGAATTTTCTGATGCAATGATTATTATATCTTAATGAGAATGAAAAGAAAATGTTATTGTCTAAGGCATAACTGCATTCCTTTGTTGAGAATATGGCATAAATATTCTAGATAGACAATGAATTTAGTTAATAGTTTAGTAAATAATACTGCTGGCAAACAAATATGAATCACAAACTAACAATATATGGATTAGGGTCTTAGCACCTGAATTTTTTCAAAATAACTATTGACTGTAATTTGTTTTATTTTATGTTGAAAGTGTTGTTTGCTATAGAAGTATTACCCTGACATATTCAGCAAATTATATTCCTATGATCTCTGAACAGTCTTTTATGATGTTGAATGGATAACGCCTAAATAATTATCTTAACTTTTCAGGTACAGTTAGGGAAATTGAATTGCTCCATATCTTGAAAATAAGGTGAGAAAATCAAGTGGTTTTATGTAATTTCGTTGATGAACTGACATCCAAAAAGAATATTTAGTGCAGGAGAGCATCATTTACTTCAATTCCAGATATGTGTTTACCCCAATGTATTTCTGGTTAGAATAAAAGAAATTGGAATATTTTGTCAGAATTTATCATTAGTGTATACAAGTTTGTCTCAAATGTTAACTATTATGATACATTCATCAGCAGTGGAGGCAGATTTATAACAGGATATTTAGTTCTATTTGTCAAAGATTTCATAAAGCTTATATAAGGTTTTAATGCATTCATTTTCAGTCTGGCGCCTTTTTGCAGTTATTTGCTATTGCTTTCCCTACTAAACTACTTGAAGGGAGGTAATGCAGTTTTGCAGTTTCATTTGATATCAAAGTGATCATGGGCACACATACTTGTAACTAGGGTAGTAATCTTTTACGCCAAAATGGATGGCCATAATGATGCTTTTCACTAAACTTTGTAATATGACACAAGCCAATAAGTCAATGTGAAATTAAAATCAGATCAGCAAATTTGACAGATTGTCCACCATTCATCCACATATGTTGTTTGTCCATCAGTTTGACGAGGACCTCTCTAGTCATCCGAGCGTTTGAGGGGCTATTTATGTTCTGTGTGTGCACAGGTGGGTGATGAGGCCAACCCTTGCACAGAGGATTGCTAAGTGACTCAATCACTTGCTGTTTGCTCCCAGGAATCAGGTTTTTTTTCTGGAATGCTTTCAATGCAGCTTTCAGATTATCTTTGAAGCATTTTTTCTGATCTCTGTGGGATCACTGTCCTTGCTGTAGCTTGCCATAGAAGAGTCTCTTAGGCAGCCAGCGGTCTGGTGTGCATGCATGTCTTGTCCAGCATAGCTGACTGCATCAATATGATATGGATGCTGGGGAGACCTGCTCTGGCAAGTACACAATGTGTCTGGAACCTTGTCCTGCCATTTGATGTTTAGGATTTTCATGAGACTTGTGGTGTGAAAGTGGTTCAGCTTCCTGGCATGGCGTTGGTACATCGTCCACATTTAACATACATAAAGTAGTGTGGGGAGCACACACAATAACTTGGTCACATGCTCATCCTGCCTGTCCCTCTTCCTGACAGTGACATAGTCAATGAGGTACCATTGTTTAGAGTGTGGGTGCATCTATGATGTCCAGTTATGGATAGGGAGGCAGAAGACTGTATTGGTGATCAGCAGTTCATGCTTGTCACAAGTCTGGAGCAAAAGGAGACCATTGCTGTTACAATGACCCACTCCATAATTTCATAGCACTCCATCCCAGGCAACATGATCACAGCCTACTCTTGAATTGAAATGACCAAGAATGAAGAGTGTATTTGCCATTGGAACATCAGCAATGATGGATTGAAGTCCACATAGATCTTGACCTTCACTTCATCTGGGTTGGTCATGGATGGAGCATTGCAACTGATGATGGTAAGGTGCTTTGTTCCAGACAAGAGGGGCAGTTTCATGGTTATGAGTCTGTCGTTTACTCCCTTGGGAAGTCTAGCCAATTTGCCAATCAGTGCTGTCTTCACTGGAAAAGCAGGCACCTGCCTTACTTTGCTTATCACTTACTCGGCCACTCCAAACATACATACATACATACACATACATACATACATCTATATATATATACACACACACACAAATGTCATTGTAGAAGACCATATTGAAGATAAATCATTTGACCAAATGAGCTTCTGTCTTTAAATGTCATTATTTTATTATTATTGTTCTTGTTATTATTATTATTATTATTATTATTATTATTGAAAATGGTATTTTGAATTTTTTTAGATGTTACTCCTCCAGAATGGATGGTCATATTGACAAAGGGCTTTCACAAAAACATATATAATAGTTGCTCTTAAATTGAATAGTGGCAAACTGACCTCCACTATGGCAGTTGAAAATGATTCAGATCTGACCATCAGTATAAATGTGTTTGATAACCAAACTTTCTTGACATTTGTTTCAAGTTGTAGGTCACTTAAAACTTTGTACTTCATCTGGTCGATAAACACATGATTTTAACCAGTTTTTTGTTATTAGTTACATTTTAGTAAACAGGCTGATAGTCAGATAGCACTTGTACATTGATTTCAAGGTCAATATTTGACAACAGCTTCTCTCTCTCTGATTTCTTTTGAGCCTAATAATATAAAGAAGGATGAATGGATTTATATTGGACCTGATTTGTGGATATATCTGAAGAATATCTTGAATGAGTTTCAATTTATTGGTTACTTTCTGGGGTTTAGAACAGGAATGGCAAGTGAATACAGCAATTGAACAAAACTTAGTAGTTTAGGTCAAATTGGCTATAACTTTATGAACATGTTAACACAAACGTTTAAGGAATATGTTTTACAAAATTATTTTGTGATTTAGTACTTTGCAGTTAACAACATTAGAAGATGGGAAGAAATGGACTTGTGGATTCTTGACAGTTCTTTTGAACTAGTTGAGTATTAAATTAAATCCCTTTGAGGAGTGCTTGTTCAATAAATATGGACTTCTTATGGATTCTAGACAGTTGAACATTGAGCGTTGTTTTGCCAAACAATTTCGATATAGTATAAGTAAATAGTATTGGTATAGAGGATAGCAATCTTCATAGTTAGGACTTTACAGAAATTTAAGCAACTCCATTTAGTTAAAATTTATGAAAATTATCAGTTTCTTGGCTGCCTAAATTCCAGACACTTGATGCTTAGATTTCTGAAAATTATATTTTGAGGATAGTGTCTTTGACTATATTGGAAGGTTATATTTTAAGTGTAATGTCAGAAGCAGTTGCTTTACACATTTGAATGATATAGTGAATATCTGTTTACATTCCCCACTGACATGTTGGTCTTGTTTATTTACATTATTTTACATACAGGGACTTTTCTTTCTTGGGCAATGCTGTTAACATTTTTAATGCAAGCACTTTCATCATCAGGTTTATGCTAGAGCATTTGGATGGAGAAAAGAAATTCATTGCCGACCTAGACTTTTCCCTGTGCATGGAGGGCAGTGGACCATGTCAGTTTGAGCTGGCAATCCTGAAGCAGACCACACTACCACAGCCATTATGTGACATGAACATGAATTTCAGCATAAATGGTTAGTTCTTTCATTTGATATGCAGAAAATTACAAGTGTAGATTGCAGTGCTTTCAAGACTGAACACTATGATCTGATCAGTCAATCCTATCTTATTTTCATACATTGGGTTTAATCAGTCTCATATGATGCCTTTGTAAACAGTTGTCTGTCCATGAAGAGCACTTTTACCAATCTCCAAAAGAAAATTACAAATGTACAGTTGTACATTAATTGTAGAATTTCTGTCAAATAGGTTTCTTGTTCCCAAGCCTTCTGCGAGCTGATGTTGACTTGCCACCCCAACCACTTGCAGGCAACCATCCAGTAGGTGTCATTGGGTACTTCACCCCAACCATTTGCAGGCAACTTTCTAGTGGGTGTCAGTGAGTACTTCACCCCAACCACTTGTAGGCAACCTTCCAGTGGGTGTCAGTGGGTACTTCACCCCATTCACTTGCAGGCAACCTTCCAGTGGGTGTCAGTGGATACTTCACCTCAGCCACTTGAAGGCAACCTTCCAGTGGGTGTAAGTGTGTACTTTACCCCATCCACTTGCAAGCAACCTTCTTCCAAGTGCATGGAGAAACCTGTTTCTCCACCTTATATGTTACCTAATCACATTCATATCAAGATTACTCAGTTTTACCTTTAGATGCCTCCTTAAATAACAAAACTCTTTCAGCCTACATAGCAAGAGAAGCAACCTTTATATGTTAAATTGCCATTTCCATTTGGTGGCAGTTAGCATCACAGATGTACCAACTTTAAACTTTCAATTTCAGCTGTCAGCAGCACCTTTTTTGATCCTTTGAATATGCTTACTTAATTATGACCATCTATCATTTATTTTGTTGGTATATTAAGTCAAAACTTTGTTATACATTATGGAAAATTCCCAGTGAATCCATTTGTATTTTGCAATTTATCATTGTTCAGTATCATCTATGTACTTTTTCTGAAGTAACGTGCAATTTTCATGGTGAAATTTATGTGTACTGTTACATATTAATTTTCTACACTTCTTCAGTCATCTTGCTGATGCAAGTTTGCTTTGATTTCATCAATTGTATATTTATTGTATGCAATATTTTTTTCTTGCAAGAAGTTTAGATGCTTAAAATGTGGTAGGACCAACAGTAGAAATGTTTGGACTGTACAAACTGTACACTGTATAGAATAGATATGGTTATATGTCTTAAAAAGGCAATTGAATGGTTGTTTGTACCTTTTCAATCTTCTTCGAGGGAATGTAGGCATATGTCTTCCCATCAGCATTTATGATAGTGAATATGAGCCAGAAAATGAGAAAATAGTTATGATAGCCCTGCTGCAATGGTACAAATCTTGGACCATCTTTCAACTCCATTTAGTGGCAAATGTACTCGGAGAAATCTTAGTGACCCCCACTGTAGTCACCACTATTCCATGGCTGGAGAAGCTTTCCATCAGACTTGGTTAATGCTAGAGATGCTTTGCAAGAAAATGAGTTTAGTGCTTTTGATTGTGGAGAGGATTGTATCGGGTGATTTGAATTTGAAAACATACAAGGATAATGGAGGGTTTTTAATCATTGATGGCTTGTTGATGATAACTTCACACCATTGTCAGCTTCCTTTCTCAACTGGGATCCCTTCTTTTCGAGGACAAGAAGCTAGCCTCTATTACAATCAATGATACTATACCATGATTTCAGACACATTCAGACATTATGAAAATGACAATATTAGATGCAAAAGGGTCTTTTTTCAGTAAGTATTACTGGAGAAATCTACTTCTTAATAGCAAATATTTCTTGAGAATGAATGCATGATTCAAATTTGGGGATCCTTTAGATTACATTTTTTACCCCACACCCCTCACTTTTCCCTCCCTTGATATCCGACCTAGAGGAGGTGGGAATGTTACAAAATCATATCTTGTTTGCTTTTTGACAAGTGGGTAGTGGTAATTCCCCTTGACCACATTGTCAAGCATCCTTTGTCCCTTTTTTGGTTGACTTGATCAATCATAATCTTGACCAAAGTAATGTTTGCCCTGTGTCAGTAGTGCTAGAAACAAGCACATGAGAAATTCCTTTATATAAGCCCTTACTGCAAATTGCAGTCTATACAGATGTCAGTTCATATGGCTGGGAAGCCGATATGGTCAGTATTGATTGGGGCAAGGCGAGTTGCCTCTGCATGTCATCATTCTACAAAATTAAAACCGATGTTAAAACGTAGTCCTCATTTTTAAAATAATTATGTGAAGATGACCCAATTTATCAAATAGGTTGTGAACAAAATCATTGTATGTATTCTGGTATGGGAATTTCTCTTCTAGTGTGCACATATGAAAATAATGGCCCAAATTTGACATATCCAGGGCAGGGTCAATGCACTGGCTGAGTAGTTATCATAATGACTTTAATTGGGCCCTTCTTTCTCTTTGGTTCACTTGTATATATTTTCAGCAGTTTCTGAACTTCATGACTGCTTGTTGATAGATTTTGTCATGATGATTTTGCGTAATTAACTGCCGACTTTCAGTGTGCTAGTTTAGGACCCAGAAGCAGCGGCCATGGATGCCTTTCAGTCATTTGGAAGGGATTTGTAAGCAGTACCTCCCCAGTCTTGGTTCTGAAAAAAATTCAAAAGTGAGGGGTCACAAAAACAAAGTGTTTCTGATAGCCCCTCTTAGATTAGACAAGTCCTTTGTTGAACGAACTGCTTGATCTACAAATTATCCACCTTCATGCTTGGCTCATATCAAGTA
The DNA here is from genome assembly GCA_029339505.1 of Unio delphinus. Taxonomy (NCBI): domain Eukaryota; kingdom Metazoa; phylum Mollusca; class Bivalvia; order Unionida; family Unionidae; genus Unio; species Unio delphinus. Next base: position 5,469,876 of record JAQISU010000173.1, read on the forward strand.
ATCAGTACACGAGGGCTAACCTTTCAAGAAATATTGTCAACTGTATCATCCATTCTAGGATGCAATATATTAAGTTTATATTTCATATATTAGCTATGATAAAGAAGTCAATCTGGGATCATATTCATTTAAATTCTGGGCCTCTATTATCAATTAGAAGAGGGAATAATAAGCTTGGATGAGGGAATATGAGTCCCAGGAAAAGAAAGCAATGCAATAGTAGATGGTGAGTAATACATTAAGTTTAAATGGTATAATATCTTAAAAAAAAACTTTTCTGGCTGAAATTTAAATTTTCAGCAATTCATTCCCAATGTAATGTCATGATGGTTCCAATTAGAACCTTTATTGGTATTGTAACATTTTATCATGGAGATAAGTTTATAAATGAAAATTTAGTTTTTACTAGATTTTAGAACTTTAATGGGTAATACGAACCTTGCCCTTTGAGCAATAGCTTCTTTTGTATGCACTGCTTATGACAACACCACAGTAAATATATTTTCAAATTCAAAGTGATACATTGTTACATTGCATTTCCTTGCTAAGAGTGTTCTTGACGATTCATCTGATCATCTGAATATCATAAAGCAGTATGCATGTTACATTTTTTTTATTTCACTTTGTCATCAATAGTGAGACATATGCATATATTTGTGTTTCGTTTGTGACATTCTTGATGTTGTCAATATTTAGTGAGATAGAAGATGACCTGTTGTAATGTAGACCATCAAAGTGGCAGAGACATAAACTAGCTCTTTAGATAAACAGGCCCTGATGCATACAATAAAAGACCAAAAAGGCTTGCATATATACAATGATTTATGGGTACTTCATTGTAAAATTAATACTTTGTCTTCATATTAAAAGGCTTGTTCCATTTAAATATAAATGATACCTTGTAAAAGCATTGTTAAAAACTATTAATCTAGTAATTTGTATGAAAATGATACCAAATTCTAAATTCCATATATGGATGACTACTCCACATTGAATGTGCTTTCACTGGGACCCAAATATGTTTTACTTGAACAGCATTGAATTATAATAATTTTCTTTGCTTGAAGCTGGAGTATGTTATATTCTTGTGATACTGTGCTTTTCAAGCAAAAGATGCTGCTGATGTTCTGGGAAATACTTATAACTATCTGTCTGTGTATCACATGTGAAATGATTTGAAGACATCAGCCACAACTAAACAAACTATACAGTGTTTCACCTTTACCCAGCCATTCTAAGAAATGTTCTGTTTGACCTGGTTTTCTGTGGGTTGCAATAGTAATGTTGATTGACTTCATCTCTTATTTCTTCATGCATTTTTGTTGATTTTGTTTTGGATTTAATGCCATATTTCACTGCAGAAAATGATAACCTATAAAGATCCATTGATTCATGACTTTTGTTGCTCATATCAAATATATACAAATGACCTATCAGATATGCCTTGTTATATATGTATATTTTTTAAATGACTGTTTTTGTGTGTGCAGACTTTTCACTAACTAACTGGATGAAAACAAAGGGTGTAGATGCAGGGAAGGCCTTAACCTCTTCCCTAATTGCATATCTTCTGAGTAATCTGGGGCTGGAGGGCTTGCTCCTGAAGCAACCCTGTGAAAGAATAAAGGCTCCCTACAGCCCGTCACAGAATGGATGGAACAAAGGTATAAAAAATACCACTGAATGATCTGAGAACAAAAACTTTAAATTGCTTTCCAATATTAATTTACTAGATTTTGTTGTTGCTTTTGATGTTTATTTTCATCATGGTACTATCATTTTGGAGGAGTTTACAAATTTTGTGCAAATATATATTCTGTTTTGCATTGCTTTAAAATTAGCTTTTTGCTTTAAAATTAGCTTTTTTTCTGAGAAGAACCTGAAATATTTACTCTCACAGAGATGCCAACCTCTCTGATTTCATTTGAATTTGTCATTTCTTTTAACTGAAAAGATATGCTGAAGTTATTATTCCTTTTCTAGGATGTTTTTTTTCTTCCTCAGTTTTGTTTAGGTCAAATTACATTTTTTAGTAGTACACATGCAAAGTAAGATAAGATGATATCACTGGCTTTCTTTCCAGTAAGTGATATATTTTCTACATGTATTCTTGTCACTGCTAGATACAGTAAAACAGTATACGAATACCTGTCTAAATGCTTTAAACAACAAATGAAAATGGAGATGAGCAAAACACTGCTGGGAAAAAAAATAAGATTTAGAATCGAAGTCAACAATATTTGGAAGAGTATTCCCTATTTGTTTTGTACAATTGTGGGGAAGAGGACACAATTTGCAACATTGGTGCAGGTGCCATAAATCGAGCACATAAAGGAAAGTCTGATCTAGCAAGACACAAAAAAGCAAGTGTAAGCTTAAAAAAGATTCTAGAATTATTCTTGCAGCACAGTGACTTAGACTTAATGTTCACATAAAATTCATATAGGCATTGTTTCCTGTTGAAAACAATCTACCTTTGCCATTGGCTGCAACATGCATGGTGCAAAAGACATTTTGGAACATGTTTCCTGATCACAGCATAGCTGAAAAATAAGGATGTGGTAGAACAAAGAGTACTGCTATAGTCCAATCCATTGCACAAAATAACAGTAATATAATGCCTGGAAATGAACATGAGTAAGAGAGAAAACCAATTTTGCTTTACCTTGTCCAAAATGCAAACAGTTCTCACAGCAAAATATATGACTGCCTAAAGATTTGTGACATGTGTTGATGCCTAAGGATTTGTGACTTGTGTTGATGCAGTATGAACATCAAATGTCACAACTATTGCAAATATCACAACATAGTTCTGTAACTGGCAATGTTACTCACACATTTGTTTAAATGTTGTAAATGTTTGAAAGTCACTTTATGACATTTTCTGCTTTGTGTTACATACAACCATTAAGTTCCATTATTACTGGTTAAGACAGAATGCTTCTTGTAGAGTATGCACTCTGATGATTCCTAAGATCCAAAATTTAATAAAGCATAAACTGTGATATTGATTCTGTTTTAGAATACAGAAACATGCATAATGTCAAGACTAATTATGTAATTTTGCCAGAAAATTCACAATAATTCATTCAGATAACACTTCTTCACATATACACAGTGAAATCAGATTCTTCTGATCAGTTTTATTTGCATTTAGTTTTAAGGAGTTTTAAACTATTATGATATTGGGTGTCCATATCTCTAAAATGTGAAACTGGAACTGAAGGTTACACTGTCATTTTTACTTTCAGCCTGCCCTGCTAATATAGAACTACCCTTTCTCGGAAATGGCATATCATGTTACATTCCTGACTACTGTACTGGTGTGGACTGCTGTACTTATGTGGACCTGGTCAGAAGATCATTCAGGACATATTTTCTCATAAATGCATGTAATTTCTCCATTGAGGCTGGAATAGAGAGGCTGTCCTTTAAAATCATGCTGCTTAACTACACCTGGGGTACGATTATTATTACCTCTGTCTGTCCCTTAGATTTCATAATCAACAAAAGACATATCAAACTTTTACATAACCATGTCAAGTGTCTCCTAAAATTCATCTTGAAATTCACCATACAAATTTATTATGGCATGCAGATTTCATGAAATGTGCATTTTTGTTATTGAGATATGGTAGCACATTTTTAGTATATTCAAATGGTATTGAGGAGTGGTAACTATGCAATAACACTACCTGCAACACCAAAACAGTGTTGTGAATGTTGATTCCCTAAATTACAGAAAATAGCTAAATTGTAAAAGTTGGAAGTTTTGGAAAGTGGACAGTGTGCATTGTTTATGTGAACAGTAATCATCTACCATTGACAATTCTGTGAATTTTTTCTTACTACCAAGATCCCCAACCTTCAAACTTCAGAGTCATTGGTCAGGGTAAACTTTACTTCTGTAGGGCATTTTGTGACACCCTTCACTTGCCCATCCATATCTGTCCATTGTTTTCATCTCATTAATGGGGGTTGGGGGTAAATTTTCCAAATTGTGTAGTTACTGCATACATGGGTAAATTGTCAGTCATCAATGACTCTGACTCCCACCCCAATGGTTCCATGGTGTTAGGCGAAGGTCAGGTATACAAAAATGTTCAATTATTATTATATTTTCAGATATTTTCAGACCAAATGTATATATATAGTGGAACCCCGCTGTAATGTGATAATTGGGGTGCAAGAAATTGGATCACATGAATAGCGAGGTTGCGTTATCGCGGGGTTTTACAGTATTTTAATTTTTTTTCAGCAAGCACCGCAATGGCATATATATGTGTACTCATGTCTAATGTAAAAAATCAGAGTATTATCGGACGAATATTAAATGGAATGCAGTAATAAGACTTATTACAAAAAGTGGACGGATGATATATTTATAAGTTATTACTTTGCGTTAGATAGTTTTATTAATTTTTAATTGTTTTTCAAAAAAAAAATACACATTGATTGATAACACCCCGACTGACATTATATAGAGAATAGGGGGTATTAACATCATTTACTATTGTGCTGTCGTGGCACGCAGTTGATCCATGATTCATGCAATTCCATTGGGAGATTGCACATATTTAAAATATTCAATAATTTTGTCCAAGATCATTGTGTCTGAATTTAATGTCCAATATATAACATGAACAGAGCATTAACACTGTTTACTTACCGTCTGATATAGTACTGTCATGGCATGCAGCTAATCCATAATACCTGTACTGAATTCCATTGCAAAAATAGCAAACGTATTTAAACTATTTAATATTTTTGTCACAAACCATTATGTCTGAATTCAAGTGTACGTTCATTATGTTCCAGGGTCTATGAATGGTGTCTATACAAATTGTAAACTTGATTTTCCATAATGGTAAAATATTTTTTTTATATACAAAAATTAGGAAAGTAATGGCGAGTTCATTAACAAACACCATACACATAAAATCTGAAAACTAAATCATAGCATGCAGCAAGTCTTTAATGGTCACATGCCACGAATATAAAGTTTTTTTCCCCAGCTGTATGCATGAACTATTTCCACCTAACAAAGCCGACCCTGTTTACTAGTCAAATGATTCCTTCTAATAACACTGCCAAGTCCAGAAAACATATTGGCGGCTTTCGTTTTTTTTTTAATGTTTATTAAATTGTCAGAATCTTGTATCAATCACCACATTGTCAGCTGCTTTGTTGTTTATGCAGTTCAAGATCAAGTGTCTTTACTCTTGGATTAATAATAAGTTATATTTCTGATGTTTATTTAGCAATAACAATTCAAGGACCTGGTGAAATCAATACGTTTCAGAAAGCCGTGTTTTACACACCATTTCTCGTACTTTATCGTATTATATGTTGTATTATATCAGAATTCATACACAATCTCTTCCCCAAAATGATAATAAACGTTTTTTGTGCAAAGCACATCGAATGACTTCCGTTTGTGAACCTGCTTTTTTGTAACGATAAAGTATTTATTAGAAGAAAAGGGGGGGAAATTAATAATCGTTTCATAAGCAAACCCCATGCACATGTAAAACCCGAGAACTAAGTGCTGTTGGCATGCAATTGTCACAAGTCACTTTTATAATTGTTTTTAAAGCTTTACGCATGTCAATTTTATACCCTCTCAATTTCCAGCTAATGAAGCAAACATTATTTACTGGTCAACTGATTGCATCAAATAACAATGCTAAGCCCAGAAAACATGCTGGCAGCTTTCACTGTTTGACATTTATTAAGTTGTGACAAGCTTTTATCAACCACTGCATTGTCTGCTGCTTGGTTGTGTGTGCAGTTAAAGAAGAAACACACGTCAGCTATTGTTAGAGCAATGATTGTATACAGAAATAATTGAAGACAACCACAAAGACCCCATCATGTTTATTTTGGCATAACACCTCATGAAGAAAAAAAATTGTGCAAATAAATGTACGAAATTTCAGGAGCCACGCCACGACTGCGTTATATCTGAATTCGCGTTATAGCAGGATTCCACTGTATGTATATATGCAGCAATATCAAGGTGATATGCCATATATATGACAGTTTATCTGGAGGTTGCAGTGAGTATATTTAGTTTGCAGTGATGGAGGGTGGAATGGAATATGCAATAAGAAAGCTGGAGAATTCATTAGTTATTATCTGGTTTAAATAGCAAGATGGATGATGATAAAAGAAAGTGTGATATAAATATCTCCTTAATAATTGGATAGTTCAGATAATTTTTAATAATCCTTTTATGTGCCCATCAGAAATGTATACAAACATCTTCATATCTATAAATCATACATTTGTATATATCAACATGTTTGTGTGTACATTGACACGTGTTGTAGCTGGATTGGGGTAGGTGGCAGCTACATTGGGGAATTAGCTGGTAGAGCCAACAAACAAACATCTAGGTTACATATTTTTTTAATTTGAATTCCCAAAAACTCCCTGGCTAGTTCTGATTCTGATATGTATATCAGCGTAGAGCAAACTTCGCAGGAGACATCCTGATATCATATTTCTGCAACTGGTTTGAATTGTTTCTGGTACATAGATCTGTGTTTCCTACATTAAACTAAACATTTGATATCTCACTAATGAGTTGTCTAGAAGTTGATTTGAAAACATAAATGATTATAATATATCTGATCCGACTCACCCTTACTTTCAACCTCTCCCTCAAAATACAAACATTAAATAAATGTAGTGTAAAGGTTGGCAAAGATTGTCAGAGTTCAGGTATAAAAGATCTATTTCTTTATAATCTAAATATGAGATACTCTTGCTAATTAGAGAAACTTAATCTAGTATCTTGTCTAATATCATCAGCATTTTTAAAAATCTAAAATTAATTGCAAGTCCTGTAAATAATCATTTAATTAATATGAAACAACACAAATGCCTATTCTCACTAGATATGCTAAACCAAATGATTAATGTCCATAAGGTCATTGGGTGAGTGTACTGTAAAGATTATGCTTGTATTGTTTTGGAAGATGTGGATTCTATTCAACGTGACTATGTATCAGACTAGAAAATTGGAAAACAGTTAAATCATATAAAAGTCCCTACTACACATGTATAACTTAGATGTTTCTTACTCCCATCATGTGATGAGCACAAGTAAACAAGAATCTTGTACATCAAATGCTATCCAAGTTATAATAGCATGTTTTTTAATTATATTATATCCATAGCTTCGTTTGTATGTGTCTTTTTTTCTGCATCAGTTTAAGACTTGGTGTATTTGCATTGTGGAGATAAAATTACTTCATTTTCTTTCCAGGAAAAATTGAACACCTTACACTGAGAAATGTTATACGAATCTCGTAAGTATAATGTTTAAAGTTGTAGGTATTAAAATTTATTCAACAACACTAATTAGGGGCCTGTTAAAAGCTTCAGGATTTTGAGGTGATCATCTTTTCAGTCTGCCATTTGTCGATTAGTCTTTCTGTCTGTCATTTGCACTTAGTGTAACCAGTTTATCACTGCAACCCTTACACATAATTGGATTTTGTTTCTAAATGATCTGCCTGTTATAACTATGTCTACCTTTTTAAGGTTTTATATTCTTTAGTATGATTTGGAAGGAGCTGTTGACTTTTTCTATCAACATTCAGTTATAATAGATCCTTTTAACTGTCTAAAAATCACTAAATATTGTTTAATGTCTCATTGCCATAGATGTGCTTTTGTGGGTTTTGTCATACATTTATAATAGAGTTAGGGCCCATGAAAATTTATTATGTTCTCATGGGGTAGAGCCCTTGATAAGTAATTTATCATTATCTCTTGGCTTGTTCTTTATTACCAGGCATTTCTATGTGACCCTTGGACATAAATGAATGCCGTTGGATTGCCTATTGTAAATACGGCTGTTGCGGGTTTTATGTTTTTAGGTCCAATATTAATGGAGTTGTTGTCATTTCTCCACCAATATTAAATCTCCATTGATTATTGAAACCTGCATAACATAGAAAACATTCCAAATGTTATGATGCAGTTTGTTGTGTAACTTGTCTCAAAACATTGATGTGCCTTTCATGGTTCTTTGCACCCATACTCTATTTAAAAGGCAGTTTTGGTTTTTGACAATTTATTGTATTTTCAAATTTCTTGTAACCGACATAGCTTATGAACCATTTAGAATTCTCTTATTCTTTCTGGAATGAGCACTATATCATAGTCTTGCAACTGCCTTTATAAGACTTTTTTTATTCGAGTTATGGTGGCCCATTGATTACTCCTGTGCCAAACTTTGGTTTCTGCAAAATAAGTTCATGGATTAAAGCTAGATTTGGCACGTGGTACCAGAAGGATGAGATTTTGAATGAGTTAGATTTCAAGTATTTCATAACATCATTGACAGAGTGCTAAAATTCTTGATTGCCGATTCTCATGATTTTGAGTTCAAGCCTTCTGAGATTTAATAAGCTTAGCGATTTGCATTTTTAGGTTATCTTCAAAAAGCCAGTTGGTGATTTGGTTCAATGTAGTACAGATGGGCTCAGGTTTTATGAACTAATGGTACTTACATTGCTAAAGGCAAATGCTCTCGTTTCCCCCATTGGAACCTTAGCAGCAGCCTTGCTGACATCATCTGTGATTTTTTTCGTTGAACAGTTTTTGAGTATTTCACTCATTAAGCCCGTGCTATTCATGATCTGCCTTGGGTGTTTTGCACCCTCCCTTGTCTTAAAGTTACAGTCCAGTGAGAACTCGCAAAATTTGAGAAATGGCCTGGAACACTTTGATTTTGCGTAGGTGCACCCCAATTTGCAAAAATTATTGCTCCCTAATAGCAAAAACATTGCAATACTTTTTTGTGTGCAGAAATTGTAGAGTATGTATATTATGTTGTTATATTTGACATTTCTTCTTTACTATATGACTCCCAAACTGATAAGTTCCAGGCAAGCATTGTTCTGATCAGCCACGTGAACCAGTTTCATATCATGGGATCAAAAAGCACTTATGGGGGAAGTGAAATGGAAAAAAAAATTTTACTCATAATTTAGAACAACAGTTTTGGCCCAAAGTGGATTTTGGTTGTTAAATCCATAGACATTTATTGTAAATATATATCTTAATTCAGGGCAGAAATCTGATCTCAAATAGCCTTGATCTTTGCTATGTAAAACGTACTGTACATATTCTTCACTTTTTGTTGTAGGTACAGTGTCTTTGATCTAGCTAGTGAGAAGAAATACTTGCTGAGTCTGAATCTAAGTATATGTTTTGAGGCAGATGCATGTCTCATCAGTGAACCAGTCCTTGAAAATGTAAAACTGCCAAAAGTCCTGTGTGACTGGAACAGTGGTTTCTTGATACCAGGTACTTATAAATGTCAATATTTTCAGCCATAATTTTTCTTGAGGCTGGGGTTGTTAGTTCCAGTTGTCTGGTTCCCATTGTATAATTTAGAATGATGACCTTCCTTTGTTTCCTTTTCATTTACAGTATAAACAATATTGAATCTGGGATATTGGTGGGCAAGGTATGTGTTTCAACCAAATTCATTTGGTCTTGAAATATGTCTTGTATGACATATTTAACATGAATAAAAACTCATGATTTGAAAGCATGAAAATTGAAAGTTTGTGTAACATTTGCAAGAACTGAAATACTCCATGAGCTATGTATTACAAAGCAAACATATACCAACCAGTTCATTTAGTGACATTATGGACATTAGAAACTAGTTTGAAAATTTAACATACCATCAATACTAGGATTGAGAGGTTCTTTAAAATTACACAATGATTCGGTTGACTAAATTTAGACTTGATTATTAGAATTTCATCTTACTCAGAGAATAACTAACTTAGATATCTTAGAGTTTGATATTTTCTGCAATATCACAATGCCTTCATCAGTGACTATGCTAAATTATGTGACTTAAAATGGGCACATGATACAAGGAGACTGGTGTTGATGGGTGATAATTCAAGCCCCTCATCCCTGCTTCCTGTTGGCCTCCACTGTTCTATTTCAGTTGCCTCCTTCACCTTCTTTTTCCATATTTTTCCCTCAGATGGGATGACCTTGGTCTGATTGGAAATGATGGGATGTGTCCATATTGCAATAGTGTTCATGTATTACTAATGACTGTACTGATGTGTTCCTTAACCCATGTTTTAGAATTGGCTGTTTCACCAGTATAGTCATTCTCACAATCATTTCATTTGATTTTAAAAACCACACATTTTTGCAAACTTTCTGTTTTATTTAAATTACATGTGTAAGTTGTTCTGTTCATCTCCTTGTGTCAAGTAACCATTATTAAGTTAAGTTATCAACAGTAATTACTGATGAAGGCAGTATTAGATATTTCTGAAAATGTTAAACTCTTAGATATCGAAGATATTTATGCTCTGTGTAAGCTTAACATTATACTACCCATGAATTAACCAGAACATGGAAGAAACCTTTCCAGCTGTATACTTAGACTTTTTAAAAGTTTAAAGTTAAAATTTAATATGTTTTTCAAGGGATTATGTCTGTTTGTTGCATTGTTTATGTTTGTCAGAGTATTAAATTATATCACAGATTTTCAAGAAACAATTCTTATTGGATTCAAATATTAAACAACAAATCATAATTCTTGAAAATTGAAATATTTACGATTTTTCAACCAAAGAACACTACAGTAAAGTATTTAATAGCTGGTTTAATTGGCTGATTTCTGTGTTTAATCATAGTTCCTTAAGACTGTAAAGAGAAACGTTGGCTTAACTGAAGAAATGATAAATTCATGCAACGTGAACTTGTTTCAGATTTTTCACTAGAAGGATGGTTGAAAGAAAATGGCTATGAACTTGGTAGACCATTGATGGGTCTGACAGCCAGTAAGCTGATTGAGGGATTGGGTTTGAGCAGATACCTCCAGGATGCCCCCTGTAATAGATCATCGCATATTTACTCACCAAGCACTAATGGATGGAATAAAGGTAAAGAGAGAGACTAATGACGAAATGAATAGACTATAGTGTAGTTGCTTCTACACTTTCATCTTATCTTTTCATGATCAATTTTCTGACATATTCTGGAGAAATTTTGATTATGGAGAAGACAGTCTGGTTATTAAAATACTTAATAGTACCAAAAGCCATTAGAAAGATCATGCCATTCATTGACCTCTTCCAAAATAATCAATACAAGCAGTACTGAAGTTCAAAAAGGAAATAAATCAGAGATACTTTCCATAAAAAGGAACAAATTTGTCATCATTCTAATCTTGTCTGATAAATATTTCCACATCGCTTTTCATAAGACCTTGTTCAAGCTCCTACAAAGAATAACTTGATTACTTTCATTCTTGACTGAACAATGTGAATATATTCTCTCACAGAGTGGAAAATTGTCACTGAGACATGGTCCAATCATACACCATATATAAAACAGCCATCTTGTTCAAGAATGACATGATAATGGTTGTGTCATTTAAAATATGACCAGAAATAATTGTGAAAGTTTAAACCACATTCAGGTCTCCTTCAACAATTTTTCATCATGTATTCAATTCATCCATCTTATCTTCCAGTAATTCCTGCTTGTTTTCAGTTATTAGTTCTAGTTTGGTCCTCTTGGGTTACCACATTATATCACATCCATTATGGTTTAAGGTATAAATCTCTTATTTTCAAAATACAATTGGTTGACTGATAAGTCTTGTGTATTAAATTATAATTCAACATAGGCCATACCTCTAGTATTATACCATTCCTTTACCTAAATAATTTGTTAAGAATGAATTCCAAGTGGGGGTTTTTCTATTTCATATTGCATTTTTGTATGACATGTGATGCATCACATTTTTATTGAGTATGTCTGCATTGCTCCTGGAGAACAATAAAGGTCAGTGACTAAATATCTTCTTTATTTAAAAAGAATATAGCAAGAAGACAGAAATTACTTACAGGATCATCATTGGTTACCTTGTGCAAATGCACTTGGGTGTATGCAGCAACCAGTACATACAATTGAATTCAATACTGTTATTATTGTTCTATTTCAAATAACTTTTATGTCAGGTAAATGTGTGGGAAAACTGTCCAGAAGAAGGGATCTTTGGATACTCACCCAGACTGTCTCATATGCTCAAAGTGCACACATAAGAATAATTGTACTTTTTCATCAATATGGACTTAACAATTCTACAATCTAGCAGATTCCAAACATACATATAGAGTGTGGAGGACTTGTCAGTCCCCTTCATCACTTGAATTTTCAGGTTTCTCAGAGCCCTTCCCCTAAGAAAAACACTGTAAGAAGACTAGATCTTCAGCTTTGAAGAACATGCCCAGGTCCCAGGAGACTATGGGACATGTCTGTTTTGAGTTGGCCCCTCCTGTAGGAGTGATGAATGTTCAAGGAGTAGATTGCCTCCACCTGGAAAAGTCAAACACCCCTTATGTTTATATTAATCTGATGCCATCTTTAATGAAGGAAGTGCAAAACATTTTACTATGATGTGAATTACACCAGTGTTCAATGGTTTTTTTAGCATTTAAAACAAAATGCATTGTGTTTATAAAAGACGTGATTTTTGTCATTGGTTGAAGTCGGACACAGTTCAGTTTATGGTTCTTGTCTCTGTTAGAAGAAGCTGAAAAGGCTATCAAACCATTTATATATCATCCAGATTTATACTGAAGAATAGCTCATCAAAAATCCATGAGCTTTGTAATCCTGATAATTATTGTCAGAGATAATAATAGTCACTAACTATCAAAGTAAAAATAAAATGTTATATTTACAGGAAGCCAAAAGGCTATCTCATTAGATTTTTATAAATTTGTGCTCATACATACAGTGCTTCTCATTTGTTAGCTTTTGTAATCTTAACAATTATTGGCAGTAATAAAATCCACTAATTATCAAAGTCATGAAACCTGACAAACAACGATCACATGGCAGAAAATGAATTCATTGAGGGCTACTTTTGAACATAAACATGTCAGTGCTATGGGATTCAGGCAAATAGAAGTGGTAGCTGATGGTGGTAGGGTATTTAAGAGAGGGGTGCCTGGATTTCACTGACATGCCATGAAACTTTAACATACATTCATACATAATTATTATTCCACTCATATTTTGCATTCTTCATTTTTTTCTTTCAGAATGCCCATCTACTGTTGATATCTCACCTCTTCCCAGCACATTGACCTGTCATATCCCAGACTATTGTACAGGTGTAGACTGCTGTGTGGATGTGGGCTTAATTGGGAAATCATTTCATGTATATGTTTTCTTGGACACTTGTAACTATACACTTACTATAGGCATAGAGAAATCCATGGTCACCAAGTCCTTAATATCATACAAGTTTGGGACTGTGGAGAATTTTAGTCTGCTTGGGGTTATGAAAATAAGGTAAGTAATTGATGATCATCTATTAAAATTGAATTAGAACTTTTGGATAGATCATAGTTGGTAACACCTTCTTTCAGAACAATATTTTAAGCAAGAGTAAATTGTTATGAAAATTTTGTTAGAAATTGTTAGCTGTTGATACTTGGAGGAAAGTGATGAAACTTGATTGAATGTCTATAATCTAGTTGGTCCATGAGCCAATCAAGCATTAATATTTGCCTCCACATAGGACATCTTGAAAATCTTATAGATACTTCCCAATAAGGTCACTAACAGACAATGTGCTGTCCATTTTACTTTGACAATGGGCAACCTGGCAGTTTCTTCTATATGCAGTCACCAAACTTTACCATTTTTAAGAAGGCATGCTGAAGCAGAGTTGGCTTATAAGTCACAGATATAGATACTAACAGAAAGCTTAATTTGTTTTCTGTTTATGTATGTAATTTTATTAAATGTATCTTGAGATTCAATGAATTTATTTCAGCTTCCAAAAACACCATATAAAGTCAGCAGTAAATCTGCCAGCTGACCACAAATATGGTGGCTGATGATGTCATTCAAGGACCATCTATTGATAATTTTACAGAACTAATACCGATATTGACATGGGATTGTTATGAAAAGACTTCTTATGACATAATAATAATAATGATAATAATAATAATAATAATAATAATAAAGACTTTATTTAGAGAAGGTAACTCAATTAGTTATAGAACTAATCTACCTTGAGGCCTTCTATCTGTTATGTACAATATATACAATACATACAACATAATGTGAAGAGTCTGGCTCAACGCTAAATAATTAAGGAATTTTAAATTTCAAAGTATCAAGCCTGGAACACATGCACAGGCATCTGTAAAAACACAAACATATAAGAAACATAAAATATCATTCTGCGTTGAAACATTCAGCTTTGAAAATGATGCAAAAATACAGACAAGCAGGCAGTATTTTTTTTTGTTTTTTGGTACTAGCACTGTTCAATTTTCTAAAGATTTCATCCATTTAAGACATTGATTATGAAAAGAAGAAATGCTAGGAGCCTGCCTTATGTTGCTGGGAATGTTGTTCCATACTACTGGACCAGCTTTTCTTAAACAATTCCTTCTTTGGCCTTGGTATAATGTAATTTTTTCTTCTTATGGACCTTAAATTTGGAGTACCATCAGTATCTCTTTGGTGAAAGATATTGCTTAGATAGACAGGAATGGATTTTCTGGATACTTTATACATCAATTTGGCTTTTCTAAGAAATATTCTTTCATGTATTGTTAAAATCTTTATATTATTCATTGCATCCTGAAAATTGTCTATACATTGATCTAGAATTAAATGGCAAGCCCTCTTTTGGAGCCTTATAAGTGTTGTCATGTTTGAATTAGAGGTATTACCCCAAATTACGTTACAGTAGTCCAGATATGGCTGAATATAACTTTTATAAAAGATGACCCTATACTGAATAGGAATGTATGTTTTGATTTTCCTCAGTAGCCAAAGATAAGAATTGACCTTTTTTGAAATGTATTTAATGTGAATAGACCACATAAGATTGTTATCTACGAATACACCAAGAATTTTATCTTGAGAGGTCATATTAAGGCTCACATTGTCAAAAGAAACATTAAGTTTGTCGCTATCTAGTCTTGCTCGTTTTTGTTGTGTTGTAACTAGTAGGGCTTTCGTTTTTTCTGTATTTATGATCATACTGTTTTCCTTGCACCATACTTGAAGTCTGTTGAGAGCATCTTGTAAGTTAATTTCAAGTACATGTAGATAATCTTCAATAAAAAATACCCAGCATAACATGGAAAATCTTGTTACATTGCATGCATGATAACTGATGCACTTTTAACTCGGAAACCCACTTATAATATGTTATCTGGCAAGGATTGTGTTTCTTTTTAAATAAAAAGATATTTTTAAAAAATGGCTCATATGGATTGAATGTGAAGAAAATTGCTATCAGAATAAATGAAACATTAATATAATACTTGTTTTTTTGTTAAAAATGGCAGTTAGTGCCTGAAAAGTTAGAACCAACATCAAGGAATGTGCACATTTTAAAATGAAATCACATTATTTGTTAGATTTTATTGGAAAAATATTTCTCAATACATTGAAAATCATAATTTATGGCAAAATAGCAATCAAGGAAAAATTCTGGTATATGCTTACAAGTCACAACATTGAAAGAAATAAGTTCTAGTTAAATATATATTTTCAGGTGAGATTATGTTTAAATCTTTAAATTCATTTTGAGTAAAAACAATATAATCATGTCATATTGTTTTGAATTGAAACAATAAAAGAGTCAGTCAGCTATCACATCAATACATACACACATTTCTGTGTAGAACTTAATTAAGTGCTTGCTGTGTTTTGATCTATAACTTTGGAGAAGAGCTTGATGCATTGTGGAAAAAAAAATGTAATAGAGAGCTAATAAGTTCTTGGAATCACTATCATATCTCCAACTCAATCCATTGTATTTGACCAGTTGAACATGATTTCACATTTTATCTACCTTCTAAAATTCATTAAAATATTATATATAAATGAGTAATGTATCCTAAATGTGATATGGAGAGTAAAGCAATCAAGTGTGTATTCAGTGAAAAGCTTTGTATTGTGGATGGCATTCATAATGGTAAAGCAAGATTGAAAGTTTGTAATAAATGCAAAATTGCTAAGTTCACACTGAAGGGCTAGCTCAAGGATGAGCACAAATTTCATGATTATTCACAGGATGTTGGGTCCAATGATGGGTTCAAATCAAAATGGGCACAGACTGCAAATGATTCAGAATTAGTTGATACTGTGTGCACCAATTTCACACAGCAATGTGAAGAAGTTTCTATATCTGGAATAGTTTTCAATGCCAGGCTTGGAACTTTGAAATGCTTATCATGTTCTCATTTGCCTTTTTAAACAATGTTTTTAAACCTATTAAATTCAGGTTTTGTAATGATTAACTTTTGTGATTTTTGTTGTTGCTGCATTCTACTGTAACTATATCTAAATATCTATCAATTAATCTATCTAGTGAGAAAAGAAAAAAAATAAAAACCATACAAGATTCAGTGTTGTCGGTCTTGCAAAGAATGTTTATAAAATCATTTTGTTAATTTTTAATGAAAAGAATTCTAAAATGTATTTAAATCACCAAATAGGAGTGTTATAATACAGTTTGTTTAGTGGTTCACCTATTAAATGTACAGAAACCATGTGGAATAATGTTTTAACAGTCTCTTTAATATAGTTTATCCTGCAATTAAAGGTAATTTATGAATATCAACAAATTACACCATTATATACAGATATTAGCAATTTAGTTTTGACATGAATGAGTATTCAAAATGTCCTGTTGCCCCCATCCACTCTACCACTGATTTCCATTAAGGGTTCCTATTCTACTGGGAAATTGGGAAAATACTTGGAGAAATTATTTATATTTTCCCAATGGGGAAACTCCTTCAGTTTTACAAATGTTGATAAAAATCAGGAAATGACTATGTATTTTTCAGTTGCTACTCGATGACAGAAAAATACATATTTAATTTAAGTCACCTACTTTCAGTCACTACCACTGTTGCTGTGACAACAGCTTTACCTTCAGCATCACAGTCTACATTATCTCATATGTCATGAAATCTGAGACATTTAATGGAGAGCTGTGGTGTTAATGCTTCTAATAAGTATTTTTCATCAAATGAAGAAATATTATATTTGTTTTAATGGATGTTTCCAGATGTTTTTATTGCCAACAGTGTGTGAGTTGTGTTGGACAAAATCTGTGTATGCTGCATGTTTTGGAATTGCACCATACTTATGTGCCTTGTTCAAAACAAAACAAAAACAATTGTATATATTATTTTGGTTCTAGGAGAGTGCTTCTGTGCAAACCAAGGTCAAGGTCATGCAGCAGATGTTGACCTTGTGAAGTGTTTTGAGACAAGTGTGAAGATTAAAATTGGGTTTAGGAATCTAATCTAGTTGTCAGTGGATCGACCTAATGTTAACTTTGTTGCATTCAATAATCACAAAAGAAATTGATGTTGGAATACTGTAGTAAACTGCTGAACCTAGGCTTGTGTGTCATGCACAATTCATTCAAAACTGGAATCTCTAACAATAGGTTGGACATATCAAGCATGCTGTCAGCACTATGCTTGTATCTGCTAGAAGAGATGACTGTGTCACTCACTGACTAGAATTATTGTCCATTCCCTGTTTGTGAACTTCATTGGGTAGAGAATGTGAAAGTTTGTGAGCATGCAATGGAAATCTGTCCATATATTAAGCTTTATTTAGAATGTGTTGAGAAGAAAGAAAGCAAAAATACTAAAAACAAATCTTTCAGTACAGTAAGAGAATGGAGCGAAGATGAGTTTGCAAGAGCAAAACTACCATTTCATTGTGTCTGTCGCAAAACTTGTAGAAAATGGTTTGAAAGTATATCAAATTGCCAAACCTATAATACCTTTCTTACAATGATGGAGAGATTTGTCAAATAGAATAATGGAGACAGCTTCCTCACCACACAAATTATGTAATGTTGATGTTACAGACAAAAGCAACCACAAAGGGTATCAATATGTTGTTACAGGATTTGTTGCAGATAAGGGAGTAAATAATTTTTTAGCAAAGAAACGAGCAAGTGAAAAGGGGATTTTTTTTAAGGACAAAGTGTAAAGCATAAGTTTGTACATTTGTACATAAAATGAGAGGAAAGACCCCACTAGCATATGCCTTGGTTAAATGTTATGTCAGGTATTGATCTTACTCTGATATGCAGTGACAAGATCATTGTGTACTAGTTCAGTTCAGAGGAGTACTACAGTAATCATTTTCTACTCGTGTCAAACAGTTGACATAAATAAGAGTGACCATATAAAAATGGAGTATAATAAGTGTGTAAAAGATGTGTGGCATCTATCAGAGTTCAAGGAATTTAGAAAATCTAAAGGCATGGTACATAAGCTGTTTTTTGACAGTATGACAGGCAAGATGTACAGAACGTTACAAAATATAATCCATAGCCTTCTACATTTGTCTCATGGCAAGGCTAGAGTAGAATGTGGATTGTATGTGAACAAAGAAGTCATTACACAAAATCATTCAGAAAATAGCTTGATTGCACTATAAATAATTAAGGAGCATATTCAGGGTGATGGAGGATTGAAGGGATTAGTGGTGTCAAAAGATCTCCTACATCCAGCCCATAGTGCCAAGCAAAAGTACCACACTCATTTTGAAGCTGAAAAGATAGAGAAGGAAAGAGAAAAGAAATGCAATGCTAGGCAAAGTACCACTTATTTTGAAGCTGAAAAGAAGGAAAGAGAAATGTATGACGAGAAAACTCATGGAAGAAGCACAATGAGGAAAAAGATCAGAATACTGGAATTGGAAAATAAGTTGTTGTTTACAGATGCAAACAAAGCTTGGATAAAGCTGAAGAATTATGCAGTTTTGCTCAATCGACAATAGCCACAATTGAAGAGCAAATGACATAGAAGAGAAACTTGAAGTTGTAAAGAAAGAATGATATTAAAAAGTGCATGTGCTTAAGTCCCCAGCAGCATCTTAGCTTGGTCAAGTTGAACATGAACTTGAGGGAATTATGTTCCCATATAAAGTATGCATGCATATTATTGACCATTTTTGTCTTGCATCATTTTACAGTGAATCTCAATGAGCCCAAATAAGTATATAACTTCTATTGAATTAGATGATACACTTTGCATTTCTTGTAATATCATGCAGGTATTTTAAATGTAGTATAAACTTATTTAGAATTCAAAGTTTGAAAGGACAAAAAAACTAGTTTCAATTGTTCATTATGTTATAGTTTTTCCATATCAACTTAATGCAGTACAAATTTAGTCTATACATTGAAATGACTTAGCATGAGAGTTTGTATGATTTTCAGTAGTAAACCTGTTTTATGTGTTAAATTTTGTGGTTTAGTACATGGTCATTTGTCTGATTCAGATATTATGGAAGAGTCGAAGTATAAACAGCTTTTAATTTGAATGATGCACACTTTCTAGGCTAAGTGCTGTTTAATTCCATTTATTTACTGGTCAGAAATGAACCTGAAAAAAAAAAGAATTTCATCATGAAAAAAAAAATTAGAAAAGATCTGGATTTTTTTTTAAAGTGTGGAAATTATGTTTATTAGTCTTTTTTAATTTGCACCCTTTTTTATAGTGTTGTATTTATGGACCTCATTGTGTGCAAGTTATCAAGGGATCAGTTTATAGTGTTATCATTACTGTTCAGTAAATGGTTATATTGATGCTGTATTTTGAATTTGAATTTTTTATCTAATCACATTAACATTAGGAAATAAATTCTGCTTCTCCCAAAATATAGCCCTTCTTTAAAGATATAAATTTTCTTTCGGTTTATGTTCTTTTGTTTATCTTTAAATTTTTTTAGTAAATTCACTCAAAAGTCACTTGATTTTAGACAAATAAAATTATAATTTAAGGACACTACTGCAATTTAAAACAATTGTTTTTCACAATTTTTATTTTTATTTGACTTTGACATTTTTTATATAACCTTGTTAGCACAGTAAAGTAAAATTGACTTCGTTTAGACCAATACAACTTAGTAGTCATACTTGTATTCAAAGGTTAATGACCTGGTTTGAGTTTTACATTATAAATGGTTTTACAGTTTTTTAACATATTTTTAAAACATTTTCTGGACGTGATTGAAAAGATTTATTACCATCATTAAGATGTAAAGCAAAGGATGTTTTGGTAGAAAATTGAAATTTAGGATGCATATGCAGATGATTTGATTAGACTTTGATGCCTTGATAGTATATTTTAAGCTTCTGCATGTATGTACCTTTGGAACTTGGACTTTTAATCAATGGTGAGGACATACATGTTTACAAATAGATGTAATCACCTTTTACTTTTCATAAGCTGTTTAGAGTTTTATGAGACCAAATTAATCACTGCAATTAGAAATCATAACTTTTACTTTTCCTGCTTTATATGTGTAAAACCAATTTATAGCTTGATGTTTTATAATCTATATATCATTGTATCAATGTATCAATTGCAGGTTCAGCATACTTGACTTGAAGACAGATAAACAACTGGTGCTGAATTTAGACATGAGTATTTGTTTTGAGTCACATGGTCCATGTCTTTTCACACAGACAATATTCAAAGACACTAAAATTCCAAAACCAGGGTGTGACTGGAGTGGCAAGAATGAAATTATAGGTATGATTAAAACATGTATGTTTTGTAATGTGCTATATTTTAGTTTGCATGCATCCATTTATCCAATATACTTGTACTCATTTCTTCTGTAAAAAATCTGAGTATTATTGGGCAAATATTAACTGGAATGCAGTAATAAGACTTATTCAAAATAATAGATGGATAATATATTTATAGGTTATTACTTTGCATTAAATAGTTTTACTAATTTTTAGTTTTTTTCTCGAAAATACACATTGATCGATAATACCCAGACTGACATTATATAATGAATAGGGTATAAACGTCATTTACTATCATGCCGTCGTGGCATGCAGTTCATCCATAATGCATTTAATTCTGTTGGAAAATTGCACAGATTTAAAATATTCAATAATTTTGGCATTATTCAATGTCCAATATATAGCATGAACAGAGTATTAACACAGTTTACTTAACTGTCTGATATAGTACCATCGTGGCATACAGCTAATCCATAATACATGTAATTCCACTGCAAAATTTGCAAATGTATTTAAACTATTCAATATTTTTGTCACAAATCATTGTGACTGAATTCAATAGGAAAAATTAACAGAAAATTAGGTTACGAAAGACGAAGCAAGTGCAAGTTTCAATATGTTCCAGGTTCTATGAACGGTGAACAAATTGTAAACTTTATTTTCCATAATGGTAAAATATTTTTTTTATATAAATTTTTTTAAAGAAAAAAATGACGAATTCATAAACAAACACCATTCACATAAAATTTGAGAACTAAATGTAGTGAGTCTGTAATGGTCATGTGCCAATGATATGGTTTTTTTCTTAAAGCTGTATGCATGTACAATTTCCCACTCTTTCAATTTCCAGCTAACAAAGCTGACATTGTTTACTGGCGAAATGATTAACTCTAATAACACCACCAAGTCCAGAAAACATATTAGCATCTTTCATTTTTTTGATGTTGTATCTTGTATCAATCACCGCATTGTCTGCTGTTTGGTTGTGTTTGCAGTTAACACATTACTCCCTAGCAACGACTTTACGGGGCATGAGGTAGTAGCCTAATTCCAGGGTCTGTAGCGTCAAGGTCATGCATGATACACTAAAGTGGTTGGCATTATTGAAGGGTAGACAGATGCAACTCTACAATGATAGCAAATAATCTGGACATTTTAGTTGCACTACAAAATACAGAGGGAAAAATCTAAGTTTTTGGACCCCCATTTTTTCCACCCAAAAATCGCTCATGGTCGGATTCTGAATTTGTGCCCAGATTTTAGACTTTATGGCCTCAGATCTTAGACAGACCAGTCTGAAGCACACACAGACAGGTGAACCTGTGCAAAAAGTAGGATAAGGTGGATATTTTGAATAAAGTCTTCTCCATATGAAAATAATGGGTCCATTAAGCAAAAAAAAAAAAAAAAATACTAGCAGACTAACCAATGAAAAACGTTTTTGTTAGCACAACTAGCCATTTGTCTAACGGAATATTGCTTGGAAGTTGATGTATTAGAATGTATTCAGAAATAGTCCCCAAAATGTGTTTCTTACTCGCATTTCATGCGAAAACAGCAAAAACCTCAAGGGGTTAATGTGTTAAACAGTCACTTTTCATGATACCACAAAATTTGAATATTCCTTGCGTATTTAATTACTTGTGCATCAACACTGCACATGAATTACAAATTTAACCATTCCGTGACAGTTTTCAATTTTTTTCAAAATTCTTGTTAAACAGTCACTTTTCATGATATCACAAAATTTGAATATTACTTGCGTATTTAATCACTTGTGCATACACACTGCACATGAATTACAAATTTAACCATTCCATGACAATTTTCAATTTTTTTTCAAAATTCTTGTTAACACATTAACCCCTAGTGACGACTTTACGGGGCAGGAGGTAGTAGCCTACTTCTAAGGCGTCAAGGTCATGCATGATACACTGAAATGGCTGGTATTATAGAAGGGAAGACAGATGTAGCTCTACAATGATAGCAAATAATTTGGACATTTTAGTTGCACTACAAAATACAGAGGGAAAAACCCAAGTTTTTGGACCCAATTTTTTTCACCTAAAATTTGCCAATGGTCGGCTTATGAATTTGTGTCCATATTTAGACTTTATGGCCTCAGATTTACGGCAGACAAATCTGAAGTGCACATAGACAGATGAACCTGTGCAAAATGTAGGATAAAGTGGACATTTTTGAATAAAGAGTCTTCTCCAGATGAAAGTTATGGGTCCGTTAAACAAAAAAAAAAAAAACCCAACCAAAAAATATTCTTTTTCATCTTCAGCTAATGCACCAGCAAACTAACCAATGAAAAACATTTTCTTTAGTATAACTAGCCATTTGTCCAATGGAATATTGCTTGGAAGTCAATCTCTGTAAGGATGTATTCAGAAATTGTCCATAAAATGTGTTTCCTACTCGCATTTCATGCGAAAACAGCAAAAACCTCCAGGGGTTAATGTGTTAAATAGTCACTTTTCATGATATCACAAAATTTTAATATTCCTTGCGTTTTTTAATCACTTGTGCATCAATACTACACATAAATTACAAATTCAGCCATTCCGTGACAATTGTAAGTTTTGTTCTTGAGATGGTTTTCTGTATTTGTGGCATGTAATAATATATATATATATATATATATTATATATATATAATATATATATATATATATATATATATATATATATATATATATATATATATATATATATATATATATATATATATATATATATATATATACTCTTTTTATGATCAGATTTGCATGTTTTTGCCACTTATATAAGTAATAGTCACATAACCATACACTTATACCTCTCGGGTTCACATTTAATATAATATCCCTTTGATTGGGTACCCAGGTAACCAATCTTTTGGATCAACTGATACCTGGGTGACTTTTTATACATTTATAACACAGACAAGACTAAAGTAAATAAAGTGCAAAATTGGAAAATAAAAATTTGAATTTAAGTTGAATTAAATATGCCTACAAATGGTTATCTATGATTAAGATTTTGAGATGATGGTCTTGGAATGAATATAATCAAGTTATAGGTCACAAAGTCAGTTTATGTCCAATCTGAATAAAAACAGATCTCCTCTGTTTTATTTGAATATCTGATTGCTATAAGGATTCATGTTCTGGTAGTCTTATACCTTCAAGCTTGGAGTAGTATGGGTGAAGAGCATCAATAAATGACAAATTATTTTATTCAGTTTTAAATTTCTGAAAGCTTCATTTTATTCCATTCGCATTGCAAGAAAAGCACCTTCAGACTCATCATAGATAATGCTGAAAAGATCCCAAATGCCATAACATCAGTAAGCTAAAATAAGCTATTTGCACCTGTAAACTTTGTTGCCTTAGTTAAATGTTATCAAATTCTAAGTCCCCTGTGACATGTGATAAACAGCCCATATTGGATTTTAATGAACAGTAATGTATGTTTGTCTGTGGTAATGGAAGTCAATGTCTACCATTGCTGTCCCACTAATTTTAATTAATTCTGATTTTCTTCCTTGTTAAAAATGGCAGTCATACATCATTGTTTAGTAACACCATGCTGAGTTCTTAATTTCATAATGAAACAAATCTCATTTAAATTGATGCTCAATTGATGCTCAAAATTTGATGCTCAATTGATTATTAATGACAGGATGATTTATGAAGAACAATACCATGAGTTATGGTTAGAAACGTTATCGATATTGAATCAGCCATATTTGATGTTTAATTATCAGTTATAACATTGTTTTATAAAAGGATGTAGTTGTTACTTCTGTTGTCATGGACATCATTCACAGTTACCAATGAAATAAAGAACATATTTTTCAATCTTCTTTTTACAAAACAAAAATGAATTGTAGAATGCACATTTGGCTGATGTGGAGTAGATTGTGTTTTTTGAGTCAGAAATACTGATATCATGTTTGCTTATAAAATGTAGATCTCACATGGAGCAAGTTCAAAGAGGGTCTAAATGTTGATATAAATGGAGTCATTGCTGGACCAGTTGTAGATGCTTTTCTTGAGAAACTTGGTATTGCTCCCTTCTTGAAAGAACAGAGATGTTCAAGACAAGGTGCCTCATATTCTTCTTCGTCAAAAGGATGGAGTTCAGGTAAGTAACAAGATCCACAGCAGACCAAAAAAATCTTGAAAAACCTAAAATATCATTTTGACTTTAGAAACCTTTAAAAAAGCGTTAGAACATGAAAGAAACCTAAAAATAAAAATTAAAAGTATGCAAAAAAAATTATGAATGGCACAACCAACCTTACAAAAAATGTTGTGCACACAGGTTTTCATTAGGATATCCTAGTGATGAGAAATCCTGTGAAATATGCAAATTAATGATATGCAATTATTTTATTCTCTTTCATTTGATATATCCATAATAGCATATCACTGTTTGATCAACATCAGTGTTAGCATTGCATTCACTTCAGTCTTTGCACAGTTTAATATCTTAGGTTCTTTGACCAGAAGTGTTGTATCCCTGTATTAATGACCACCAATAGTAAAACATGTTTCCAACTGAGCTGGCTTTCAAAACCTAAGTATGCAGGATGGTTGATGAAGGAGAGTGACATTTGTTTTTGAATGATGCAAATTGTGCATGAAAAGATTTACTATGAGACTTGGTAAAAGTGTTTTAGGCTTTCATTCCAAAGACTGAAGCTGAACTCCAGATACTGAAAATATTGCAGCATCAAAAGCTTGTGACTTGCAGAGAGTTTTCTTTGCATGTAGATTTTGATTAAATAGTTAATTTGATCTTGTTGTAAGTTACATGCATTGATTAATTATTAATCTGATACTAAATGATGAAATGGCTTTGGATATTTATGTAATCAGCCATTCACTTCCTTGTAATGTGTTTTAATCTCAGTATGATTTGTTGTTGTCGTTATAGGAATTAACACCATTTTCAGCACATATTAGAATATACATATCAGCCAGTATTAATGGTGGAGGAAGAACCTGGGAAAAAACTGGAAAGAACCATTGACCCACGAGAAGCTACTAGCAAGCTTACTCACATACCCACACTGGCAGAGCCTGAGACATGAACCCATGCAGACAGGTGAGATGGCAGTAATCCATAATAGTGAGTGCTTTAAACCACTCGGCTACTTGGGGCTCCAACCAGTATCAATATGTGTAGGCATGTAATGTGACCCAATCTATATTGTTTCTATTGATCTGCGTTTTTGTCCTGGTATTCTTTTTGTACCAAAGTTTTTGGACACATGATGACAAGTCACAAAATTGAAACATTTAGTAATTCATCAAGATTCTTGCTAAATTATTGTAAGCGAAGTGTAGACAACAGACACAGTAATCAACAGGGAGCACACTATTATCCTGTGCCAATATGTTGGTTGTGACAACCTTATTAACGCTGAAGAGTATGGTCTAACAGCATTGAAAAGTTATTAGTGAATAACTAAATAATTATGGTATATAACCAAACAAGGTGTAAGATCATTTTGGCTTTGATTCCATTACAAATGTACTTCTGAATATAGTCAGCGTTTTTATTTATTCAACTTAAAGTAGACCTTCTCCATTGTTTGGGGCTACAAAATTTCAATTTCTCTTTGACCCTTCTGTAAGTTAGTTTTTTTTATTTTGTTGCAAGTCAGATCTGTGTAAGTGTTATGGCTATTGGATTTAATTTATTTATTTTTAATTATTAAATCCAAATTAGACCTTCTCCATTGTTTGGAGCTACAAAAGGATAGAAATGAAACTTAATGACAGAACCAATGTAAGCTACAATTATATTTTTGAGTGGAACATATCACAAACAGACTGACAGATAACAGTTTGTACTTATTAAATCCATTAAGGTCCATAATGTTGACATTTTAAATTAATTTATCTGATAAATGTATAAATTCAACTATAGGTCACTTAACAGAATAAAATAGTTTAGATTTATCCATTTCAAAATATCTCAAAAGATGTTAATTCCACACATCTGAAAAATAAACATTGAAAGTTAACTCCACATTCTTTTTACTAACATTATCCCATATATGTCAATTATTATCTGGTACAAAGTCCAAGAATTCAACTTCATAAAATGTAATGTTCACTTTGTAAGACTAGAAACAAGAGTTGAAATATCAATTATAA
The DNA here is from genome assembly GCA_029339505.1 of Unio delphinus. Lineage (NCBI taxonomy): Eukaryota > Metazoa > Mollusca > Bivalvia > Unionida > Unionidae > Unio > Unio delphinus. The sequence goes on from JAQISU010000173.1 coordinate 5,496,656, forward strand.
CTGAGACTAAGATATATATTTTGTCTCACTTCTTTTTAACGTATGTTAATGCTGATGTCATTGACATCATTATCAACACCGTTACATTTTGTGTTGAAGCTAAGAACTCAGAAAAAGGTAAGAAACATCATTCTGTGGAACAAATGTGTAAGGGCTCATTAATCTTCGCATAAACCTTGAAATTTAGATTCACTCAAATGCATTCAAAGAAAATGGTGAATATTAAACAACAGAGAAACAAGGCAAACAACTTGTAAGAAATAAATTGATTAGTGAAAAAGACTGGGTTGTTACCAATATATATAATAGTTAAGTATTACTTAGATTCAACTGATGCAGATAAGCAGCACCTTTACTGTTGCTTTATATTCTAATAGTCGCAGGTAATTTAAATGCTGCAATTCTATCTCAGTATTCATATAACAATGGTTGATTTTGCTCACTTGCCAGTCTCTGTGTTGATAATCTATATTAATGTATAGTGTAAATCCACTGGGGTTTTTCTTTAGATACTTCATTATTCTTTCTCCACTTTCAGCTTGTCCAGCAGTCCTTTCTCAGTTACCTACCTTGCCAGACTCCATATCATGTCATGTACCAGACTACTGCACTGGTATTGACTGTTGTGTTGAGATACAATCAATCCAGAGGAACTTTAATCTATACCTTTTGCTGGATGCTTGCAACTACCAACTCACAGTAGGCATAGAAAAGTTCATGCTGAACCGGACTTTGTTTAACTACAAATGGGGCACAGTGGAACACTTGACATTGAAGAACATATTCCGCATAGAGTATGTCAGACATTTATAACATGAATTCTTTTTATATCCTGTCTTTAAAACATCAGTACATATAATTTTTTTATTTGTCTTTATATACTGAATCTATTTCTACTGTACTCTTAACCTATGTCATCAAACTTGCAATGTGGCTGCATCTTGGGATGTGTACCACAGCAAAATATGGATTGTTGCGATCTACTTTTGCATGATTTAATTAAAAATAGGTTTAAACTTTTCTTAGAAGTGTTGAAATGGATAGGTTTTACCTGCATCTTTTTACATTTTCTGATCTTAACGAGAGATTCAGAGATTAAGGAGGAAGGTACGTTAGAGTGGAAGTGTTAATTATGGAGTATATGGTATGTACTGTCCATAGAAAAATATAGCTTACTATCAATATGTGTGCGTGTATGTGTGTGTGTGTGTGTATGTGTGTGTTGTGTGTAACTATGTACATGTATTGTGAATGTAAATTTGCATTTATTAGAGAATCACAAGTAGGATTAATTCCATGCATCTAACTGTGTCACCCTCTTTAAATAATAATAATAATAATAATAATAATAATAATAATAATAATAATAATTGTTATTGTTGTTATCATTGTTATTATTATTATTAGTATTATTGTTATCATTATCACCATCATCATCATTATTATTATTATTATTATTATTTTTATTTTTATTATTATTATTATTATTATTATTACTATTCCAATCCTGGATTTTAAATTTATTTAGTAGGCTGCTTGATTTTAATGAATATTTGGTACAGCTTGATTTATTGACAATCAGTTGCTTAGGGGTCGTCCATTTAGTACGTACGCATGGAGGGGGGAGGGGGGGTAACCCAAATGTGTACGCTTGCGTATGGGGGGGGTCTACTGACAATGTACGAACGCATAAGAAAGGGGGGGGGTAAATGCTCCATCGTTTCAGCTTTCAAACTAGTAGGTATACCGCTGGTCTTAGCATTCCTGAGCCAGAATCTGTAAAGGATCAGACGCATGTATACTACACTTCAATTGCACAGCGGCTAGCTTTTGGATCCAAAATTCCTTTTAATGCGTCATTTGATCTGCATTGTCCGTCACTTGCACAATCTAAAATTATCAAGCGCACATGTCCTGTGTGTGGCATGTATCACTCGTCGCAGGCCAGTGTAAGACGACACCAAAGCGTTTACACTACTGAGTCTACCGACACTGAGAACTTGAATCAAAATCTGGATGATGACGTCAGCGAGGCTGTGGATATTGAGACAGCGGCCTAGCATAGTGCAGCTAATGCTGTTGTGATTCAGCCTGACGTTGAGCTTGTTGCTGAAATTCCTGTTATACGTAACCTGTTTGACTGGGTTCAGTCGGCGTTTGTCTGACCTTTAGCAGACACTGGCGAACTTTTTAAAGGTTTAATAACATGCAACTTATTTCTTTTATATATACAGCAGCTGAGGACTGTCTGTTTTACTCCGTTTCATTAAACATTTGAATATTATTAATCCTGTGTCATTTCTGCGTGGATGAAATATTGGAAGTTCTATACGGGGGGGGGGGGGGTCATTCATACGTATGTACGCATGGGGGGGGGGTGTGTAAAAAGTATGCATGCGTACAAGGGGGGGGGGGTCAAGTTTTGTCTTTTTTTTGTGTACATACTAAATGGACAACCTCTAATGTCAATATTCAGTATAGAGCATCAGTTCTTTCGTAGAGTTCTGACTCCTGATTATCAGACGGGCACACTTTCGTTTTTGTACAGTAACTCATCTGGCGTGCAATTCTATGTTGATGACACCTTGATTTAGTTTTGAATTTTTGGCATTAATCATTTGCATCTTTTTTATTTTTGTTGTTGTCTCTGATTGTTGAATCTAAAAAATTTTGTTTTCAGACAATAATTCCCTTATCATTACTTAGACTTAAAAAAAATTGTATATAGAGTTATCTCTTTTATTGTATGTAGCTTTATACTGATGAAACCTAACCTGATTCCAATTGTCATTGCTCTGTATAACTAGTAACATCCTTTATAAAATGTATCTTAACTAGTATACTAAACCACCATTGTCACTTATCATTCCCCCCCCCCCCTTCTGCAAAACTACACACCTCTTATTTCCAAAGAAAAATGGGCCGCAACTATTTTGAATTTCCTCCTAAGAGATTAGTTTTAAAGTAATGTTTTATCTCTAATTCCAGTATATTTACACCTGTTGCCATTAAGCTTATATTTGGGCTGCAGCTGATAATGAAATGTATTGTGCACTAAAGCTGGTCACAATGACCAGCTTTCCATTATTAAAAATTGCTTCAAAATTTTATTTGCTTTTTGGATTGCCTGTAACTACTATTATACTACACCTACTGACATCAAACATCCTATTAAGTGCATTTCATTCATTTTCATTTTCTCTAGTATAATCAGATACACACTAAGTATACATCTTGGGATGAATGCATTTCACTTATGAATGTCACTGGGACCGCTACTGCAGGAAGTTTAATATTACAAAAAAATTATGTCTGTGCTCAAAGTTCAACACATTTAAACTTATTGCCAAAAAACATTTAGTTTAAGTAGACATTTCAATTGGACTGTCATGCACCAAAATTGGGTTACTGTAGCAAGAGATATTGTTAAGCTTAACAATTATGCATTTGTCATTTATTTGTCAGGTTTTGCCTTTATGGAGTCAGAAAATTTTATCTGAGCTTGGATAATAGTGCTTACATTAAGAAAAAGTTTTTTTAAAAATGAAATAAGACACACATTGGTTGTTAAAAATATCAGCTACAGTCTTTAGAGCATTTCCATTAATGTCTGATTCATCATGTATGATTTCACATGATTCCATTTAATGTATACTTTTTGTACTTTTTCACACCAAAATGGGACTTACAGAGCTTGTAAATGATTTGTTTTTCTTAAAAGTAAAACATTTTGAAGCAATTATTCTGTAAATGTGCTTTTGTGAAATATTTCTGATACTAGACTGAATATTTATCAAGTGTAAATTCTGATAAATCAGGATTTGTTGTTTGGAGATGTATACAAATATTAGCAGTTAGGTTTTGTAAATGTTGTATTGTTAGTAGCTTAACTGATAAGTTATACTTTCAGTTTTCAGAATATAATCCTGTTTTCAATTAGCATTTTTCTGAATTAATCTTTAACTTTAAATTTGAACTCTACAAGACCTGCAGGTTCTAATTATTTCAAAATGATTGGATCTAGACAAGGAGCTCAAATTGATCTGAAATCCTTGGATTTATTCCTTTTATAATGTAAGTTTAAATCTTTAAAGAAATGTCATTGTGATTTCAGCTTTGCTGTTGAGGACTTACCAACAATGAAGAAGTATTCTGTGTCTCTCAATATTAGTGCATGTTTTCAATCTTCATGTGATATTAAGGTATTAGTTGTGAACCAAATGGAGTTTCCCAAACCCCTGTGCAATTGGGAAGGAAATTTCAACCTCCCAGGTCAGTTTTTCCAAAATTCTGTCATTTTCATTTTGCTGTCTGATCTGAAAGAAAGTATTAATGAATTCGCTGACTGCAGTCAACACTTTCAGTTTTTATTTTGTTTTCTCAGTTTTATATGAAGATACATTATTCTAGATGAATTAGTTTTAATAAATTTTATTAGCTCACCTGCAATAATTGCAGGACAATGTATGCTACACACCAAGTATCAAAGCTAGTTTCAAGCAGAAATCATTACCAGACGTGTAATCTTCATCTTTACCAGCCAAGATAATCCTATATATATATATATATATATTTGTAATGTTGTATCAAGCAGATACAAGCAAGGCACCACATCCAATCAAAATTAAGTTGTTCAAATTTGAACACTGTTCCTATGTGATTGAGACAAGGGGAGCACACAACTTGAATGGACTGATAAATTATCATTATTCCAGTGTCAGCCCATGTTTGTACAAATACCTCTCACTCAAATACACCTGTGATGGTTACTCACTGGTACATATTCATACTTTCAATGTTAAACTTAAAGAGTATCCTTTTCACGTCAATTGCAACCATGCTATTGGTTAGTTGGCATTGTATACAAAGGGGGCAACACATAAAATGCAATTGATGTCATTAGGAAAAAGCACCAATATAGCTGTTCGAATTGCCATGGTGTATAAAGACTTATCAGAACCTTGGCTAGTGAAGATGGGTCACCTTTTTAAAAAAATTAATTACCCAATCGTAGTACCTTGGGAGAGCTAAAACTACTTCACAAATCCAGCTTTCCAAGCTTAAAACATATTAGCTGTCCACCTAAGTAGCAGTTAGAGTGATCTCCACTTAAAACAGGATTTATGCCAAATCCCATATATTTGTGTTACCACTTCTGCTATCACCACATAGCACACATTCTACAGAGAGGCTCGTAAAATCCATGCAAGCAGCATGAAAGTTTTCTACCTCAAAACAAGGCAAAGGAATTTTGTCTTCTAAGGGAGGTATATATACTCTATAAATTTCCAACATTTCTGCTAGACTTCCTATTGCTGATAAAGTTTCATAAATTTCTATGTTACTTATCACTCTGTTGTTTTAGCACATCTAGGTACCTTTGGTACATACATGCATATGTTGCGATGCCATCCTCTTACATTGGTCTAACCTTGTTAATAAGTGCACAATGGGTGATTAATACAGAAAATTAATTTAATGCTGTGTAATTTCTGCTGAGCCAGGATACATACAGTTCAGTTTCTATATTAGTTTGTCTTAATATTTAGTTCCTATTTATATATGTGACATTCATTTTACCTGTATAGAATGTTATTGGGTTTTTCACTACAGGTAACATGCATTCTTTTGATGGATATTGTAGCATCTACTTCATAAGTATCACTATTGATGCTTCTGTTCCTTTTTTTATGTGACATATATAAGTGACACTTCAGCAATATCTGCCATCCCCCACAAGTTTCTCAAATTTTGCAGTTTAAACACAAGAGATGTTGGCTTCACTATCTTAATCCAAAAACCAATGAAAACTGGTTCCTCAAATTCCCTCATTATTATTAGATCAAATTATGATGAGTGAAAGTCTGCCTTGCAGGCTTGGACTAGGGTAATGTTCTTGCCACTATCATTGGATTTCTGTGATCTTCTTTGCTCTATATCACCTGCCAGGGCTACAGTTCCGACATTAGGTGATCATTGTCTATGGAAGAACCTACTTTCAATTGCTTCCACAATTTGACAAGTTTCAAGTTCTAAGCATCTGTGTTTTTTCTTATAAATACCTTCCCTCAGTTTTCCCAATGAACTGATTTCATAATGTTTTGTTTTGACCATGTGATTAATGTTGCATTTAATACCTATGGTGATCTTGGATAGGCGGAACACAGATTACCTTCTCCCACCCTGAATCTTAGAAGAATATGTGGGTGCATGTTTATCAAATGTCCCACTTCAAAACATATAGGTCAAACATGTTATGGTCATGACCATTACAGCAGCTATGAACATATTGTTATATTTATTAGAGATGCAACGCTTCCCCTTCCTTAAAGACCATCATAGACAAAATTACACTCACTACTGTCATCAGTAAGATACAAAGACTTAAAGCCAATGAGAGTAAACCAAATGTATTCAAAACATGTCTTTTCTAAATGGAAATAGTTCTGTTGAAGTAAACTTCACTTCCTTGTCTAGTACAATGTTACTGACATAGTATTCAAAGTGCAGGAAATATGAAGTAACATTTCTTGCTGCAGGTCTGCCTGATGTTGAGTTTAATATCATAGCCCAGGTGATTACTCATTTAAATATCAGTGGACAGGGTGAAAACATCTACCCCTAATCATGTTCATGCAAATGTTGATTATCTTAACACATGACAGTGTCACTTTAAATGAATGTGATTAAAATTGGCTTTGAGATTGCAGAACTGATCTGATAATAGCTTATTCAGGATTTAGTTTATATGTGTGCAAAATATTTTGCAATAACAATGTGATCCTTTGTTTTGCTTGCATGTAATATTGAATAGAACAGAATTAAAAAATCTTTTTTTTGTTTATGATATGACCTATACATGTATGTGTATTTGAATGGAATAGTGAACTTGGTTTCAGTATGAAAGTGTTTTATCAGTAGATATTACCTAGCTTTCATTATCCATGTGTTGTGTTGGATATTTTAATAAATAAAATGTGATTAACATTCAAGGACACTAAAAAAGTACAGAAAACATTTAATTTTCTTAAACTTCATAATTATTTTTATCTTGTTTCTCAGATGTTACACATTTCCTCAGATTACATACTGTTTTTGTAGCATTGATTATTATATGTATTTAATATATGCATTGGAAGAACAATAATTAAGGACATAAACCTTGAGAAATTATGTATTTATTACTATCATATCAGTCTTTAGATTATTCTAATAATTTAAAGTTCATAAAATTGTACATGCAGATTAAATCATTATATTTCCATTGTTCATAATAGTTCATAAGTGCATCATGATATGTATTTCTAAGCATGATGATGCTGTTTCTGTTAAAACAAATGAATGATGTTTTTATCATCATATACAGTGGAGGAGGTGAAGGTTTGAATGTCTGATTGGTTCCTATTTCATTGTGACTAAATTCATTGTCTTGCAATCCTGTGAAAATCATAAAAATTGATACCCTGTGAACAATAATGAATGTACATCGTTGTTCTGATGTAGATTCTCAGGATACAGAATAACACAAAGACAGGCATCACAATTTCATAAATATATTGTCATGTGACAGGATATTCAAGGATATGAGCAACATCAATTGTATTAATGAAATGGCATTGTTTTAATAATAAAACAATTATATATGGTCATAAACATAGTCTTCGTTTTCTAGTAGGTCTTCCAAGGTGGAACAGTGCCTCCAACATGTTTGTTAACTATAATGTATTCAGTTTTGATGAAATAATAAGAAAGTATGTATTCTCAATGATGACAGGAATATTTAATAGTAAGAACTGTATTTAGAAATCTCTATGGAGCAATGACATTCATTTAAAATCTCATATTATTAGTAGATGGAACAAATTACTCTTTAAATGTGTCATTTTATTTTTATTATTAATAATGCATGATGCAGTTAATTGTTGTAGATGTTGCTGTGTGTGTATATATATATATATATATATATATATATATATATATATGTACTTTTATGTATAAAATGTTGTATTTTTTTTATGAAACTTTATTTTTTAGTTTAAAGGTATGGACTTTGTAGTCTGAAATAAAGAATTCTTATCTTATCTTATCTTATGCTGTAGAGTTTTCTTTGGACACATGGTTGGAGAATGCAGGTATTCAAGCTGGAGAGAAATTAACTGATCTTCTTGTGTCTCACTTGCTTGAGGATCTGGGAATTTCCCCTTATCTTAAGAGTCCTGAGTGTCAGAAATCTTCAAGCCCATTCAGTCCTGCTGTGCAGGGATGGAATAAAGGTTTAAGTATATTCTAAACTTATTCATATATATATAATGTTAAGTGTACATTGTACATAATAGACTTTTTATGTAAAGTAATCTAGATCTTAAATTTACATCATAAAAACATAATATTTTCCTGTACCTCAGCAGTTTGTAGCACTTATGCATTCTGTAAGATATTATATTTTTCAAAAATATGCGTTTTTCACAACCTTCCATCACCACAATGGTAGAATTGCTCAAAGTTTAATGGTATTGACTACCAGGAAGCAGAAACAATGAATGAAAGTATCCATATAATAAGGTCTTTAAAATTTATTTGAATGTTGCCCATTGACCATTAATAAAAATAGAAAAAATCTTTAAATTACTTTTCCAAAAAGTTCTTAGCAGCATTTTGACCAAATTTGACTTAAGGCATCATGGCAGATTAAATCCTCAAAGTTTTAAAATTTAATTTTTTTCTTCAAAATAATGCCAATCCACCATCAAATATTGCCACCATTTAAAAAATATAAATGCCTTAAATAAGCCTTAAAGCATCCTGTCATAAAAGCTTTAGTATTGAACAACAAATAATTATAATGATTTGCAATCAAATATTGTTTATGATTATAAAAAAAGAGAAACCTTAAATCAAACAAATGTTTCCATAATATGTGATTAGCAGCATTGAAGACACTTATGCAGAAAGCATCTATTTCATTACAGTTTCTTGTCTAAGTACTCAAGCATCTGCCTGGATGTTAGGTAGATAATTGACCATGTGAGCAATCTCAGTCCCACATGGGTCTCCTGTTATATGATGGCATTAAGATAAAATAAGAAGGTGTGGGTCTGCATTGGAAAAAATTGTCCTATTGAGATGAAGAAATTAAAATGGATACAGTACCTAGATTTTATCTTTCAATTGTTTAATGTATTAATTTAAGAAGGAATTAGTGCTGATAGAATTAATTCAGAACAGAAAGATTTTTTGAATTAGCAGGTTGCTTTTTTAACATATAAAGTGGTAGCCAAACACACAGGTTTAGCAGTGTTGATGGAAGATGAACTAATAAATAAATTCAGATTTACATTTTCCAGAATGCCGCTCCGACCTCAGTCTTCCTATTCTGCCAGACTACATAGGGTGTCATATATCAGCTGACTGTCAGAAAGTGGACTGTTGTGTGGAGGTACAGAGGATTAGTCGCTCCTTCAATGTTCACCTGCACATGGATACATGCAACCTCAGATTTTCCATAGGCATTGAACAACTTCAAGCCAATGTTTCTCTCATAGATTATGAATGGGGTAAGTAATGCATCCAATCTCTTTTTGTTTGTCAGAATTTATAGATGGATGGACATCCAAGATATTCTTTTGTGATGTTTCAAGGTTATTTTGTCCCAAAAAGCTTAATTGTAAATTGACTTTCAGCCTTTAGAATTGCACATGTTTATAAATAAAGATGAAAATATGACTTAGAAAAGAGAAATTTAATTTTAAAATATTAAAGGCGTACAACCTAAGTAAAAACGAATGAAATTATCTTTCTTTCTTCAGTTCGTGATTACTTATTTTGTTGAAAAATTATGATTCAGGTTGCTACTGAGGCCAAAATCAGGCTAGTATCGGAAATTTAGTGATAAAATACGCGATTTTTCATTATTGTCTGGCAGACAAAAATTCGCTATTTGCCACGCCTATGTTCATCTGACCTCTACATTGACCTCTCCCAAAAGTTAAGAATTTTAGCCATGCGCAAACACGCGTGTTTACAAAAATAATGGCGTTTGCAACTATATCAAATGCGAAGACTTAGATTCTGAAACTTTGAAAATTTATTTGCCCAATTTTTTAAGAATACAATGTAATGAAGTGGTTTATCACAGGTGCAGCAATGTCTGCCATTACAGGTTCACGTACAGTTTCAAACTGATTTTGTAAAGAAAATAATGCTGTAAACTTCTGTTTAAATAAAAAGGAAGAAATAAATTAGAAATGATCTTCACTGATTATATTTGTTAACAACAAATTACTATTTACCTACTGGTGTTGACTGTTCCAGTGGCCTAGTGGTAAGAGCATCCACCTCAGATGCAAGAGGTTGTGGAGGCCTTGATCCATGGCCAAGTCATACCAAAGACATAAAAATGGTATTAACAGCTACCTCATTTGCCGCTCAGCATTAAGAGGTTAGTGTATGGACTGGTCGTCCTACTGTCAGGATAATGTAACTGGGTGGGATGTCATGCTACATGTCTGTGGCATGATGCCTCAGTGCTAGACATCACTATAAACTGCCACACTGCAAACATCAAAGCAATATGACTGAAAAAATTGTTCAAGGTATATTAAAAATCCAAATCACACACAGTTACAGTTTTGAAACAGAATTTTGTATATTTTCATCACTGTACAGTAGGCCGAATTTCATGAACTCGAGCAGTGATATATTGCTGCAAACAGGGTTAATGGTCAGTTAGCAATTAAAACACCCCTCAGAATGTGTAAGAGTTTGTTTGTTTGCATAGGCTAATTGGTATCAACACTGCATAAATACATGATGCCTTGGGTTACAACACTGCCAGAACTTAATGGGTACATCAAGGAAGGTATAAAGTACAACCAGTCATTTTACATCTGAAAAATCAAGAGGGCAAAGTTTCTTCGCCTGGTAGCATGACCCCTGCATTCCTGAATTTGATATGTGTATCTGAGCCAGTTTTGCACTATTCAGTATATATATATATATATATATATATATATATATATATATATATATATATATATATATATATATATATATATATATATATATATATATATATATATATCTATCTTTGTATGTATGTATGTGTGTGTGTGTGTGTGTGTGTGTGTGTGTCTAGCTAGGTGATGTACTAAAGTCTGACATTGAGTAAATGGTAATTGCATGTGTCCAAAGCATACAAACCAAGCACAGGATACTAAAACATCAATGTAATTTCTATAGAACTGTCTAGTATTTTGGAATGGGATGTCTGTAATCAATCTTTTATAGTAATGGTACACTAGTTTCTCATATAAAAGGCTCTGGGAGACAAAGAAAAAGGAAGAACGGAGGCAGAAGTTTGATGGACTGGAGAGAATTAGACTACCAGTCCAGAGAAAGATCATATAGATGATTAGGAACACAGAACGGGAGGAATATCTATTACACTAAGTCAGATGATAAAATAGGCCATAATTTGGTCGAGTTAAAGACGAGTAATAGGGTTTTAATTTGAATTTCATTTGAGAGATGACTGTAAATTAATGATATTAAATTGTTGTTTATTTGACTTTCACATTTTTTGTGTATTCATTAATTTAACTGTCAGCACCACTGACTGGGGGCTCTGAGCATAGCATCTATCACTACTTCAATTCCTCACAAAAAAAAGCTGGGGGAGGTCTTTTGTAACAATTTAAATAATATTGGGAGCACCCCACCCAACATTAATAACACGGAAAACCTCTATATATGCCATAATTATTCTTAGATAATATCCTTCAGTTTTGTATGCCTGACTGTACTCTTGAATTCAAGTTATGTCTGTACATGCACATTTGTACTTATATAAGTTTAGTACATTTCATAATATATAACAGTTAGTTTTACAGTGTATGCATTTGTGTACATTCATCTGGGTATTCATATAAAGGGTATAATTATTTCTATAGTAAATGAACATATTTTAAAAAAAATGAAAATCTGATTCTTTTAATTGGTGTCAAGTATATTTGAGTTAGTTGTAATAAGACGGCTGATGATGCACCTATATGATATAAGCATTCAAGGTTGCTTTTGATGAACTATTATTTTAGTCTTTAATACCTTATTCTGTTTCCAGAGCCATTTTGTTTTACATGTGATTGAAATTAATGAGCAGTATCGGGATAAAATAGTATCCTAGTGTTTGTAGTTCTGTTGATATTTACAAGCCAATCGGTTTTCATGAAACATTGCCGCAAGTTTTGCTTTCTCAACTCAATATGAATATGCGTTATTTATCATTTAACTTAATGTGTTACTACTGTATATGCACGATTAAAATCATATTCACCAGTGTACTTTTGTTCTTTACATCCTTTGCATCCCAAGAGAATGCTAGTCAACTTCAATTCATCCTATGTTTTTAATAAAAAGTCTCCTCACAGTTGCTTTCAAAACATAGCCATACATATAATCTTTCTTTAGTGGGTAGGTAGCTAAAAAAAATGCATACTACAAAATAAATGCTTTATACAACTTAAAAGCAACATAAATTATATTATTCACACATCATATCATTGGATAGATCACCCAAGTCTTCCTTGAGTAAAGCCATGGTACTGGCCAAAATTATTTATCCATTATATGCCATACACAGCAGCTTGGAATGACATGTCTGTAGCCAGTAATAAGGTAACCGTTAAGTCCATAAAATAAACTGCCTATTAGCAGTATGCCTCTTCCCCTGGTTGTAATCATTATCTTCTTCTGCTGCCAGGGCATCTTGCATATACCTCTGCAACAAGGAGCACGACTTCATCTAAAACAACCAGGTCAAAGTCCTGCAGACATTTTTATAAAATTTTCAGGAAAAAATATTCCAAATAAAATAAATGCATTTAATGTTATGTTACTAAATATTAATTTTTGTGTTATGCAATGAAGCAAACGTGTAAATATACAAACAAATGCGCAAACCACATTGACTATTGGATACGTGAATTGTGAGCGTGAGGTGGTAATGCAAATTCATAAGGAAATCAACTTTATTCTGAGCCTAAGAAGAGACTTTAGTGAGACCTTTAAACAGCGGTTCTGATTACAATGATACAAATTATCATATTTTTAGTTGGTTTACCTTACAACGTAACACAATCTCACAAAAACGACAAGTAAACACTTTCAAGAATGGCCCCTTAAAGGAACCTCTTATTGTCAGGATTTTCCATCATATTTGTTGATGCACATCACGTGACACTGCGACTTCGGAGTATATCGGCAAATTCCGTTTCTGCATAATTAATTATCAATCTGTACAGAAAATCGTTATATTTTCATTGATTAAACTTTCAGTTGTACATTTTTTGAAACTGAACGACCTGTACCGGTAATTACTCATTATTTGTACTATACTTTTCATAATATCATGCATTTGCAAGAACTAAAAAGTCAAAAATCTTAGGTGGTAAGCCTTTAAACAACTTGTATGCATTGTCACATACAGTGAAACACTGCTATAACATGATGATCATGTTTGACAAAGTGACATCATGCTGTGTACCTTCTCCATGCAGCATCCAACTGAGTCATTTAACTGGAGAAAATGTTACGTGTGTATCCTCCTAAGATGAGTGGTGTATCTCCATGATTTAGTTACCAACTTGATACACATTAAACAAGATATACTTAAACACTTATTACATATTTAATATTTTTCTTCGGTGCAGTGAACAATTCATTGGTACATATACATGCATAAGTACTTTAATTGTAAATAGTGTTTGTACTCACTGCCAGTCCCATTGTTGTATCCTTAATAGTAATTTAATTGAAAATGCACATAATGAAGCATAATTTTTATTGCTAGATTACATTTGAATCAAAATACTTCATTTCTTGCTAATAAACTCACACTACCTTTTAACACATTGTATTTTCTGTAACATATTTGTGGGACATGTCCAAAGCATCGCAATTTCCACTGATAATAAAATGCATAAATCAGATAATGGAGTTTCTTAAAAAAGAAACTTGCACACCATGTTGACAGCATCTTAACAGGGAATAGAAATAGAAATACGCTTTGGATGTTCCTCTAAACATTTTTTTTAATTCTTACTTTATCTGCTATGCTAAAATGCAAACATTTATTTTAAAAATAATTTTAACTTTTTGTTTACAGGAGAAGTAAAGCATATTGCCTTGATGGGTCTTGTACGTTTAAGGTAAGGCATACTTTTTGATAGTTTAAATTGAAAAAAATGATTGTTTCTGGCCAGGGTAAAGATATGTTATACCTTTGGTTTTGGATATTGAGTATGGGTGTAATATTGCCTCAATAAACACTGCACAAAAATGCATTATCACTCATTGCTGGTAAATAGTTTTCATTTACCTAAGGCACATATCTTTATGACTCAGGATTGCATTGAATATCAATTTGTCATTTGGCATCTCTAAGGATCAGATATATTTTTGTAATGTATGGTCTGATTCCTTTACATCTGATTTCAACCAATGAATTTCTGTATTCATTCATTTTTGAATGTTGTGTAATATTATTGTTGCTTAGATTTTGCCATTGGGATATAAAACACACTATGATATCTCAACATACTTTAAGTATCAAAGTTTATGTCACATGAGCTTGTTAATAATGAATAATCCAGCCATAATCAATTAATTATGTTAATCATTTCCCAATTACTGCTGATTGTACATACTGTAATCCATTTTTACCACCTTTAAACACCCAAGCCAAACTGATCAAGTAATCGTTATTGTTTTGAGCTCGTAAGTTATTCAACCATAATCTATTAATGTTTAGATCCTTCCCAAAATACAATTGATCATACTTTTAGGTTTATTATATGTTGATTTAGCAGTTAATGAGTCATGCTCACCTGTTTGCTCACAGGCATGTGATCACTGGAAGTCCTCTCCTTAAATATACTACATTAAAAGCAAGATATATTTAAACAATGCAATAAAAGTTTTTAAAAATGATTTTGAGTATCTGGAAGATTCAAGGATCAGAGACACACCTCATCTTGAGATGAAAAGCTTCCCATCTGGGAAATTCAGATATAGGCAATATTACAGTGCAAGTAAAATTATAACCTAATCTAACAATATTCAGTGGTTTATCCTAAATAATGTGGTCAAGGTTAGCAAAGAAACCATGCAAAAGGTGTACACTACAGAAAAATACGAGGTCAAACGTTTAAACTGGGTTTAACTTGACATGAAGAGGTTTGGTCAAGGATGAGCAAACATTTTGCAGTTACATTTACTTGTAATAAAATTCACAGCCTAAACATTTTACCAATAAAACAGCATAGTCAAGTTTTTATTTTTCGCTATATCAATTTAACTGTTGAGTTTATCTAAAGAAATAAAATTTTGTTCTGTTCTGAATCAACAATGAAATTATAATGTATTTATATTCATATGCAAAAGAAAGTGATGCATGCTGTATTTGCTGATACATGTGAAGTGTGTGAAAACCTCTTGGAGTAATATTTAAGTGACCTGTCAATGATCTCAAAAATAAAATGAAAATTGTTTATACATAAAAGCAAACATATTCATTAAAAAAGTCTTTTTATTGATACCATGATTCAAACCATACCTATCTGTTATAAGCTAGCAAGTAGTTGTTGGTAATATTAAATCAGAACTCATGTCCATCAACAGAGGAGTTAAACAGGGATCTATTTTAGGTCCTGTATTATTCATATGGTTAATAAATGACTTAGGTTCAACATTCTAAAACTGATCTATATTTGGATGATTATACTTGACCTGTCATCAGTTTTATTATCATGTTATGACTTTAAAACAACAATTGGAAAAAGATTTTATATTAAGTTGATATTGCTGCACATTGAAAAACATGTACTTAATTTTAATATTCCTTAATTATTTAGTGTCAAGGCAGACTCTTCACATCATGTTATATGCATTGTATATATTGTACATAACATAGAAGTCCTGAAGGTAGAATAGTTCTATAACTATTCGAGTTACCTTCTCTAAATAGTCTTTCTTCTTCTTCTTCTTCTTCTTCTTCTTCTTCTTCTTCTTCTTCTTATTATTATTATTATTATTATTATTATTATTATTATTACTCCCAATGTTGTTTTGAACCAGGCCAAGAAATATCAGTGTTTAGAAATACAAACTCAAGAAATCTGAACACGAATTTGTCTTTGAGAGGGGATTATATAATTTATACCACTCATCTATCAAAAACTATTTTACATTATTCACTCATTCTTCCTTTTGTAGACTAGTTCTCCACATTTGTGGGAAATACAAGTGATAGTAATCTTTAAATAGTCCTGATACTTCAAAAAGAGAAAGAAGGAATTATCCTAACTTTACAATCTGATATGCCATCCAAAATTCTGTTCTCAAAAAGGAAATGGCTGAAATTTGAATATGGATTCATCTACCACAAGATCAGTTTATTAATGTTCACAGTAAAAATTAAACTTTGTACCAGGACACAAACTGGGATAACATCAAATGATCAATACAGGACACCATTTCCAAAAAGAATCTTATTTGCCTACTTTGTTGTTATTCTATGGAATTAACTCAGCAAAACCATTAGATCAAAAACAAATCTAAATGTCTTCAAAACAAAGTTGTTTGACCATTATCTCAAAATGTAGGTTTGATATCAAATATTGAAATACATAAACTCCAGTTTATTTTGGCAATGTATGTAATACTCACTTTGTGCTACTTAATTTATTCAAGTGCACTTTACTATATTTTAAATTCTGTTTTGCTTCTAAATATAGATGTTAAAGGAGAAAACTATAATATGATTAAGACATCCTTATAAAAAACATGTATTATTATTTGTATTATTATTAGCATTATTATTTTTCATTATTATTATTAACATTATTATTGTCATTATTACTATTTATTATTATTATTAGCATTATTATTATTATTTTAAAAATTATTATTATTATTATTATTATTATTATTTTTATTATTATTATTATTATTATTCTCAACATGATTATAAACTAAGTATTCAACTGGTTCACATTCTCTATTCACTGTTGATGCCCATCCCATTCTGAATTATTTCAGATCTAAATTGGTAATTGGTGCCCTCACTTGTGTTGTGTATGTGTTTGGACACATTTTATCAAGGGTTATGTATACTATGTAATTAATTGTATCATTGTATATTTTTACAGCTACAACATATCAGACCTGCAGGCTGAACATATGTACCAGATAACTTTAAATATGAGCATCTGCTTCACTAATGGGGATAATTGTGTACTACAGAAAACTCTTCTAAAAGAATCAAAAATTACCAAACCAACATGTAACTGGGAAAGAGGATTTGCCTTGCCAGGTAAATGAATGTGCATTGTAAGATACACACACACACACACACACACACACACACACTCTCTCTCTCTCTTTCTCTCTGTGTCTCTCTCTCTCTCTCTCTCTCTCTCTCTCTCTCTCTCTCTCTCTCTCTCTGTCTGTCTGTCTGTCTGTCTCTCTCTCTCTCTCTCTCTCTCTCTCTCTCTCAGTTCAGTGGCAATGTTTAACATTTTTTTTTGGGTGGGGGTTAACTTATTTGTAACTTCTGCTGATCTGTACCCTGGAAAGAAAGTAATTTCTTTTTTTGTTTTATTTCTACCTTCTGGTAACTCATTACCCTCAAGCCAAAAGCTGTCAAATTGCATTCTGCTTTTAAAAATTATATTTAACTGATCATTTAAGATGCTTGCAAGGAAACAGTGCACTTAAAACTGATTTGGTCACTTGGAATGTTCAGAACAAAGTATTTTTAATAAAAATACTGACACATAAAAAATTTTAATGAGGGGGCAAATCTGCACCAATTTCCAATCATTATTTTGTAAACTTGTCAGCTTTTATAAGTTCCTAATCAACAATTTTACCCAGCTAGATTTATTGTTAAACAAAATTATTGCTAAAATTAATGAATTGATGATTTATTTAAAAATAATTCTCAATGGAGAAAGAAAATACAATTGGTTTTTAAGTATGTGTTAGCAGGTTTACTATGTATTTGCATGTGTGCATAAAAGCATAAAAACTTGTTCAATGTTTTAACATTGTTTAAATTGCAGATTTTTCTCTGAGTCAATTCTTGTTGGACCATAAGACCGATGGTGTAAAGCTGTTGTCGGGGCTTTTATTAGCCAAACTATATGAGACTTTAGGTATTGGTGAATATCTGGAAGAGAAACCATGTCACAGATCACAATCACCATACAGTTCAGCTGTGAACGGATGGAGCAAAGGTGACAATAAAAAAATTACACATTTGTAATGCTGAGGTCAATGCTGAAACTACTTTTGTACATTAATTGTAAAACTGTTGAAATTTTGAAAGGGATGAGAAGATATTATGTGTGTCGCTGAAAAGAATATCGATGTTACAGATATAAGGAGGTATTCTTAGAAGTTTTACAATAAATAAAAATAAGAATTGGATTCTTCTTAAATTGATTTTGATGTACATGATTTAAGGTTTATTGTCATGTTAGTTAAAATATATAGATTATCAGTACTACTTGAATTTTACGACATTGAAAATTTCCGATGAAAGTCTTGGAAAATCAGAAAGTCCAGATTTGTATGCACTTATGCGTATGAAATTAGAATTTCCAATAGAGAGACCTTTACATTGCTCTTTTCTGATCTTTAAAAAAAAAAATCAAATACACAAGAAAATCACGAAGCCTGCAGGTAATGCCGTAATAAATAATGCCCTAAAGACATATATATATATTGATACATACATACATACATACATATATTTGTTTTTTAACATTTACCATCCATCTAGCCTGTCCTTTGAATGTGCCGACTTCCACATTGCCAGACACAGTGACTTGTCACATCCCAGATTACTGTACTGGCATGGACTGCTGTATGAATATAGAAATTATGGGAAGGGGTCTACATGCCTACATTCTGATGGATTCTTGCAACTACAGATTGGTGGTTGGAATAGAGAACATGAAGATAAATATATCACTGTTAGACTATCAATTTGGTGAGTAAATAGAAGTTTATATAATCAGACTATTAGACTGCTATTTGAAAAAATATTCAGTGAGATTAGATTAGATTAGATTTGTATTATTATTGGTTAGATGCTACTCGTTTACAAGTCAGGTGTTTAAAGTGAAATTTTGAATGAAATTTCTTTTATGAGCTTATTCACCTTTCGGGGTTTCTATAAGTAAGAGCCAGTTTAAACTCTTTGTCAGGATATGGAGTTCAGCATATGGAGTTGTATATTAACACTGATTCAGAACTAATCCTGTAAGAGATGCTTTACTTTGTTTTTTGTTTGGCTTGACTTTCCAATGAGCAATTTATTGTGTGCTAGAATTACTTTTGGTAATGTTCTAAACTGTTACTTTCAGAGGGAGGGTGTATACTATTCATGAAAATTATATTTGTTGTAAAGAACATGTTTTATAAACAGTTTATACTTTATGTTAAACAATAATGAAAATAGGTATATGATAAAAAGGACCCATTTAGATGCTTTAAATTGAACATCTGTTTTACAAAGGTACCTGTTTATCATTTTTGGAAGATTGTATCATGATTCTATCTACTATTGAAATAATTGTTAGTATTGCTTTAGAGGAACATCATTGTTTTATGTGTACATAACCTTTCTGAATAATAAATGAATATATAGCAAGATGTTTAGATTCCCATTTTAAGTTTGAATCATGGCAGCGGTATTTATTGTCGGTAATTGCCTATAAATTGTATAGTGTCAACTGAATTTGAATGAGAAATACTGTCAGAACTGATACATTTTATTCTTAACATTACTATTTCTCTACATGAATACGCTTGTAATTCAATTTCCAAAATTTTCAATAATTACTTTATCCTGTATTTTATTTCTCTTAAAATATTCATTTAAATTATCATTAGAAAATCACTTGATTAAATTTGTATTTTTTTCCAGGAGAAGAAGATCACTTCTATTTACTTGGTGTTGTTCGCTTAGAGTGAGTATTCCAAGAAGTAACATGCATAATTTTGAGTATTGTAGAGTAATTACATTTCCTGGGTTTGGTTTGCTAATAGTGGACAACTTATTTATCCTTGGGCACAGTGAAGCCAAAGTCTGCTTTCATTTTTCAAAAATAAAAAATTAAAAGATTATGTAATCAAGTTTTGAAAAATAAAATTAAGATGATTTTGATTGGATTGTCTCTAAGTAAACGGAAGCTTCTAAAATAATCTGATTTTAAACATTTATGTTTGATTTACCATTGGTGGAAGAATATTTCAGTTTCATGTTTGGCATCAGGATTTGATCAGTTATCATTATATTCACTTGTTGCTCTTATCCAGTTGTTAAAATGTAAAAAAAAAACTTGTGAATGGTAATTAAGAAATATTATTTTTCAGTTACCAGATAGAAGAAAAAAGAACTGAAGGAATTTTCATTGTGTCAGTAAATTTGAGCTTGTGTTTAGAGTCAGGTCAAGACTGCCAGCTGGTTTTTCCAATATTTACCAAGACCATTCTGCCCAAGCCATTATGCAACTGGGAATCTGGATTCTCCATACCAGGTATATTCTACTATTCACACAAAACTATGATATGTTTCCATGTTACTTTATTCCCAATCAATATGATTTGGATTATTTTTAAGTATTGTGTTTCATGCAAAACTAGTAGCACAAATCAGACAATAACAGTCCATGATTAGGATCATCGTTGGCAATATTTGTTGTAATTAATCAGAAAATGAATGGAAAATGTTGGCTAATCAGAAAAGTCACAGACACTGCTATCATTTATAAAGAAATTGTAGACTTGGTCATAATTATTTACCTATACAGACTGCCATCATTTACAAATAAATTGCAGACTTTGTCATAATTATTTAACTACACAGACATTGCCATCATTTATAAAGAAATTGTAGACTTTGTCATAACTATTTACCGACACAGACACTGCCATTACTTATAAAGAAATTGTAGGCTTTGTCATTATTATTTAACTACACAGACATTGCCATCATTTATAAAGAAATTGTAGACGTTTTCATAACTATTTACCTACACAGACACTGCCATCATTTATAATAAAATTATAGGCTTTTTCATAGCAATTTACCTACACAGACACTGCCATTACTTATAAAGAAATTGTAGGTTTTGTCATTATTTTTTAGTTACACAGACACTGCCATCATTTATAATGAAATTGTAGGCTTTGTCATAATTATTTAACTGCACAGACCATTAATGTTTTTAAATCATTGTGAGTGCAACCATGACAAATCTTGAAGGATGTCAAAAAATATATGAAATAATATGTGAGGTTATACTTTAAATGTTCTGAAAGTTGTCGAAATAATTCAAGTCCTTAAATGTAGCCCAGTGTCATGATCCTTTGGTCTTAATCTACCGGTAAATAACAGAAAGAAGTGAATGCAACAAGTTTATGAAAATCAACAAATTGCTTCTTCATCTTGAAACATGCATTTTTGTGAATTAAATCCCAAATTATCATGAAAGAATCAATCACAAGTCAAAACATATAATGTTCTGTAACAAATCCAATATAGAATGAGCTGATGTGTCAGAGTCTTCATGTGTAACAATGATATAATTGATACTGTCTTTAAATGAATTGACAGTTATTAAAAAATATAGATTTAGTCCAAAATTTTAATGAGCACTTTGTAATTCCAATGAACAATTTTAAATATATGAATACTCTCACATTATAACTGGTCACAACTAAACACATTGATTATATATTCCCCAAAATTATGATTCTAAAGTCCTACCCACTTTTATCGACATCACTTATGTTGACAAGCCACCTATTTCGACAGAAAAGCAAGTCCCAGTCGGTTGGTCTACCATTACTACCAAAATTGTCATGCTTATGTCAATGTCAAGATAAAAAAATAAAAGTACATTTCAACATAAGCCCTTGGTCCCAGCTTGAACAAATCCTTTATTTTCTAGTCATGTCGACAAGCTGCCATTTTCGACCCATACTGTGTTCAACAATTAATTGATTTTGCCTCCAGGCTTTTATTTTCCTACCTAATCATTTATGTCAGCTAGTGGCCAGTTCTGACCTGGACTTTATTCAACAATTTGTTGATCTTGCCATCAGGTTGGATAAAAAATACACCCAAAGCTTTTGTTATGGCCTATAAAGCTGGCTTCTTGTGGCAACTTAAAAGCAATGAAATCTGATCGATTCTTGCATTTATCAATTTACCACCATACAGTGGAAGATCGCAGATTAGTTTTTGTGAATGATAACAATTTTTAGGAATGTGTGCTTTTGGATGCATTCATTTCTTTCAAGAAATATAAGCAATATTTTCCCAAATATCAAGACTATAAGCATAACATCAATTGAAGAAAAGAATTGTTTTAATTGAAATATAAACCTTCAATTCAACATTATGCATTTTACCAAAACAGCTAAAGCTAGATTTTGTAAGGAGAGACAGAGAGGGTTTGGGGGGAAAGTGGCAGAATATCTTAGTTTTTTAAAGCGCTTTGTATGTTCTGATCCAATAAACTTAAAGCATGATGCCTATAAGATTCTTTTATATTGGATAAAATGCTTCATTACAATTTCAGAATGTGAAAATGATATGTCATAAAACTTTCAGTTTAAATGTTTACAAAGATCTCTGACTTTGGAAGAAGGATGCTTGAATAATTTCTGTCAGTTTTATTGTAGGATTATTCTACGAGCAGTCTTTTGCTTCAGAAAACAAAATCTACCCTTTATACAGCTCAAAATACACTGCGAAATATTTCCAATAAAATTTAGGAATCATCTAGGTAAGAAGAAAAAGTGATATGAGTAACAAATCCTGAAAAAGGACCTTGCCAACAAAACTTGATTTGGTTAATTAGAAGTAAATCTTTAAAGAGTCATTTAATGTTTCACACTAGGCTATGTAACTCCAGACATACTTTAGTGAATAAATCTCAAAAGTTATGTGTTGAATTTAAATAATAAAAAGCACAAAACAAGTGAAAAAAATTAAATTAATGTAGCCCAGTCTAAAACAATCTCTAACTTACTGGACTGATCCAGGTCCAATACTAATAGAACTAATCAATGAATCAAATATTTCATCATTAAAACATATGACAAGAACTCCTCTGGTATGGATTGTTAACTAATTTTCAAGGTTACGTTTTTATGCAATGCAACAACTGTAATGATGCAATTTTATAAAATTGTAAATATATTTATAAACTTCTAATAATATTTTCATCAGCATTTTAATCATTGCGAGAAAAATGTGGCAAACGATAAGATTCAAGTGTCAATTATGAACTTTATATACCTGCACTCCCTCTAGTTTTGCCAGCTTTTTCCATATTCTGGCTTAAAGCTAAGTAAAATCAATAAAAAATTGAAGTCCATATATTTTGTTTAAATGCACTTAAAAAGAATTGCAAATCTGATTGGAATGAGGTAAAGGTTCATGGCCAGTAAGTTTGAGGGATATTTCATTTGGATATTTCGAAAGAAAAATTTGGGGGCTCTCAAGAACCCCAATGAGTATATCCGAATCATCTCTATACTTAGAAATCTATCAACTACCAGGTCAGCATTCAATATAGAATCCAATGCTTTTGGTTTTCCTGACAATGACTGCATTAAATGTACAGCTCATAGAATACATTGAGGTGGATGTTAGTTTATCAACTAGACATAAGTGTAATTGTCAAATTAAATTCAGTCCTTAAGTCAATTTTAAGTGCTTTTTGTCTAAATTTAAATCAACCCTTGTCTAAAAGACTTTCTTCATACCAATATAAAATGTTAAGCAGAATAAAGTTACAACTTTTATTTTAAAATTAAAACAGAGTTAAAAACTAATTTATATTAATTTTAATATTTACCAGTATGATCTTTCTAGCAATGCAGCTTGTAGATTGGTACATGGTCATATATGTATGTGTAATTAGATGTTGGAAGAGTCTCAAATGGTGTGAATAAGCTCATAATATTATTTGAATCAGCCTGCACTTTGATTTGAATAAAAATGATACAAATCAGCCAGCACCCTTTTCTGTATGCTGTAGATTGAAGACTATGCATACTGTTGAATTGAAGCTTAAATAGAATTTCAGAAATGTGCAGAAGAAAATGAGTTAAAATTTTCCAAATCAAATACTGTTTGTATTCACTTCTGCCAATAAAACCATATTCATAATGATTGTAAACTCTATCTTGACAGATTTATATTTGAAGACTCTCATAAATGCCAGCCATTACACTTTCGGTGTAATCATTATGTTATTTGCCATCAAATTATGTTTTCCACCAGACTTGATATGGTTTTTGCTTTTTTACTTCATTAATAAAAAAAGAAAAAAATGAAACAATTAAAATTTGCTCCTGTCAGTTTTATTGTCATCTCTGTAATTCTGCTTGTAGAAATTTGTGAATATTCTTAAAATGGTGCCTGGTGCGTATGAAAAGTGTAAGAGTACTTTTCTTATTTGCTTTATATAGCAACTATATGTCCCATTTCCAGCAAAATAGATGGGTTACTTAAAAGTCAACTTTGTCTAAGATTTATTCATTTTATTTTTGCTTGTTAATTAGTGAACCAGTCTGTATTTTTAAAGAAAATGGCGCCATTTTATAAGTGAAACACTTTATTGTGTGGTTTGTGGATGTGATATGATGGAAATCATTAAGACAGATGATCGTTTTAACTTCAAAACATATCAAATCAGAAAAAGTGACAAATCAAAACCACTTACCAATGTAAATAAAAGGTAGTAATGTAATAATACCCTCTGAGCACCTGACTATGATCATTGCAGAATTCCAGTTCACAATCACTCAGTGAAATTTACACATGTAGGCTAGTTAAAACAAGTACTGAATATAAATAAGTTGTTCAGTAGATTTTGTGTTTATATTCTGGTTCTAATCCATATGGATTTTGCAGTTTGAGACAAGAATTCTGATTGGTTGAAAAAACAGGTTAGTGATAAAAATGTATATTTTCATACATAATGTAACTCTGGCATGTAATATATATATATTAAGCCCAAATTATGCTTATTTTTGGTCACTTATAATAAGAATAATTATGGTTATACCTATAAATACATACACAAATGAATGAAATCAAAGTAATAACTAAGTCATTCAGAAGTAGAATATCACATTTAGAACAAAACCAAAACACTTAATTCACAGATGACATAAAGGGTATATCTCAATCAACAAATGTTGTAATGATTTGCACAGTGTGAATAGATGATTGCTTTGAGTGTGGGTTGTAATCACTGGAAGACATTAAACCAAAACAAACAACAAAACACTTTAACAAGAACAATCAAATTCAAAAAATGATTCTCATTTACTAGATTAAAACAATGACCTCATTCATGCCAGGAATTATGGATTAACTCCAAGGACAAACAGTTTACTCAGTTGCTACATTTAAGCCTTTAAATGATTTTTCAGTATGTCATTCTTGGTGTTGTGTGGGTTTTGACAGAAGATAAAGACAAACCTTTGAACTATGTACATCCATGACTATTTTTTTGAGAATTATAATGGATATTCACATGACTGGCACTACATATGCAGTTAGTGACATGCACTTTATTCTGGTTTGCAGTTTATAACAATAGGCTGTTACCAGCAATATCTGTAAAATTGAAAATACTGATAACAATCCAAATGTTTTATTTATTTCTTAGAAAAGTCTACTATTTAATGGTCATACAATGGACATTCATAGAAGCGTTAGAGTAGTCTGTATTTTGCATGCATACCATTATAAGTGGTCATGAATACAGAATATTAAATCAAGGTCAGTGGTGTTTATTTTTGTGATGCTGTCACTCGCAGCACTGTACAAATGCAAATTTTGCCAAAATACTCGCTGGTTATGTTTTTCAGGTCGTTGCACATGACAGTGAGTTTATATAATAAAATTGTTCAGTGCACTATGATTGTGGTTGTAAGTGTCAGTTGGCCACTCTTAACAGAGCTTGCTCAAGAGTTTACTCTACTGACTTCAGGTATTGTATAAATCAGCATATTCTTCATATTTAGTAAAATATGTGGAATAAAAACTCTACAATCAAACTTAAGAGCATCAAACCCACCATTGAAAAGTGGCATCGCTTATGTTTAGGAGAATGTGAAGATAAGGTCATTGCATACCAGTTGCATATTGGACAAACACACCTGACTCATGAATGCTTTCAAAGGATGAAATTTGAACAGAGTCCATACAGTGCCAGTGTCCACTGACATTGGAACACATTCTTGTCAAGTGGATGTCAATCTTCTGCCTTGTGAGGTAGGTATTTATGATGATATACCACCTGAAAAAATCTTTTTGAGAGAATGCAATTTTCATAACAAATGTTGATCCCTATATCTTAAGAACTTTATATCTGTTACCATTATATCTTCTTTTATAAACATTTTACATCATAAACATTTTACATAATTTGTACCTCACTATGTTTTATGTCTTATCCTAAACTTCATGTTTCAATTTTTTGAAAGTGTTTTTCTTTCTATATTTGTGTGCATTCAAGTTTATATTTTTCAAACTTTGTTTTGTTGGCACCATGTAGCCATGTTGTGGTGCTGAGGTGTCATAAAGGCTACTACACACTTTTCTGTTTGTAGGATTTCATCAACATCTTTCTTCATTTTATTTGAAAAGCAATATATTAGTCACTTTTCTGACTGGCAACAATGATAATATCAGTTGGAAAAGATTTGTTAAGTTTTGGGTTTAATGTTTTCATTGACATTGTTTTGGAAGATTTTCGTGATATTTTTGTTTGATGTTTCTCATTTGGATAAATTTCTGAAGCCTGTCTGGATTCCTTTTATATTTGAGATGTTTCATTATAATACATTCAATCACATTTTTGAGTATTGGGTCAATGCCACAAGGTTTATAACAAGTTTTTGAGTATTGACTCTCTCTAGATGCTGACCTTTATGTTTTTATTTCAGGTTTTTCTCTTGAGTCTTGGTTGCATCAAAATGGCTTTGAAATCACAGGTCAGCTACAAGCAGCAGCAGTAGAGATATTGATGGAGCAGCTTGGAATCGCCCATTATTTTCTGAAGCAACCCTGCATTAGAAACTCCTATCCCTTCATCCCACAGCAAAATGGCTGGAATGATGGTAATATTTAAGTTTTCAGTATTTCAACAATCATAGAAATCCTCATTAAATGCTTATTTAAACATATTTGTTAAATAGGCTTGCTATTTTACAGTATTTTCTTTTCAGATTTGTAAAGCAAACTTTTTAGCATAATGGGTTGAGTCTTGAAGTGCTCTGTGATGACTGTATAACTAAAATATGAAAACTTTTTGTATTTACACATCAATGTCACTTTGCATGTTAAAAGGATTATCTGATCTCAGCAGTGGATAGGGTGATGTTTCAGTTTTAATCACACTTGTTGAGAATTAAAGCACTTGAAGACAACTGCAAGTAATTGCATATGAACTTTTCTTGTATTATTTTCATCGCCAAAATAAATATCAAACCATTAAACAGATAAACATTTTCCACCTCAATCCAGTATATGGAATGTTTTTACATGATGTTTTGAACACCTGCACTGGTTGCATACTTGATAAGATAGTGCAAAGGTGCTATTGAAAACCTGCAACAAAGAAACATTACAACAACTGTTAATTTTATAAAGTTTAAAAAGACAGTTCTGCATACTTGTATTTATTCTTTTCAAAACAAGTTCATAAATTCAGTTTACTTAGATCAAACATACCATTCACATCTCTCTCTCTCTCTCTCTCTCTCTCTCTCTCTCTTTCTCTCTCTCTATATATAAGTAACTATATTTCTCAACTGATCATTTAATATCTGAAGAAAGCAAGAGGATTAAAATTTAAAGTTTGATTGGAGAGTTATAGAACAAGAAGTAAAGTCCTTCCATTATTGATACATGGTAAATAGAGATCAGCTTTGTACTTGGACAGTATTTTGAGTATGGAAATTGAGTTTTAGGTCTAAGATCAAACACTTGGACTTTATGTATCATGCATGAGAATGATACAGCATTCAACATCATCACTGAGGGCCTCAACATAGATTAGATCTTAGCTAATTGTGTTACCCTCTTTAAATAAAGTCATTGTTATTATTATTATTATTATTATTATTATTATTATTATTATTATTATTATTATTATTACTTGAGTTCTTATCCTAAAGAGCTAAATTTGTACATTGTATTCTTTAAGAATATTATCTGATTTAATTGTTTTATGCCCAGGTACTGGTTCCTCAAAGCTAGAAAATGTTTGGAGAAACCAGGGCTAGATATTGGCAAATGACACTTGCTGGATTTTAAACTTATAATGATAATAGGGATATTTCACTACATGTTTATAGATCTGAATCTCATGAAAATAATGATTTTATTTTAATTTTATAAAATCTTTTAGAAAATAAGAAAAAATGTTTATGGAAAAGAAGCTTTGTGTAATTGACAGTTTTACTTTTTATTTTTGGAACTTTACTTTTAATTAGCATAGTATTGTATTGATGTGCATGCATGCACACACACACACACACACACACACACACACACACAACTTGTAGATTTTGTGCATGTTTTGATAGGAGGTTATAAACAGTTACTCATAGCTGTTTACAACAAGACACATGATAACAGGAGACATGATAATAGATCTTTAAGGCAGTATAAGGGAAAGTCACTTGCTGCATCTGATGGCTGCTGATCCAAGTCTTAAATCAAAATCATGTTCCATTAAAAGACTATTGCTGACTTTATTCATTGAAAATACATACTTTCTGCATGAAGTTTGTTTTCAGTTTGTTTTGGTCAAGCTCAAACATCTCTTCAGTCTAGTAAACACTTACCTGATGAAAAGCAGGCTTTTTTCAATTTGCAATCATCACCGAATCGGATCTTGAATCAACCATTCACACCATCAAATTTGTGTCATTAATATCATCAATGTTTAAATTTCTATTATAGCTGGTTGAAAAAGATTTTTTTTCTGAGCAGTTAAAGTCTTTATTAACTTCATGACTGGTTCAGTAGATTGTTTTAGATTTTTCAATATCAGAACTATTACAATATCAGGAGAACAATGTCCTTTTGTAATTGATAGTATTATCATACCATAATTATGGCATTTTACAGTTATCGATGGATTTCAACATTTAATCTTAAAAGGCTACTGCTACAGTTACAGTAGTTGTATGTGTGAATCAAACATTTCATAACAATTAAATCAAACTTTGTTCAGATAATCTAGCCTAGTGATTTCATCATTCTTACTTGAATGTATATTTTTATCTGCAGAATGTAAGACAAAGTCTAATCTAACAGCACTACCTGGAGTAATATCCTGTCACAGATCAGATCTTTGCACGGAAATAACTTGTTGTGCAGATGTGGAATTGATAGGAAGATCAATCAGTGTATCCATCATGTTGGATGCTTGTAAATACAGACTCAGCCTGAAGATTGAAAAATTTATGGTTGAGGTTCATTTCAGAGACTATGAGTGGGGTAAGATATTCAGTTCAATAGTTGTCATACAATTAAGAAGTGTTTGGATTTTCTTTGTTTTCACTAAAATTTGTTTGCTGATTGAAGTTCTGACTTAATTGCAAAATTAAATTTATTGATTCCATTGCAAACTCTGAAGAACAAATGGTAATACAATCATTTGAAAAACATCTAATCAAATTGATTAAAGTATGATGATGCAGAGGACCAATTCATGTTCATGTGGCCAGCTTTCCAACTACTTCTTTTTACAGCAACTGTGATCATGCATTTTTGTGCAATTATTTAATCTTTTTCTAAAATATCTAAAACTATTAATACCTTGTACAATATATTTGATGATTGTTTCATTCACCGTTTTATTGCTTTCCATCCATAGCAACAAATTCATGAAGTAATTTTTTATGTAAATAATTTTCACAATTATGGGCAATACTTTTTCCTTAACCATCGTGACTCAGTATTTGAGTTAGAGCTGTAACAGTTTAGCAAAACATATCAATGAATACAGGTGATTTTAATGATTCTTCAAAGACAAGCTTATTAATAAACATTTAGAACATGCCATGTATGTAACTTTTTTATATTTTTCAGATGGCTCACTAGTTGAATGTGAAGTGTTTTATACAATGCATTTAAGAGACCATTTATTTTAACCAAGGATGACTATGAAAGGATCACTTGTTGCATGTTTTGTAATTTGCACCAGTTTGCAGTTTTGCTGATCTCTCGAAAAGAGTATTCATAATAGAAGCTGTAAATAAATCCATTTTGCAACATATGCTTCATAGTTTACAGTTATGGAAACTTTAGTCTTATGGGTAAAAATATCGGTTCATTATTGATTAAAATTTTAGTCTTATGGGTAAAAATATCTGTTCATTATTGATTCCAATTTTAGTCTTATGGATAAAAATATCTGTTCATTATTGATTCCAATTTTAGTCTTATGGATACAAATATCTGTTCATTATTGATTCCAATTTTAGTCTTATGAGCAAAATATATGTTCATTATTGATTCAAATATATTTTCTGTTCATAGGGAAGGTGAAACACCTGTACTTACAAGGTGTGGTGCATCTTGAGTGAGTACCTTTTGTGTTCTTTATATATATGTGTGTGTGTGTGTGTGCTTAAAAACCATTCAATTTCAGAGTACATGTATCTAAAGGATAATTCTTTATTACTTTATTACTGTTAACTATCATGATCAGTTGAAATGAATGTGAAGAAGGTCAGTTTTATGCTATGAAAAATGAAAGAAAGTTATAGTGAAACTTTTAAATTATGTAGTAATGTCATCTACCAAAATAAATCCAACTTATCTATTCTATTTCAACTTACATACCACTAATTAGGCTCTAATTTCCTTGTAGATTGCTTAAAGAGTTATGATATAGCAGATTTTAAAGAAAGTGTTTATATTTTGGTAGCTTTATACTGGCTGAAGCCTTGGACAGCACAGCTTTTGAAATAAGTTTGAACATAAGTGTGTGTTTTGAGAGTGATGCCAACAGATGTGTACTCAGTGTTCCAATAATCACAAATGCCATACTGTTGAAACCATTCTGTACATGGGGAACAGATTTTATTCTACCAAGTAAGTATCTTTCCTTTTATATAATTATTCTTACATTGATTGAAATGTTCTTGCAGTACTGCCATTCTTGTAAACCATTTAAATTTTCATACACCATCAATTGATCAAGATTATAATTGAATGTATCATATTGTTTATTGAAAATTTGTATCTTTTTTCATGTCAGTTAAATTTTCATGCAAAATGTTTCTACTGAGAAAATTTACATTTGTAAAAATAAAAGATAAAAATATTTTGCCAAATATGTATGTTTTAGATTAACAGATTAAAATCATATATAGTAAAGGCATTGTTATATTGCATTTTTTTTATTTTAAACAATTTCCACTTTGTAATGTTATGCGCTATTACTAATTCAAAAAGAGAAGTTCCTAGTTTAAATGGCTTTGAAAATATAACTTATGATGTACAGTGTAGATACAGTGATCAAAATATAAATAGTAAGTTTAAAGTGAAGTATCAAATAATGAAGCAGAAGATTAGGAAATTAAAAAAAATTGTCATGTGAGTTGAGAAGCGGTTTAAATAATAATGTATGATTTAGGTAA
Source organism: Unio delphinus (assembly GCA_029339505.1). Taxonomy (NCBI): domain Eukaryota; kingdom Metazoa; phylum Mollusca; class Bivalvia; order Unionida; family Unionidae; genus Unio; species Unio delphinus. Next base: position 5,528,411 of record JAQISU010000173.1, read on the forward strand.
ATATTTAGGTAAATATATTGTATACTAAGTATATATTTGGTGTAATCTCATATGAAAAACAAAAAGTATTTGTTAACTTAAGGGCTTTTAACTAATGCATTTAATAATAAAACAGAAAACTATGAAATGACTAAATCACCATTTGATTCAGCAACATAATTTCATGTTTGAACTGGCTTTTTATCAATTACTGTTGTATGAATTTGGACACTTAGTACGTCATTGTATTTTTTGCTATGAATATGTTTGATATCATCAAATATAAAGACATAAATATGTGTTAACTTCTGAGGCAATAGATGCTGAAACAGAATTAAGAAAACAAGAAATAATTACTCAATTTTGATTGTGAACAATTGGTTCATTTCAATTTGAAAGGGTCAATGTTTTATTAATTGTGAAATAGCTATTATTCTTTATTCTGCCATCTTTTGTATCATTATCAGCAATGAAATGTAAAGATTGATGCATATAATATGTTCTAGATCATTACAATACAGTATCTGATAATGTTCATTGCAGCTGGACACTGGCCTTAACAGCACATTATCCTTGGACAATATTGTTTTTGAGTACCCCTTTCTACGTCAGTTCACTATAACAAAGCCCCATGAGCATTTTAAAATGAGTTTGGAAGTCATTTGATGTTTTTGTGTTCAGTAAAAATATCACAGCTGCCTTATGTTCTCTCTTTTACTGAATCAGCTTACAATTGCCTTGTAACCTGTATCTTTCCTTCTCTCTTCTTTGAATGAATATGATCTTGTATTCAGACAATAGACACAATATTGTTTCATTAATCTCTCACTTTCTCTATCTGGAATGCACACACACACACACTTTAAAAACAACAAAAATCTTTTCTTATTTTATTCTTTATTGTAACTTGACAATGAGGTTACGTTTACTATATATAACCGCTCTGGTGGCATAGTGGTTAGAGCGTCCGCCACAGAAGCGGGAGGTTGTGGGTTCAATTCTCGGTCGAGTAATACCAAAGACATACAAAAATGGTACTAACAGCTGCCTCGCCTGATACTCAGCATTAAGAGGTTAGTATTAGGACTGGTCGGCCTGGTGTCAGAATAATGTGACTGGGTGGAACATCATGCTACATGTATGCAGGATGATGCCCCAGTGCTAGACATCACTATCAACTGCCTCACTGCAGACATCATAGTGTTATGACTGAAAAATTGTTCAAGCTACGTTAAAAAATCCTAATCAAACAAACAAAGAAAATTACTATTAGAATATCTTTGACAACAGGGCTTATATTGATGCTTGGTGTAATATAGATGTACTGGTAAGTTGTAGGCAATGATTTGTGCTCATATGACTTTGACCTTCCTTATTAGGAACAATAGAAACAATTTTCATAAAGACCTGGAGTGGCTAAACTCTCGCATGACAGATGTACTGCTATGATTCATTTTGTTTAAAGAACATTTTATAAAACATCCATTAAAAATTAATAAAGTACAAATGAAATGAGAATTCTGAAGGATTTTACTCCAAACAGTGTGTCTGCCTCAGATGCAAGAGGTTATGGGTTTTAACCACTAACTTATTAAAATGTTACTAACAGCTGCCTTACTAGGCACTTGATATTCCGAGGTTAGTGTTAGAACTGGTTGACCTGGTGTAAGGATAAAATATGACTGGGTAGGACATCATGCTTTGTCTGTGGCTTTATGTCCCAGTGCTAGACATTACTATAAACTGCCACACTGCAGACATCGTTGCAATATGACTGAAAAATTGTTAAAGCTACATTAAAAATCCTTTTCACACACACAAACATGCACACACTCCAAAAGAAATAGTAAAATCCCAAATCTGCTAATTATTGATGGGACAATAATTGATGATATGCCTCATGTTTTATTAATGTAAGAGCTGTAACTTCCAGAATATTAAATAATAAATTATGCCAAAATATTTAAAATAAAAAATTTATATTACACAAGTCTGAAATCGCTATTCCATTTCATTTATGTTATGTGTGCAGGAACTGAAAATGATAAATTCTAAGTGGATCTTATAGGTCCATTCATCGTTAGTAAATGTGCTGATATTATTGTTCCATCTCTTAGTTACATAATTAATCAAAGCATTAGAAGTGGACTCTTTTCAAGTGATGGCTGCCAAGGTTATGTCTGTTTATACAAATAATTCATGATCAAATACAGATTTGTATTGACCAGTATCTGTTCTGCTAGTAATACCCAGGCATTGCTCCAAATATGCTTACTTGTTAAAGTACTATTTAATTCATCCATCCCAATCTGAACTTAGATCAAAATACTCCTGTTAATCTGCATTCACAAAACTCACTGATGAATGCTTGTGTACTAAGGACAATGGAAATTGGTTGGACTTGTATACCTTGATGTTAAGAAGACTTTTACTATGGTAAGTTGAAAAGTACAAATGTTCTCACTTATCACTGAAATCATGCTGGTGAGAAACCAGAAAGTTGTTATTGGTAATGTTAACTCAACACTGATGTCCATCAATTATCAATCCCCTTATAAACAAAATTATGTGTTGCTTGGAACTAGGCAAAGATTGTCAGTGAACAGAGATCCCAGTTTTGGGTTGTGTATTGAAGATAATCTAATTGAAAATATTAGGGTAGGAAAATTTTCAAGCATTGATGTTGATAAGAATCTAGACTCTTGCAAGCGAGTGAAACACATTTATTTTGTAGTGGAGGCAAGAATTTATCATCAACTATTGGAAATTATTCTGCAATGCATTAACTCTGTCTCTTTTCGATTGCTACTCTACAGTCTGAAGAATAACAGCTGATAGCCATACTGAAACAATTCACAAACTTCAATAAGGACAGAAAGAATAATTCTAACTTTACCATTTGTCCATATTAATGTTTGAAGTTAAAAATGAATGTTGCCCTCAATATCCACATGGTATGATTTATTTTTAAAGTCAGATTAACGACAACACAAATACCTAAATTGAGTTAATTTACAAATGATCATTCCAGAACATGCCCAAACCAAATACTTTTAAAAATGATTTGCTTATGTTCTATTCATACAAATCTATCTGTGTGAAAAAACAAAATTGTTAAGCCATTTCATGAAAGTTTTCTACCATTGTAAATTTTGAAATGCATGCACTCCAATTTAAAATGTTTTTCCATATGATATATACTTTGTGCTATTATAATTATTGTACCGAGAGGGCATTAGGTTAGAGTAGTATATTATAATGGATTTATTTTCATAAATAAAGTTATTATTATTATTATTATTATTATTACATGTATTAATTTTATTAAATCACAAAGCGTATAGCAAGTATGAAGAAATACATGATCTGCATGCTGACACATTATTGTTTCATCCTTCTCATAACAATAAAAATCCTTTTTAATACTTATATTTTTTTGGTAAGTAAATTAATGAATAGGGAGCAAACAGAGACAAAAAAGCATATTTTTTAAAATCTTTATATTAGTATTTTTTTTAAATAAACCTGCTTGTATTCCATTCCTTAATTTTTTGGTACATTGTCAGTGTCTCAGAATAAAAACTGTTTTTATAAATCATTTTTTGTCCTTTGAAATGAGTAAATGTTTTTCTATGCACAAGATAGTACAAGAATTTTGGTAGCTCATTTTCAAGCAAATAATGGGGATTGTGTCTCTTTTGAACATTAACTGTATAAATTTTAACTTTTCACAAATAGTATTTTAATTAGGTCACTTTAATAGTGATTTTACTAACCGGAACTTTTCATGAATGGTTGTAGCTTTATACCAAATTTTCTATCCAACCATTAGCAGTAACCATAATTGAGCTTGAAGACTTGATTGTGTCTGGTGAAGCTGCACAATTTAAGGTGAGCTGATGGAAATAAACTTCAGAGTCTTGAAAGACTTTAGCAACCAGTAAGTTGATACCTATGTATGTTGATGAATGCATTAAAAAGTTTGTATTTTAAATTTTGGCAGAATTTCTGATTCTTCTTTTCCTGCACCCCCCTCCCAATTATAAACTTTTATTAAATTATGTTAAAGGAAACTGATTTAAAATTGGCTGATTTCTTTAAGCACACAATTTGATCTTAGTAGTGTACATGTGGATTGGATTTTTAACGCATATTTAACAATTTCAGTCATGTCATATCAGCAGTGTGGGAGTTATGGTGATGTCTTACACTGTGGCATCATGTCCCACCCAATCACATTATCCTGACACCAGGACCACCAGTCCTAACACTAACCTCTTAATGCAGAGCTCAAACCAAGGTAGCTGTTAGTACAAGTTTTATAAATCTTTGGATTGACTGGGTTGGGTTCGAATCTATGACATCCCGCATCCATGGTGGATACTAACCTTTTAGACCACTTAAGTGGTCAATTTTTTCTTAAGATAAAGAAAAAAATAAATTATAATGAGTATTTGCCTAGAGATCATGTGTTTTGGAAGGTCATACATTTTTGCTGTAATTTAGCATGGATGCTTTGAAATCATGTAATGTTGACATTCCTTGTGTAGATTTCAGTCTTGGCAAGTGGATAGCTGACAACAAAGTGACAAACCTAACAGAAACAGTAGTGTCATCTTTATTGGATTATCTTGGAATCTCAAAATTCTTAGGAGACAGAAATTGCCACAATGACACAACCAGATACACACAGGAAAATGGTGGATGGAAAAATGGTATTATTCAGGATAATATATAAGCAAATAATAATCTTAAGTTTCAAGAACATTTTTTTGATTACTTGCAAACAATTTCTTGATGAAAAAAGATATAAATCTGTTAAGTGTATTTGCATTATCTGAAGTAACTGGTAAAACTGTGAAAACCCACAACAGCATAATTGTCAGGGTCTTCAAAGTGCCATTATGTTATTTAATATATTGTATAGAATCTAGATATGTCAGTAAGAATTTCTGAAAAGAATAGTTACATCTCCAATATTTATTAATATGGGTACTCATCAACTGCTCTGAATGCATCAATAACAGTAAGTACATCGAAAATGTGCAACAAGAATTATAATTTTTTTTTCAAATACATGATCTGATCTAATGCCTTAGGTTATGACCATTGTCTCACAAATCCAGTTCTGCCAGGCTAAAGTTTTTAACTGAAGACTAAAAGTTATCTACCCACATAGGTGGCAGTCAGACTGTGATCTCCCCTTGTAGATTTTTGGATCCCATATTCCATTATTTAATATAAAAATAGCTTCCCTGTTACTAGTGTTGAAAATATTCATCATTCAGAGTGGATAATTGTCAATATGACATGATCCATTCGTAACACTTAGTATACCCATGTGCAGAATAGTCATCTTTTTCAAGATGGTTAATGATTGTATTGTTCATAATGTGACCAGAAACAAATTGTTTGTTAAAACCACATTGTGGTTCACCCTTTAACAATATATTATCTAGTGTTACATTCATCCATCTTATCTGAGCATTAGATTCTGGTAACCTTGCCCTTTTTAAGAAGTTAGTTGTGGAAAGGTCATCTTTGGTTACCACAGATCCCACCTTTATTGGTTAGAGTTCATCCCTCTTTTCATTTTGACAAATACAATTGGTTATGAGTCAGTCTTATGTATTAAGATATAATGTAACATATGCCTTAGATTAGCAAACAAGAATTTGTAATTATTTTTTAAATAACTAATTTGTTAAACATTAATTTGGAATTTCTCTATTTAATCTTCTTAGTTCATCAGGAGTGAATTATTGCTTACCTTGTGCATACATACTATATATAGCATGAAGTTTATGCAAACAGGTGAGTTTCACATAGGAAATAATACAGATTGTTATTATTGTTCTCTTTTGAGGTAACTTTTATTCCAGAGATTATTGTTAGGACAGTATGTGGGAAACTCTAGCCACAGGAAGGGTCCTTGGGACATATGTGCAAACTGCCTCACATGTTCAAAGTGCAAGTAATCATTGCACATTTTGAACAATGTGGACCAGTGAAATGTGGAATCTAGTCAATTCCAGACATATGTATAGAGGGAGGAGGAAACATCAATCTCCACATGATCTGAATTTTGAATTATTTTCTATCACTGTCCTGCTCAGAGTGTTATAGGTGATGATGCATTATATCTTTTCACTGAGGTTGAAACATTTAACATCTCCTATCAAACAAGCCCACTGGCTCCTCTCGGTTGGATGATGATGATAAGATCTTGTTCTTTGTTAAGTTGGTATATAAAGTTTACTTACCAGTAGACTGGTGCCTGAAACTCTCATGTCCACAGTGAAGTCATATGGACAAGGTTCTTTTGCATACAAGAGCCCAGCAACATGGAATATATTGCCCATTGAAATTATACACACAGACAGTGATCCCTTTCAAGAGTGCTCTTAAAACTCACCTTTTTCTACTGCAAGAACAAACTTAAAGACATAATTTTTCCTTTCTTTAATATTTTCAGCATTTTTTATGTTTTCAAATTTCATGGTGTTTTATTGGGTTTTTTGTGTGTAGTCATATCATTATAGATGTTGTAAAGTGTTTAGAGGTTCTAAAGATTAGGCACTATACAATGTCCTCATTAATTATTATTATTATTATTATTATTATTATTATTATTATTATTTCCATTTTGAAAATGATCTCAAGGACTCAACAAAAAACATATTTTGTACCTCTTCCTCATTGTTTATGATTAAGGAGATATCATTAAGGTTTGTGACGGTCTAAGAAATCTGTCAGTGGTGTAGGGAATGTCTTTTCTTCACTTACATTGAGATCTGTGATCTCTGCCTTGAGGTAACAGTTCTTTCCCATAAGTGGCCCATTAATCTTCCCCATGTGGATTTCAGATGCATCATCTTCTCATGTGACCAATTCAAGCTATCAAGCAGAAAGAAAAGCTTCTGGTCACCATCTTCTCAGCTACTTTCTGTTGTGTGCTGAAGGAGGCTGTCTAAACCTAGCTACATGTGCTGGAAAATGAATTCAAGGATTCAGACATTCAGTTTCTGTTACAAGGCTTTATTGTCAGTACATCTGCTCATCCATGGTGACATTGTGCTGGACTCAACATTTTCCTTAACAACAGAGCTGCTTTGCTGGAAGCCAAATCCCTCTTCAGAGGACTCATCCCTACCATGACTTCACAAGATTTGAAGGATCATCGGGATAGATCCTTTACACCCATTCCTGACTATCGGAATGGGAGTGGTTGGGTTCAAGGGGTGGAAATCATTAAGGAACCACTAGGTGGGAGTGCAGTAACTTACCTTTCATTCCCAAAAATAGAGCTGGGGATGACCAGATGTGCCAGTTTTTATGACTTTACTGTAAGTGTTATGGCAATTACTCTTAAATCATGTACTTATGACATACTTGCAAAAACAACAGACAAATTATCATTGCTAAGAAATCAGAATAATTGGTTTCATCTTAGAAATAGTGAAAGTAGTCAGTGAACCAGACATACTTTACAGCAGCACCCCAGACTCTTAAAAATGCACCTATGTATTCATGCGAAGCATCTGCATGATCAAACTGTTATTATAGATCTTGAAAAATGGCACCCAGAAAGGAATGCATGTTTAAGACAAAAGGGAACATTAGCTTTTAAAAAAGTGTTAATAATCAATGCAGAATAATAAAAGGAGTATTCAGATTCTTGTGAATAAAAGGTGGAAAGAACACAATTATGTTTATTGAACTTCATGTCCAATTTAGGTTTGTCTCATGACAGGAGATGTGATTGCCATTGTCATGTGAAATGGAAAAGAATTTCCAAGAATTAGGTCTCAAGTTGAAAGATAGCAATAAGCCATTAAGCTTCATAGGGTTTGGAACTAGAGTTTGTGCAACTGTACTAGTGAGAAACAAAGTCTACATATATTTTACAAACTTTTTAGTTGAACACAATGAGAGATCAAAGGAAGAGAAAGGACATCTCGAGGATCAGCATGATAAGCAGTCTTACAGATCCTTTACAATGCCACAGTGCATAACAATGAATGAGGTCAAAAGCAGAGAGAAGTGATCAATTTCACTTCAATTTTCTCCTTATGCCCTCCTTCCAGAGAGAAATAACATGAATCTCACACTTCTATTATGACTAAATTGGATTGAATTCTCAACAACTAACAATGGATCCAGCAAGTAGTTTCCGAGGTCTTTCCTATTACAATCAATACTCCTCCATTATCCTTGGTTCCTTCAGCTGTTGATGTCCCACAAAATCTGTTCAAGGCCAATGTTTTGCAGCAGAAAAGAGTAATAGAGATTGTTCACTCTTCAACCATAGTTCAAAATGGAAACACCTAGGTGAGTTTTAAACTTCATTCATGCAAGATACTTTGCAATAAGTATATATCAGCATGATATGCTTACCTACAGACCCCAATTCACAAATCCTCCAGGAAGTTTTTTCAGTTGCCTTCAGGGATACTTTATACCAGTTGAGGGATCTCCCTGGTCTTTGGAAGAATTATGGAATCATTTCAACAGAGGTTTCAGCTTTTGCAAAGAACTGTATCTAATACATGATATTGTCCCTAGTCATTCAGCTGCACTTTTCATTGATGTGACAATATGACTTATGCTTGATTTGTTGGATACAAACTTTTCCTTTTCTCACCAAAGTCATATCTGAACATATAGAGTAAATATTCCAGTCAAGTATATCAAAGACTTGGATGCTTCCTCCCATACCTTAGGGGACTGCAGAGGGCCTCTCTTCAATGTAAGGGTATGTAACTCCAAATTTTGAAGTAGAATATGATTCTTTGAGATATATAACTTTCCCAGCCTCAACACTGTTACATTCTACTGGGAGAACATGCATTCCACTCCAGTATTAACTGATATCTATGTTGTGATCAGTCTAGTTGCCACCTTTTGGCTTTCATACCTAAAGTATATGTTTGAACAACCTAATCAAACATAACTAGATATACACCTAGAATGTCCAGCATTTCTTCAAGTCGTGTGGATTGCCAGAGAGATCTGGTCCCTTGTTCACTACATTTTATTGACAATTGTTTGTTTCAGGCACAGTTCTTCCAATTAATGCCAGAGAAAGTTTAAGATTGGGGACTTATGTGAACTGTGTGACATATGGGACAAGCAGAACTCTTCATCATGAAATTCGTGTAACTTTTTTAACACACTGGACAAAGCCAATGGTTCAGTATCAGTGCCAACAATCTAATTCATTATTGTGAATCTTGTTCTTCAAAACTCCAGAAAATTCTGATTCAAAAAGGCTATTGAAAGCCATGGTCTCAACTATCAACAATAACTAGATGTTTTCACCATCATGTGGTACAAATTCCAAAAATCATAGTATATGACATTCTTCACAGCACAAACTGTTGTTTTGCTGTTCATTATTGACAAATTAGTTCAAATTAGAACTGTTAACATTAACAGGAGTAATGCCACAATTGAGCAATATCCATATTCATGATGTAATGATGTGTATGTAGCAGAATTTCACTGTATGCTTGGTACACTTTCATTATTTTGACAAAATGTTGCATGCAAGTCAAATTAAAAAGTAGAATTTGTTTCGATAATTTGCCTTAACCTAATTGCTTTGGCACTATGCCTTTAAAATTCTCTTAATAAACAATCTCTTGGATTCTCAGGATACTCTTAATACATGATTAAATCCATGCATTTTTTGCAGACTAATCAATAACAAACTGTTTGTCATAAGTTCCTTCAGCATCAAATATATTTGATTAGGAGAAAATTTAATGGATTAAATAATAATTATTCCTAATGTGCAAAGTCTGTACAATTGTCTCAAGCACACTAATGGTCCATAATGCTGGTGCTTATTCCAGTTCATATCAAGGTAAGTTACCCAGTACATGCCATATCTCTGTAGGACACCAGTCCATTGAAGGTAAACACCTCATAGCAGTTTGTTTTTCATTAGAGTATTATAATCTTTAACTTGCAAAGTCTTGAATTGCTGAAACTCATAATACGCAGCAGAATATGGATTTAATGGAGTGAAGTTTCCATGAATAATATTTCCTGGCAGGTGGCATCCATGCCGTGCTTCTGTACATCAAGGTAAAATGGAGAGATTGTGATGGGTGCCATGCTTCTCAGTACATAGTGGTATTATCCATAGATGAATTATTATCATAACCTTAGAATGGATCCTTTGTACACAGTGTATGTTGCTAGAACATGCTGCTGCTTACTTACAGAATCATGGAGAACATAATATAATGAAATTTTTTTTTGTAGTATTTGTGTGACTTTGTTTTTTTTCCAGATTGCCCATCATTATCAAGAGACACATTTTTGCCAGCTTTACCTGCAACATCTTCATGTTACATACCTGATTATTGCACTGGTATTGAATGCTGCCTTGATGTTCCTCTTATCAAGAGAAGTATCCATGTCTATGTGGAGTTTGATGTCTGCAAGCACAAGATGAAACTTGGAATAGAGAATTTCAACACTAATATAATGCTGTTCAACTTTGACTGGGGCCTGAAAAAGACTTTACAGTTGCAAGGAATTTTCCAAGTAGAGTGAGTAGAAATGCCTTTACTAGATTTTCATCCATCAGCAATTACTTTTTACTGCTTAAACTTGTTTTTTCAATAGTGTTATTGTTGATAAAGCCTAATAAATGGTATAACATTCCAAAAGTGGTATAACGTTCCTAATAAGTGTTATAACTTTCCAATGTCTTTCCCTGAAATATTTAGCACAGCATCATAACTACCAACAATTGAGATACAAGAGCTCTAGACTAATTACTTTATTCATCCATCTCTCCATCCATTCTTCTGTTTGTTCATTAATCGCTCTTCTTGTAACCACCATAGTTTTTCATCCTGTGCACATAAATGGATGCCAATAGGTATGTAAAGTGATTATTACATGTAGATTTTATCTTCCTTAGTACAAATATCATGTAATGGACCCAGATGACTCTTAAAGGTTTTGTTTTGTTGTAATTGTTATTTTGGGGTTTAACACCATTTTTCAGCACACTATAGGTTATACATGGAGGCCAGTATTAATTGCGGATGAAGAACCCAGGAAACCCCCCCCCCCCCCAGAAGGAACTACCAACCCACGAGAAGTTACTGGCAAGTTTTCTCACATAGCCACATTGGCTGAATCTGAGACTAGCCCACACAGACAGAGGTGAGATGGAAGTGATCAATAATGGAGAGAACTTTAGACTACTAAGCCACTCAGGACCCTGTTTTGTTTTGTGAATTGCCCTGTTAATGCCTGTCCTCTGGACTTTACTTTCTTCAACATTACTTTACCAGTTTTGATGGATTTCAATTTTTTAGACCTTCAATGAATTTAATGTTGCATTGCATAGCATAAGTTTTAGGAAATATGGCCCATTTTTCAGAATTCGGTTTATGCAGCATAATACATGTATTACTAAATATTTGATGGTTTTTAGTTGAATTTGGTATGCAACTTTATATTCTAAACACCTTTAATGAGTTTGATTTCCACCATTTCATGGTTTTATTTACAGAGTTAATGCTGTCTGATTGACTATCGTTTTGACAGGTTTTTGCAGCATAAGTTAACCAAGGACTTTTTGGTTTGAAATTAAGCTTTATTTTTAGGAGGCATTAATGAGTTTTATTTCTGCATTCCATAACAATTTGCAGATGTTATACCCCCAGAGTGCTGTTCCTTCTGAACTATAAGTTTACCTAAGTTTGATTCATTAGAATGAAATCTAGCTTGCAACTTTAAATTTATTTGATATTGGAACAAATATAAAATTCAACCTTCCGGGAAATAATTATAGGAGTTATTGTCTCTAAGTACATGGTATTCATAGTAACTGGGAAATTTGGAAAAAGAACAAAAGCTTTTCCAGACAGAAGGAAAGCTTTTTTAGTTATTGCTTTTTTAATTATTGCAAATATCGATGAAAGTAGGGGGAAAAACAGAATGTTCAGCTGCCACTTGATCACAATAATTTGTAGAAAGAATCTGATTTAATTGAACAGTTAATTTACCAGAATTTTTAAATCCTGAATAAAAGGATGAAAAAGGATGAAAAAGACAAGAATTTGAAGCATATCTTGGCAAAAAGATTATTGTGCCTATGTGTTGAATTGAAATTTTTTGAGGTAGCAAAGTGTGTATCATTGTCAATATATATTGTCAAGTATCCTGACAGCTAGTAAAAAAATATAATAAATCAAAGAATATAGATACTGCTTTATGAAATGGTGGAGATGTCTGCCAGCTTTTTGACAATGCAAATAAGTTGGAGATTGTCAATACTTTTAGGGTCCACACAAAGGGTTGCTTCGAGGTAAATAGTCACCTTAGACCCTGTCATTTCACCTAAAAAAAATCCCTTAAAGCAAAGTTCTCTTTACTTTGTATTGATTTCATGACATTCCCCCAATCTCCTTTTGTTTTTAATATTTACATTATAATCAGAGTAAACAATTGACTGTTCATAAATTTTCCCTCAAAAAAGAAGATGAGGAGTTAGAAAAAGAATTTTTATCTTTTGTAGTCAATTTTGGTGCTAATTTGAAGATCATAAATGTCTGAAATTACATTGTGTTCTATATAATTCTTGACAAAAATTCACATACAATCAATGAAAAACAAGTGAAAAATTGAATTTGTGTAGACCAATCAGAAACAGATCTTAATCCATTGGATGTATTAATCACTTTGTTTGATATTTCATTTTATATATGTATGAATAGAGACTCCCTTCTATGGAAAGTGTTGCTGATTTTCGAAATCAATTTTTTTTCAAGGTTACCATTTTAACCCTCTTCTATGGAAACTGTTGCTTATTTTCAAATTTAACTTATTTTCAAGGCTGCAATATTATGTTATATAAGAAACTCTTTTGAAGCAATATTAGAAAAGTTGTAGAATTTTGTTTATAAATGTCTAATAGTATTGAATCAGCATTTGTTCATCTAAGATGAAGATATGAGAAATCTGTAGTGAATGCTGGAAACTTTGTGTACCCAATTCTCCCTTCTATAACCAGTTTTACCCTACTTGGGCTATAGAGAGGTAATATATGTATTGCCAAAGAATAAAAAAAGTCAAACTTATACAGGGACTTATTATGATTAAATTCAAGGGTAACCAGTTAGCCCTACTTGACATAAGAGTCATCCATGTACCAAGAAATCTACTAATGTTGTAACTGGGCTGATTTTTTATACAAAATCCCATGCTTTGGTTATTCTTGACTACAGTCCACATTCATTAAACGAGACATAACTGGAATTTAAACAAAAAAAACAAGTCCTTTCTTACTGTCCAAATTTAAAACAATCCTTGCTTAAAAAGCTTTCTTCATACCAAAATATAAAGTTAAACAGAGTAACATTTTTATTCTGTAAATTAAAATGAGTTACATCTTAATTTATAAGAATTTCCATTGTTATAACTGTTTCTAGTGATACAATTTTTGGTATATAGTCATATGATTAATTCAAATGTTATAAGACAATCTCAAAATAGAAACAGCCTTTGCTTTTGAAAATGCACATTTTGATTTTAAAAATGCAAATGTTTTAAACCAAAATATTCATACTCAATAGCTGAATGATCTGATTTCACAGAATATATGGCCTCTGGTCACCTTTTCTCTTAATGTAGGCTTTCTGCAGCTAAACTGTACTTAAGAATATTGGACTTGAGTCAAACATAGCATGTAGCTTTATATTTATGAAACCTTGAATGGCTGTCATTTTGAGCATTCCATGGAACAATTTAGAGGAGTTATGGTTCCTAATTTCCAAGACAAGATCCTCGGTTGAAAGCCATATCAAGTAAACTGTACTGAGTGGACCCTTTGTGATGCATTTATTGCCAACCAGTATATTTACAGAATATTTATGTATGTGCTAAGCATATGTTATCAAAGAAATCAATGAATATTTGTTTTTCTCTCAGTTAAATACATCCTTAATTTACCATTATTTGAAAATCTTTATAAAAGTGGTTACCAAGGTATTTACAAACATGTGATTATTCAGAATCATTGATACTTGTTTTCTTTTTATTTGGCATTTTTGTTTAAAAGATTTATACTACTCCAGAAAGTTGAAAATATTCTTATACCAATAGCACCTCTTTCAGAGGTGTCAGCAATACTTACCATAATCAAGTATATGTAAGTAAGTCTCCATGATACAAATGTTATGCTAGAGTATCACACACTGCCATATTTAAAAAAAATGATTTAATTAGATTGGTTCAAATTTAAAAAATGCTTCAAATTAATTTTAAAACCCATATCAATCATATAACCATATCCAAGCAGGATAGTGAAATTTTCAATATATAATTATTATGATTATCTATAATTTGAGAGAATTCTATCTGATTTAATAACTAATTTTGTTTAATTGCATTCATTCCTTTGGATTAGTATAAGAAACAAAAACGCATTTTAATTTCATTTAATGAAAGGATTTGATTTATAAAATGAATTGAACAGTTATAATGGTCTTTTTTTATTTGGTAATGAATTTATCATTGCAGATTTACAGCCTATGATATCAACGCAGAGAACAAGCTGCTGATTGATCTTGAATTTAAAGCTTGTTTCAATACAGACAGGGACTGTGATCTCATTGTGCCAGTGTTTAAGAAGCTTGAGATTTCAAAGTCAATCTGTTCTTGGAATGTAGGATTTATCAAGGAAGGTATGACAGTTACAGTTTGCTAAAATGGTTTCCCTTAAAAAATGGAAAGCTTGAGTTTATTACATTTCTTATCTGCTCGCTCATTTTATTGACCAAAAGTTATTTTTCCATTGAAGTTAAATATATATTTCTGATGTTAAATAATAATAATAATAATAATAATAATAATAATAATAATAATAATAATAATAATAATAATGATAATCATAATAATGATAATAATAATGAGGACTTTGTATAGCACCTAATCTTTAGAAGCTCTAAGTACTTTACAACATCTATAATGATAAGACCACCACAAAAAAAAATAAATAAAAAAAAACAAAAAAAAAACATGAAATTAGAAAGCATAATATTCCTGAAAATATTTAAATAACAATAATTTATATTTATGAGTACAAATTCTTTCTAAATTTAAAGTGAAAATTCATTCAATTTCATCTCTTATTACACATGCATGTGATACGTTTTACATTTAAATATTGAACTTATAGGCAAGTTCTAAGTTTGTTCATATGTTTTTATTAACAACTTGCTGTATATTTTTATAAAGATCAATATCATAGTAAGTCATATGGCAGGATTTATTAGTATCATATTTTGAATTATGTGAATTTTGGCAGATCACTTCATTAATTACTTTTTGAAAAGAGTTAGAGCTCTTTTGTTCTAGGCTTACATGTTTTAATTGATTGTCATGAATCTTGGTAAATATTCAGAGGTTATCCCCTATAGATATCTGTTTCAACAAATCACCATGATTTTGAAACATTTGGTAGAGTTAATGCTGTTTCTGCAGCTTTATGTAGTCTGTAACACAATCTCATTAGTACAACTAATCCTGCATTCTTTGATGGATTGCCATGAAAATTGATAAACATGATCTTTATGCTGATAAACCTAATTGTGTTCCCTCAGTTTTTATAAGAGTTATTGCCCTTTATTTACTTCTGACTTAATCTAGTTGTATGACATATTCTTTTGAATTCAGTTAGTTTCACAGATTTCATTGGATCATTGTGAAATATAGGAAATGTTATGATCATGATCCGAAAATGTGCATAGCAACAAATCCTTTTGCTTGGGTGATTAGAAAACAATTGTGACCCTATAAGTGCCTGATGTAGTAGTGTATGACAGAATCTTGTGAACACAACTAGTATCACAGCTTGCAGTGGATTACTGTGACACTGTATACATGTTATTTAAAGTGCACATTTTGACAAATAAATTTTTTCTTGCAATTTTTGTTGGACTTATCATCATTTATGTCCTGCAGTTGAACGCATCTTTTCTTGTCAGTTGTTCAACTTTTTCACCACTAAGTAACTTTGTATGTAATATAGCCTTCAGCACTTAAGTAGCTTTGGAAAGCAAAATGATTGGTAGATTTTCAAATAAGATAATATTGAATTTTTTTTTAACACTATCTGGCTGCATTAGGTCTTAAAAAAAGGTTTAAACTTTTATTCTTTACTCAAATTTGCATATCTGTTACAGCTGTTACAAAAAATAGAGGTGCAAACAGGCAACAGAAGTAGTAATTAATGAATTACTTCCTAGGAAAACTGGAAAGTTCCTAAAAACTTGTTCAATTGATCCCAATATTTCCAGTAGCAACACAAGTCTTGCTTTCAGGTATTTTATGGATAGAATTTTGTCAAATTCTTATTAAACTATATTATGAATAAAACACAATAAGAACATTATCTTTTTTTTATCAACATACATGTAACCATTATTGAATTGTCCCCACCAGACTACACAGGTAAGTCTTCACTGCCTGTAATAAATAATCATTTGCAGCTTACACCTTCAATGTCCTCTTCAGTGTCATCACTGTCACTCACAAATGCATTCCATTGCCTCTAGAGACATTTTATCTCATTTTCATTCAACTATACTAGGTCACAACTGCTAAAATCCTCTAATAACTCAAAATATGATAATTCATTCTCATGTAATCTTGCATTAAACTCCAGCTTTTTGGATAAAATTCCCCATTGGGAAAACACTTTTAAATTGCCTTCTTTGTTTTGCTATTTATAGTTGCATTCAAGATAAACACAACCAATTTTCCAAATATGATATTTACATTACAAGAAGAAAGTTTATAGCGTATCCTGAAATTTATGTTGTTGGGTAAAATGACTGGTAAAGCAATCCATAAACAGACTTACTTTTCCTAAACTGCTAAATTAGTCAATAGTGGTGAAAGGCTTTTCAATCCTCTGGTTCTAACTCCAAGTATAATATATACTTGCTTATAAAAATGTTCCAACTAAAAACAACACAGAGCCTTATTTGCTATCACAGCACACTGGCAGATAAAGTGAATTTTACTATAGGGAATATTAGAGAAGTAAGGGGTTGAATACCTTAAACCTCAAATATACAACACCTAAGGTATCTAAATAAAACCTTTTTCAGCCAATGCTTTATTTATTATGTTACAAAAAATGTTGTAAGCATATTTATTCAGTTACATTATAAGAAATGCAAACAAAAAATAGAAAATGGACGACAATCAACTCTGAAAATTATGCAGCTGAGAAATATCATAAAATTTGTTTAAAAACAAAATATGGTCTTAAACAACATAACATCATGAGATGCTTCTGATCAGAAATCTACATCATGTGTGTGAATAATAATAATAATAATAATGAGGACTTTGTATATCGCCTAATCTTTAGAAGTTCTAAGCGCTTGATGATATGACTACTCTACAGAAAAACAAATGACAAAAACAATGAAATTGGAAAACATAAAAAATATGCTGAAAACTTATAAGATACAAAACGTTATTAGGTCTCTAAGTTTGTCCTTGCAGTCGAAAAAGGTGAGTTTTTAGAGCACTCTTAAAAGGGATTGCTGTGTATTTGTGTCTAATTTCAATGGCAATTCGTTCCACAATGCCTGGCCCTAGTATGCAATAGAACGTCCATATGATTTCGTTTTCACAGTGGGAACAATATGATATGATAGTATATGATTGTCAGAAGAACAGCGTAAGTATCTTGCTGGTGCATACACATGGGTAAGGCCGGATAGGTATGTTGGACTGGAGTCTGTCAGTGAAACATTGCACAGAAAACAAATTTTGTGTTTGATTCTGTATCGAATTGATAGTCAGTGTAGGGTACAGAGCAGTGGTGAGGTGTGCTCTGATCGAGGTACTCTAAAGATGATCCGTGCAGCTGTGTTTTGAACTTTTTGAAGTTTCTGGAGTAAATATTGTGATGAACCAGACAGAATTGAGTTACAATAGTCCAGTCTTGAAAGTACTAATGAACACACAAGTGTTTTAGTGGCATCAACAGAAAGATCTTTACGAATGGAACTGATGCATCTCAATTCAAGATATGCAGCCTTGCATATGTGCATGATATGTTGGTGCAATGTGAGAGTACTGTTTTGAGTAACATCTAAGTTTCGTACCGAGAATTTAATAATGGTGTTGCTGATATTTATTGTCTGAAGTAAAAGATGTGAATGAGAAAGTCTTTGTGTTGTGATCAGAATAGCCTCAGTTTTATCATCATTCATCTGCAGCTTGTTACATGTTATCCATGATTTCACATCATAAATGCATCTCTCTACTCCATGGATGGTAGTATCATCTTCAGTTGGCTGTCTAGACTTGTATATTTGGGTGTCATCAGCATACAACTGCTGAGACACTGGGTGATGATCTATAACACTTGAGAATGACTGAGTGTATAGAATGAAGAGAACATGTCCAAGAATAGACCCCTGTGGAACACCACAACATATGTCAACTGGGCTGAAATGTATTCCAGTTGAAGATATAATTTGTGTTCTGTAGACTAAGTAGGACTTAAACCACTGTAAGGCTATATTCTGAATGCCAAAAAACATGCTGGAGATGGTGAAGTAATATATCATGGTCTATTGTGTCAAATCCTGCAACCAAATCAAGGAGGATGAGGACTGTAATCTTTCCACTATCCAAAGCAGAGAGAATTTCATTAAATACTTTCAGAAGAGTAGTTTCCGTACCGTGGCAAGGGCGGTATGCAGACTATACATTGCTAAAAAAAACTGTTTGAATTTAAATGAGATACAAGTTGGGTTAGAACAACCTTTTCTAAGATTTTTTATATGAATGAGAGATTAGAAACTGGGAGGTAGTTCTTTAAATCGTTATGGTCAAGTGATGGTTTCTTCAGCAGAGGCTTTATGATGGCAGTTTTGAAAAATGAAGGGATTTCCCCCGATGAGAGAGAGATACTAATAACATCAGTTAGTGAAGGCAATATTGGGTCTAAGCACTCAAGCAGCAGTGATGTCGAAATTGGATCAAGTTCACAAGACTTTGGTGCACTCTTCATCACGATTGTTCATACTAAATCAATAGAAACAGGTTCAAATGCTCGTAATGGTTGTTGCTGAAATTCTTTATCATAACTGTATGGTGATGAGTCAGTTGAAATTGTGCTTTCAAGCGAATCTCTAATGGTTTGTACTATTTCATTGAAGAAATTTGCAAATTGTTCTGTTAGTCTACTTGAGTTAAGGTAGTTGGAAGTGATGTACATTTGTTCCTTGATATTTGTTTGTTAGTTAATAGTGTTTATTCTATTTGGATTAGTACTATTTGTGAAGATATGTGGTTTTGGACATAATTTGGTTTTTAAATGGCTTACATTGATGTGTTAAGTTTATCACTGTTTTTTTCCCTTTTTTTTTCTTCTGAAATTGCTAAAAGCTTACATGATGAGATGTCACTCAGATGCTAATAATATGTAACTAATATTTCAAACTGAAAACGAGATGTTTTATCGATAAAAATAATAGCTTGACATTACTCAGTGCCATTGAATTATGCTATTAATGTCAGGTAGCATTAGCCTTATGTGGATCCCAAATTTTTTATCAATTTTGGGAGTTAATTTAACAAAATTACTTTAAACTTGTTTCAACTCTGAATAGAAAATATAACTTGCAAGTATATTTATCAAAATTAGGTGTTTATATCATTGTATTTAATGTTACTCATGATCTGATATATGATATGTACAACAGAAAATGATAGGTTTAAAAAAAAAAGAAGTTAAAGTTTTATATTTTGATTTGATTTGATTTTTGAAATCTTATTCAGACATAATTGAATATATAAATACCATGCAGTGAAGGAAAGAACATAATTTTCATAAACTATCACATAAACTAATTGTATTACTTTACATTTGACTTGTGTTTTCATTACACCCCCCCACCACACACACACACACACACACACACACACACACACACACACACACACACACACACACACTCTGCATAAGTAACCTCTCAAAAAAGGACACGGTAATGAAAAGCCACAATATCCTTGCTCCCAAAAGTTGTGCCTAGTTACCATTTTTCTCCTTCACCAGATAATTTGGCATAATTTATTCACAGAGAGAGAGAGAGAGAGAGAGAGAGAGAGAGAGAGAGAGAGAGAGAGAGAGAGAGAGAGAGAGAGAGAGATACCTAATAAACAAATAAAACTACTGTACTACTTGGTATTAAGGAAATTATATTAATACTGAAGTGATAGATAATTCTACTTTTTTTCTCAGATTTCTCACTAACATATTGGCTTAATGATCTTGGCCTCAACTCTACTGATGATATGACCCAGGTTTTTGCTGATCGTTTGCTAGATGAACTTGGTTTGTCTGATTACCTCAGTGGTCAACAATGTAGAATCGATACAGAATCCATATCCAGCAGTGGTAAGTGTTATTCCTGACTTTGACTTGACTAATTGACTCAGTCATATCTCTTGAACTATTTTCTTCCTATTTATCTCAAAGTAAAGGACATATGGTGGAGGATACTTCTTTTACCACATTCCATTTTTCCATCATGTTGGCATATATAACATGTGTCATATGTTAGTAAGAATCATTAATTTGTATTTGTAAGTTTCAAAATTAATTTGTTAAAAGAAACAACTTTTTTGTTTAAAAAGTAATGATAATTTTTACAATTAATTTCTAAAGAACACTGAAAACATGCTGTTAATATAATTAAATTTGTAACAAGATTACTTGGGAATTTCCATAATTCCTTGCTGACATAATGTATCGAAGTAGTGGTACAGTGAAAAACTACCATAATTGTGCATACCACCAGCATTAGATACCATGGCAAGCCATTATATCAGTAATACCACAGCAAACCATTATACCAGTAATACCATGACAAACTATTATACCAGTAATACCATATCAAACCATATACCAGTAATACCATGGCAAACCATTCTTCCAGTAATACCATGGCAAACCATTATACCAGTAATACCATATCAAACCATATACCAGTAATACCATGGCAAACCATTCTTCCAGTAATACCATGGCAAACCATTATTATACCAGTAATACCATATCAAACCATATACCAGTAATACCATGGCAAACCATTATACCAGTAATACCATGGCAAACCATTATATAAGTAATACCATGGCAAACCATTATACCATTATTACCATGACAAGCCATATACCAGTAATACCATGGCAAACCATTATTCAAGTAATACCATTGCAAACCATTATACAAGTAATACCATGGCAAACCATTATATATGTAATTCCATGGCAAACCATTATACCAGTAATATCATAGCAAACCATTATACCAGTAATACCATGACAAACTATTATACCAGTAATACCATATGAAACCATATACCAGTAATACCATGACAAACCATATACCAGTAATGCCATAACAAACCATATACCAGTAATACCATAGCAAGCCATTATTCAAGTAATACCATGACAAACCATTATACAAGTAATACCATGGCAAACCATTATACAAGTAATTCCATGGCAAACCATTATACCAGTAATATCATGACAAACTATTATACCAGTAATACCATATCAAACCATGTACCAGTAATATATTCCATGGCAAACCATTCTTCCAGTAATACCATGGCAAACCATTCTTCCAGTAATACCATGGCAAACCATTATACCAGTAATACCATATCAAACCATATACCAGTAATACCATGGTAAACCAATATACAAGTAATACCATGGCAAACCATTATACCAGTAATACCATGGCAAACCATTATACCAGTAATACCATGGCAAACCATTATGCCAGCAATACCATGACAAACCATATACCAGTAATACTATGGCAGACCATTATACAAGTACTGGTAATAGCATGGCAAACCATTCTACAAGTAATAACATGGCAAACCATTATACCAGTAATACCATGACAAACCATTATACCAGTAATACCATGGCAAAAACCATTATACAAGTATTATCATTGCAAACCATTATACCAGCAATACCATGGCAAACCATTATACCAGCAATACCATGACAGACCATTATACAAGTACTGGTAATAGCATGGCAAACCATTATACAAGTAATAATATGGCAAACCATTATACCAGTAATACCATGGCAAACCAATATACCAGTAATACCATGGCAAACCATTATACCAGTAATACCATGGCAAACCATATACCAGTAATACCATGGCAAACCATTATACCAGCAATACCATGACAAACCATATACCAGTAATACTATGGCAGACCATTATACAAGTACTGGTAATAGCATGGCAAACCATTATACAAATAATAATATGGCAAACCATTATACCAGTAATACCATGGCAAACCATTATACCAGTAATACCATGGCAAACC
The DNA here is from genome assembly GCA_029339505.1 of Unio delphinus. Lineage (NCBI taxonomy): Eukaryota > Metazoa > Mollusca > Bivalvia > Unionida > Unionidae > Unio > Unio delphinus. The sequence goes on from JAQISU010000173.1 coordinate 5,550,826, forward strand.
ATTATACAAGTATTACCATGGCAAACCATTATACCAGCAATACCATGGCAAACCATTATACCAGTAATACCATGGCAAACCATTATTCCAGTAATATCATGGCAGACCATTAATACCATGTACCTCTAGCTCAATGTGTTGTGACCTCAAAGCAATTGATGGTTAGACAAGCATTTGTTTCTCCTTTGAATACATTCCCCAATCACATTAACATTAACATTAGGGATATAAGCCTGCTATCTCGCGAATCCAGCCCTACCAAAAGACGAAAATTCGTTTTTTCTATGTCCTATAGACAAAGAGCATTAACTCTTGCACCTTACCTCTTCTTGCCACCGCTAGGTGTCGCCAGTTTTTAAGCTTCGCTTGTACTGTGCAACCAAGTTAAATTTGGAATTATTGTGTTGGATAATCATTCTTCTACAGGTTGTATACATTATTTTACAATATTTTCAAAATTTGAGTGACTGTCACCTTTATGGACTTCGTCTTTGAACAACCATGTTGCAACGTGGACAGAGCACACTAATGGCTTTACTCGTGTTGTCATTTATGAGTTCACGCGGCACTGAATAATTGTGCTTACTCTGTTAGTAACGGTTATGGTATTATCGAATTAATATCATGCTGAATAGCTAATTTGTGCTTTGTTTTCTCTTCTTTTGTCATTTCAGTAGAATGTCTTTGGATGACCCTGTTGCGACACGCTAATGGTGGTACTTGTGTTGTCATTTACGAGTTAACACGGCACTGAATAATTTTGCTTACTCTGTTAGTAATGGTTATGGTATTATTGAATTAATAACATGCTGAATTGCTAATTTGTGCTTTGTTTTCTCTTCTTTTGTCGTTTCAGTAGAAATGTTAACAACAAATGCATGAACGGCAAAAAGTGTGTTGGCAATGTGGCAATGAAAGAAAATAATGTTGACAAGGTACAACAATCTGCCTTTGAACAGATGCATCGTTGGGTCCAGGGAACTATGGCATAGCTATTAACATCATTTGGGGGAGTGTTCCCCCAATTTTAGGCTGACCAGTGGACGCAAGTCCACCCACATGTCCGAGCATGGCCTTCAGGCCTGTAAATCAGGACGCATGGGGTTTTTACCGGATCCATTGGATCTATTTCATTATACATCCTCGATGTCACCGGTCATCAAGCCATCCCATTGTATTGATAAAACGGTCCAACCAACTATGATTTATGGGAATTTTAGTGAAAAAAAACGTCCATCAAGCTGTACCACCTGCAACATGCCAATACTATGATGGAGATTTTAGTGAGAAATCTATCTGTCCAGCCAAGACATGGCAGCGTCCGGGAACCGGTGATAGCCGGACCGTCGCTGACATTCCGGCAGACCACATGCCAGACAAACCAGCTGGCAGTGCCATCCCAGTATGGAGACCTTATTACTCAAACGGGCCAACCAACTATGATTTATGGTGATTTTAGTGACAAATCCGTCTGTCAAGTCGTACCGCCGGCAACATACCAATACTAGATTGAGATTTTAGTAAGAAATCTGTCCGTCCAGCCAGGCCATTGGAGTGGCCGGTACCGGTGATAGCCGGACCATCGTTGACATTCCGGCGAATCACACGCCAGACTAACCAGCCGGCAGTACCGTACCAGTATGGGGACCTTATTGCTAAAACGGGCTGACCAACTATGATTTACGGGGATTTTAGTGACAAATCAGTCAGTCAAGCTGTACCGCCGGCAACGTATCAATAATATGATGGAGATTTTAGTGAGAAATCTGTCCGTCCAGCTAGGCCTTTAGAGCGGCCAGTACCGGTGATAGCTGGACCGTTGCCGACATTCAGGCCGACCATTCGCCAGACAAACCAGCCGGCAGTGCCGGCTGTCCATGTGTTCACAGCTTCTCTACAAGGGAGAATTAGTGAAGTTGTCAATTATGGTGGAATTGCATCATCTGTGTCACCTGGTATGCTATACAGAGATGCAAGCTGTATCAGAACCAATGTTCCCTCTGAGCAAATGGTAGATGTGCGCAAGCATTACAGGGATGAGAAAAATTTAAAGTTGGATTGAAGAAAAAAAAAATTACAATTCAGCTGCGAGTGGATGCATGAGTTGGCCAGAACATGAGTTGGCACACAGTGAGTGTGATCCCCTCCCCTGTCCTCCTCTCCCCTCTTCACGGATGTACCGTCAGATCGGGAGAGGAATGCCTTTCTAAAAAACAAAATAACAAAAAAAGTAAACCCTGCAATAGCCGGGGTTTTATTTTTGGCTGTTTCTTATCCAGAGACCATGCCTCAACCAATACATTTTATCCCTGAAATTCAATGTGGCTATGGCATGATCAATCCGTCTTTCCATCCAACGGGACAGGTATGCCGTCAGTCTAGATATGACCGACGCATATTTTCATGTCCATGTTTACCGAGTCATGGACATTTCTCCATTGTGCTTGTCGGGACTCGGTTTATCAGTTCCAGGTCATACCTTTTGACCTCAAGATCAGCCCTTGGGCTTCTACCAAGATTATGGATTGCGTCGTCATTCTGTTCCGCTCAACTTCATCTATAGTGACTGCAGTATACTTGGACAACATCCTCTAGAAACATATGTTAAGTTCTACTCTGCTCAAAGGCAGAAACTCTCTTCTATCACTTTTAGATCATCTAGGCTTTCTTTTGAACTGGATAAAGTCCGATCTCTGTCCATCCCAGAGTTTTGGTCCATCTGGATATGGAGTTTCTCACCGATCTGAATCTGGTAAGACTTCCTCGCATTCGAGATCATCCGGATAGTCAAACTCGTAGAGTCCGTTCCAACAGGATGTGCATTTCAGCAAGAGAGTTCTTGCAACTCCTTGGATTATTCAGTGAGGCGGCGGACTTGATCCCGCTCAGCCATCTTTTTATGTTCCCCTTACAAAGGATGCTATTAGCATAATGGCGCCCTTTTTCAAGTACCCTCAATCACACAATTATGATCACGCCAGAGATTAGATCATTCTTGCGTCAGTGGTACAACCCCTGTTGGCTGTCCACAGGGATTACTCTGGAGATACCCCAGGCTGAGATAACGGTATGTTCCGCCGCCAATACCTACGGTTGGGGTGCCCACCTGTTACTGGACTTTGATACCGTCAGCGGCATGTGGGTGTCAGGGGAGAGCCCTCTCCACATCAACCTTTCAGAAATAAAGGCTGTCATCAATGCCTTTCATTTCTGGCAGGATCAACTCTTATTCAGAACTGTCCTCCTTATGTCAGACAACTTTGTGGTGGTGACTTGCCTCCTGAAAACAAGGGAAAACGAATCACCAGACCTGTGCAATCTGATCTGGCAGTTTCTACATTGGTGCGACAATCTTCACCTCAATGTACAAATCAGACATATTCCTGGCAGACTCAATGTCTTGGCTGACACTCTATCCAGTCATTCATACGGAATGGTAACTCCATCAATCGGGCTTTCTTCCAATCTGCACACTTTGGGGATGTCCGATGATCGATCTTTTGCAACAAGGTGGAATCGCAAGTTGTCCACCTTTCTCTCTTGTTCCACACCCAGATGCTTGGGCCGTGGATGCTCTGTCAATAAGCTTTGAGGGGTTGTGGGCATTCTCCTACCCTCTCACTTTCTTGGTGCTGAAAATAATTCAGAGGTTAAGGGGTCATAACTGTCAGATGATTCTGATTGCCCCTCTCAGATGGAACAACTCCTGGGTCTCCGATCTACTCGATCTGGCAATAGATCTACCCAGGAAGATTACAGTCAGCCCAAATCTTCTCAAGCAGCTGCGGTCACGAGTGTTCCACCCCTGTCTGGACCGTCTTTATCTTCACGCTTGGCTTTTGTCCAGATGGCCTTGCAAGATAAGCAATTTAAATCTTCGATTGTGAAGAGAATCTCAAGAGCAAGAAGGCCCTCTACTCTGAAGGCTTACAAGGGAAAGTGGCATGTTTTTAGGGACTGGTACCATATCATTAACATTGTTCCTTTGAGTGTCACAATCCCTCAACTGGCAGACTTTTTCTCTGGCTTTTCGAGGAGAAACAGTTGGCCTCAATTACTATCAAATGCTACTGCACCATGATATCAGACACATTCTGCCATCATGGTAAATGTGATATCAGGCATGACAAAGATCTGTCAGATCTTTTAGCCACTTTAGAGTTCAGTCGACTAATATTCCTCACCCTGTTTCCAATTGGAATCTGTCCTGGGTTTTAACATGGCTCAATTCAGACAGTATTGATTCTTTAGTCCACACTTCGTTAAAGCTACTATCATACAAATCGGGTTTCTTGATAGTCTTAGCTTCAGCATGCAGGGTGAGTGACTTACAGGTTCTTTCCAGTGACCCGAACTATCTTCAGTTCAGATCAGATGGTTTGGTGGTCCTCTTGATGCAGCCAGGCTTCGTAGCCAAAAAAAATAAAAATAGGGTACCATCCATTGGCAATCAAAGAGTCGTCATTAGCTTGCTTTCTTTTATAGATAAGTCAGGAGCAGCAGCCATGCAAGAGCCTTTTTGTGCACTCTAGCACCATTTAAATGCACAGAGGTGTGTCAGGTCACATTCAATCACATCTTTCTTCTGGTGATAGCTGGGAAATGGGATATCACCATTCAAGCCCTTGCTTCATGGCAGAAGTTGGTTATATGCTCAGCGTACTCTCAGGTTTCACATGATCAGAGTCACCTCATGCAGATTACAGCTCATGAGCTTAGAGCCATCTCAGTGCGCCTTGCATTCGAATGCAATGTTTCTATCCAAGATAAAATAAAAGCTGTTGGCAGGCTTGCAGAGTCAACCTTCAGTTTTATCTCAAAGATTTGTCCTCGCAGAGGCAAACCTTGAATCTAGTTGATCCGGTGTTGGCAGCCCAGATGCCCACCAGACCCATTTATAACAATCAGCACAGCCTATTAGATTTGCTGGATTTGCCAGAAATTATTTTTGTAGGTAAGAAGATTTCAATAACTATCTTCTTAACCATATAAAGGGTCACAAATCACGTGACCCTGGGCTGTGTTGCTGATTAAATTAGGATAACGGGTTATCGTTCAAATGGGGAATCCAGCCATCATTCCATAGTGGATACCAGGGGTAGAGGTAGGATGCTCAGCATTCCCTCCTCCTATTACCTATTCTCCTAATGTTAATGTGATTGGAGAACGTATTCAAAAGAAGAAAGCAAACTTTTAAGTAAATTATGTTTCTCCGAGAATACTTGCCCAATCACATTACTTATAAAACCCTCCCAACCACCCTGCCATGCGAGCATCCTTGTATGGTATTTATTGCTCAGCTTAAAAACTGGCAACACCTAGCTGTGTCAAGGGGAGGCAAGGGGCAAGAGTTATTGCCCTTTGTCTATAGGACATAGAAAAGACGAATTTTCCTCTTTTGGTAGGGCTTTATTCGTGAGGTAGCAGGCTTATATCCCTAATGTTAATATTAATGTGACTGGGTAAGTATTCTTGGAGAAACATAATTTACTTAAAAAATTGCTTTCCTAATTTTATTTTTAGTACAGTTTTTGTTTTTAATTTATTGCAATTGATAATATATCATATGTCTGATTATATTTCTGTGTAAACAAAACCTCAACACACACCTATTGGTTCATTACTTATTTTAGCTTTGAACATATTTTTGTGCACAAAAGACAAAAGCAGGCAACCATTTTAGCTAAAGGGACTTGGAAAATAAATTTAAAATATCTTGCTGATTTTTCATCTTTCAGAAAAGATTTGTGCTATTCTATGCAGTAGATAACACTGCAAAATACAACCATGAGTTCCTCAGTGTATTAAATATAAGGAAATTTGTTGACTTAATTTAATTTGAGAGAAAGAGAAGAAAATGTGTATCTTACCCGTGGAAAGAGAACATTTCATTCAAAACTGTTTACATTGCCTCATACTGTAAGACTTTTTCCATGCTGTTGATTTGTAAACTGTATGCAGAATGAAACTATTCAAGTGTTGAAGAATCTAGAAAATTAACCCAGTATTTTTGTTGTAGTTAGATGACATGGAAGCGCAAACCATGATCTTTCTTTATAGTTTTAAAACATGTATCATGAAGTGGAATGAAGAGAACTACATAATACAATGGTTGTGTATATGAAATATAGCACACATTGAGCAATCTTTCAGTGCTGTTGAGATTTCCAGTTGTCTGACCTGATGAGATTTGCATGACTGATTCAGATATAGCAATATTCACACTACAAGTGACGTATTTGGAGATAAAGAAAAGTTTATAGGTGATTGGTGTTGTCACATTTGGCACTGTACTAGTCATTGTCATAAAAGGCTGAAAAGTGATGCATACAAATAAATAAATCAATATAAACTTAAGAATTGATGACATCTGATTTCTCTCCTTTCACATATTTGTCTATAATTGAAGTACTCTCTTTGTTTCAGTCTCTGTCACTGTTTCCCACAATCTTTCCAAACAGTATTTTTCTGTTCTCACACAAGCATCCAGTAAACAGGAATTTGTTAGAGTTTATGTGGGCTTGCAGTTTTGGAATTTGTAATAAGTGATTCATTGTTGAAGTAAAATGTGAAATTTACATACCTAATTAAAATAAACATGAGTTTTGATTAACTGATGGATTTTGGGTATTTGAATAGTCGTGCTAGCTGCAGAACACGTCTGGGAAGTACATTAGCAAACTGGTAATGCTCATTCCAGTGGCTACTTATAGTTTATGTACCATCTAAGTCATCCATTGCATGACTACAGTGGTCAGATATGCCAACTATCAGTACATGTACATTGTTGTGGAAAATCATTTTTCAGTGCTAATATAAAGTATAATAAAAAAAATATTGAAATATTTTTGTGTGGATTTATGTTTCTTTATACCTTGTACTTAAAACTTAAAATATTTTGAAAATTTATTTAATGAAATATATCAATTAGGGGTTTTATGTTCCTATAGAAACAAATTAGAATTGATAAAAATTTAGTCTTTCAGCTCTGTTTTGATATTTTATTATTTACTCCAGAATGTACCAGTACTCTGTCAATACCACATTTGCCTGACTTATTTATGTGCCACATGGTGGAGAACTGCTCCAAGCTGGAATGTTGTGTAAATGTGACTAGTATCAGAAAATCCTTCAGATTTCACATCTTGCTGGACACATGGAACTACCAATTATCACTAGGAGTGGAAAACTTTATGAGGAATATTTCCTTCCTGAACTTTGACTGGGGCAGCGTTCAGGAGTTCAGCTTCTTTGGTCTTCTCAAGATTAGGTACTGTATTTTTGGTCAGGTTTGATGGCTACTTGATGTTTGATTTAATAATATCTGTGTATTTTAAAATTATGGAATCATTTATTTCATAAATATTGGGACGTTTTAAATATAGGTAGCTACAGTTCTGTTTGGAGTGCTTTTAGAATTTTTAGTTTTAAATTAGCAAAACATACATTTGATATTCATAGAAGTTTTATGTCATTTCTGCTCAAGTCAAATTATTTTTACTGTCCTGTTTTCTAGCTTTAGAACTTTAGAAAAAATGTCACATTGCAAGGTATCCACATTCCACAACAATGAAAATACTTAGAGGTCCTTCTCAATCCTTCTATGTTATTCCAGATTACCAGAAAAGCATGTGCATGGTTCATTTATGAACTATTTCAACATTTATAAATACCTTTAAAGAAACCATTTTGCCGAAATAATTTTAATATCCATAGTTCATGAATGTCTGAAAATACTAGATAAAAGAAACATTATTACTGGTACCAATATTATGGTTGGTTTTTTAAAAGATTTTTTTCTTGTAGGCCATGAAATATTGCTTGAAGCAGTGAATGTTTCAGAGTATTAGTAAAAACTGATAGTTGTAGAGTATCACAAGATTCTGTCTGCAGGCCTCTATTTTTCATTCTGTTTAATAATTACTTGCTCAAAAGAGATAAATTTCAGTTCCTTCTACTGATCTCTTTGTAGATGATGTGACACTTATATGATTAAGAAATTGACTTAAAGAATACTGTACACAGATAGGAAGAATAGTGGAAGAAAAGAAGAAAAGAAATCAGAATTTCTACTGCAGATATATGATCTGACTGTTATTCCTTAAGATTTGGATAATTAACTATTAAACCCATATAAAAATGTTTAAATTTGGCTTTTTGTACTAAGAACACACTTGTGCAAAAGCTCATTTATTTTCTTCTGTGAACATTATCTGCCATAATGGCTTAGTTTGAGAAAAGTACTCTCAATCTACTATGTTTTGTTATGTCAGACCCGCTCCCTGATATCAAAGAGACTTTCTAAGACCCAGAAACCCCCACCTCCGCACGTTTTGGAATATGGCAGATATACTTTTTAAAGGAAAACAACAAACCCACAATGAGATCACCAACCTACTCTTTAATGATGATATGAAATATTATGTTAGCAGATTACCAAAGAAACAAAACCCCCTCAGTCACAACATGGGACACAGAGATTTTTAAGTAGGGAGATCAGTGGAACAGAAATTACACCCCAAGGATACACTTGACATAAAAGCAGTATAACAGACCCTTTATATGTTCAAGGGGCTTTTGTTCTTGACAACAAAGTAGATAAAACCTAAGAGAGAAGAGGAATATTTTTAATTTAGTTTGATTTTATCCAACAGCCTTATACCCGGAAGAAATAACAACATTCTTATGCTGCCTTAAGAAATATTCCAGTCTCAGAAAGACTCCACTTTGTCAATGTTGACTCGGAAAGGAATTATCCATGGAAACAGCAAGTCCATTCCAAACACCTCTGTATCCATACCAAACCCCTCTTTCATTGTTTAGGGTCCAGTCAGCTGCGATGTCAAAAAAGACCCATTTAAGGCAGACATACTTAAAAGATGCTCCCAGTGCATGTGATTGCTGGATTCATGGAAACTGTATGAATTCATACATTTGGATAGCTGTGATGTTCAAGAACTCCTACAGACCAGTGTTAAGTTGCAGATATAAAAATGTACTCTGTGCAATATATAATTTTATTTAGAAGTTCACACTTAGTGTGCTTGAAAACTTGCATTACAGAAGAGTAAATCTGGCATACAAGTTGGTCAAGAACTAATTTAATAAAGTGAAACTTTGACAGTGCTTATGTGGTCTTCAAGGTTGTTTGAGTTTGAGATCCCTGGGCTAAGCTATGTATAAACCCTTCAGACAGCAGACTGTGAAAGTGGGATCTCAATACAGAACAATATTCATACACAGATAAGGAACATAGTCAGGTTAGAAATAATTAACAGTTAGTGCTCTTAGAACTAGAGTCAACATGTTTTAAAGATTTGATTTCAATAGAGGTGTCACAGTGGAGCAGGAAGAGAGAAGAATATTTAAGTTTTAGGAAAATTTTGAACTATTGCCATTTTCTCTGCATCCTCCTTTTTGTTTTTCTACTCCACCCCCTTATTTTTGTAACAAGGGGGGGAAATACTCCATTTGATAAACTGCTGAGTCGATCTCTACATGCTTCATTAAGAAAAGTCTTCACAGTACAGTGTTAACATTTGCAAGATGCTTTCCTATATGTCCCATTTCACATATCTTCCAGGAACTTCTTTTGGTTCACATTCAGAAATACATATTAATTTAAGGCATTCCATTTTGTCTCAGAATCAGTGCCCTAATCTTCACAATATATATGGATAGAGTAGTGTTTTACTTCAAGACTTATTTCTGGTATCAGCAACAAAATCCATGTGAAATCTATAATAATCTGGAGATACCAAATATATTAGCATTCTTGAGGAAATCAACTGATATAATCTGAATGATCACTTCATTTTTAGCTTCCACTTGTATCTACTTGTATCTGTAGCCATTGTGATCAACCAAAGTTAGATTTTTTTGCAGGAACATCTATACTATGTGTCCAGTCCCAGGCAGTTGATTTTCTTTCCATTGATTTAAATAATTTGGATGCCTATACCATCCTATAGTTGTATAAGTTGTGTTTTATGTTGCTTTGTACACTTTTAAAAATTAATTTTCTTGTCAAGAAGTAAAATACCTATATCATGATCGTTCCAGATTTCAACCATATGAGTATGGAGTTCAACATGCATCTGAACAAAGTTTGTCTTTCCCAGGAACGTGTATTGAAAATCATTTCAACTGTACCTCCAAATTTTGTTGAGAACCATATCTAAACTTAACAATTTGTTGGCATTTTGCTTGCTTTAATAGACTGTGGTCATACTTTTTACATAAGTTTGTTAAAAAGCATAAACTATTCCATGAGTCCAGGGTTAGCAATTTAGAATTAAAGGTTGGTTGGGTCATTAGCAGAAGCCGTTTACCTAAATTGTGAAAAGTCTTCATTGAATATTTAATTTATATTTCTGATTTACTATTTCAGGTATCAAATAGATGATCTTAAGGGAGCTGAGATGTTTCTTCTGAATCTGAACTTGAGCATTTGTCTTAGTGCAAATCAGGACTGTGATTACAACTTTATCCTCTTCAACAATGCTAAGTGGGCGAAGACACAGTGGTCATTGGAGACAGGATTTATGGATCCAGGTTTGTAACATCAAGGAGATGATTTGTTTGTTTGTTTGTTTGAATTTTAATGACGCACCAGTACTTTTAGGCTATTTAGCGCCATACAATAGGTTAGATGTTTAAAAATAAGAAAGGTTTAACATCGACCAGCGATAAAAAAAAAAAAACCATAATAGTTAAATATAAAATGGTAAGATGTTGGTAACAGGAAAATATGAAGCTTCCCAATCAATGGGAGATGTAAATGGTGTATGTTGATGATAAGATGTTGTAAATAAGAGGTGGTATTTGCATTAGATAAAAATATTCTAGGTGATGGCATACAAGTTATAGTTTAAAATAGAGATTTACTTCCTTTAGGAAATCTAAAATACAAGTAATTTGTACAGCATCAAAAAGTTCCTTCACGTCATGTACATTATAGTATTTAGCACGCGTAGGTTGCAGGTCGGAACATTCGGTCATAAAGTGCTTAACAGTGAATGGTTCATTACAAGAAACACACTCTGGTGGATCTTTACTTTTTAGTATGTGGGAATGGGTAATGTATGTATGACCTATTCTGATTCTTGCAATGACAACCTCTTCCCTACGGATAGTTCTGTAGGAAGGAGTCCATTCTCCCAGGGTTGGTTTGATGGCATGAAGTTTGTTATTGACCTCATCATCCCATGATGCCTGCCACTTCTGACATAGGTTCTTTTTGATACAAGGTTTAAAATCAGTAAACGGTAATTTAAAATCCGATGGTTCTTGGGATAGAGCCATCTTAGCAGCCTGGTCTGCTTCTTCATTACCTCTAATACCAATATGGTTAGGTAGCCAACAGTATACTATATTGTAGGAGGTACTAAGTTTCGAGTTTTTTTATGAGAATATCGATTAGTCATGGATTATCCAGTTTTCTATGGTGTAGCGACTGAAGTACTGATAATGAGTCACAGAAAAAAATGCTATTTAAAATGCGTTTTTGTTCAATAAATTTCAAAGCAAGGTCTATTGCTCTGATTTCCGCTGAAAATATGGACGCATCGTTTGGCGAGCGCACTTTGGTTATGTGCTTGCCACTAACGAAGGCTGCAGCAGCCTTGTCATCAACCTTTGATCCATCAGTATAAAATTTAGTGTAATTTGTAAAATCGTTGAGAAGTTCATGATAAGAGTTCAGGAATATGGAAGGGTTTGTCTCAGATTTATTCCCATCGTGTAACGTAAAAATCACTTTGGGTTGCTTAAGTAGCCAAGGTGGTATTTTCGAGACAACATTTTCTGAACTGTAGAGAGATTAATTTTGATATTGTCAAGGCTGGATGATGTCCTGATGCCAAATGAAGGTATGGCATTTAGGTTATTTTCATATAAAGTTTTGTATCTTGGTTGAAAAACAGCTGAAAAAGCAGGGTTCAGAGGGTTTGATCTTAACTTCAGAGTGTATTGTGCAGAAAGCATTTCTCTGCGATGCGATAAAGGTGGTTCATTTGCTTCTGCGAGAAGGCTTTCGCATGGAGTTGTTTGAACTGCTCCTCGAGCGAGTTTTATTCTCTGATGATGAATTGGGTCAAGCATTTTCAAATAGGACTTCCTAGCTGAACCATAAACAATGCATCCATAGTCTAGAATGGAGCGGATAAATGTTCTATACAAATTGAGGAGGACCTTTTTATCAGCACCCCAGTCAGTGTGCGCAAATACTTTAAATAAATTTAAAGCTTTTAAGCATTTAGCTTTTAAATTCTTGATGTGTGGTACAAAAGTCAGTTTTCTGTCAAAGATAATACCCAAAAGCTTTGTTTCTTCAACAACTGGATTAAGTGTTCCATTCAGCGTGAGTCTAGGGTCATCATGATGTCTTCGCAACTGACAGAAATGCATGCATACTGTTTTCGATTTAGAAAATTTGAAACCGTTATTACTGGCCCAATTTTGGATCTTATTGATATTTTGTTGGAGTTGCCTTCAATTGTATGCATGTGCTTTGATCGATAACAAATTAAAAATTGTCTACATATAAAGAGCAATCCACACCGGGAGCTAAGCACTTGGTGATGCTATTGATTTTTATATTAAAAAGCGTCACAGATAAAATACTTCCCTGGGGCACACCCATCTCTTACTGGTGCATTCTTACTGGTGCATATCGCAGAGGGTAGAGCCCACTCGTACTTTGAATTCTCTGTCAGAGAGAAAATTGGAGATGAAAGAGGGCAGACGGACTTTTAGACCTAGATCATGCAGGTCATTTAGTATCCCTTACTTCCATGTTGTGTCATAGGCCTTTGTTAAATAAAAAAAAACTGCTACTAAATGTTCCTTCTTGATAAATGCATCGCCACTAAACGTTTCCAGTCTAACCAGATGATCGTTAGTACTACGACCAGAATGGAAGCTGCTTTGGAAAGGAGATGTTAAATTGTTACTTTCCAAGTACCATACAAGCCGAGAATTAATCATTCATTCTATTGTTTTGCATACGCAGCTTGTTAATGCAATGAGCCGATAGCTGTTAGGATCTTCGTTATCTTTGCCTGGTTTTGGAATCGGTATCACTGATGCTTCTTTCCAGCTCTTAGGTACATTATCAACAATCCATAAATCATTAAAGATTTTAAGAAGTAATGTCAGAGAAGATTCTGGGAGGTGTTTCAAGAACTGATAATGTACTTCATCAGGCCCAGCGGATGTATCATGGGCCTTGTCTAATGCCTCCCTAAGCTCCAAAAAAGAAAACAGCTAGTTATAATTTTCAGTGTTATTCGATGTAAATTTTAAATGTGACTTTTCTTTTTGAGATTTTAATCTTCTGAAGGTATCTGAATAATTAGATGATGATGAGTTTTTCGAAAAACTATTGGCAAGAATATTTGCTATGTCACGTTTCGAACTGAAATTGCTATTGTTTGTTTTCAGGTGTCTAATAGAATTGTGTTTCCTCTTTCCATTTGTTTTTTGAATAGTATCCCAAACTTGTTTCATTGAGGAACAAGAGTTTAAAAAGAAATATATTTCTTCCAGGATGCATGTTTACATTCTTTGATTGTGCGTCGAGTTTTAGCCTGGGCAATACGATATTTGTTTAAATTTTTGGGCATTGGACGATTGTTGAATGTTTTTAATGCTTCTTGGCATTGTCTAATGGCTTTTTGCATTCCTTGGTTACCCAAGGTTTTTGCGATCTCTTACTGTTCGTTGAGGACTTGGGAATAGATTCATCTGCAATTGAAATTAGAATGGAGGTAAAATGCTGTATAAGATTAACAGCGTTGAATACTTTATCATTATTTAGTCTAGTTTTACATAGTGTTTCAAACATAGCCCAGTTGGCCTTCTTTATATTCCATTGTGGAATTGCGTTATCAATTTTAGAGTTATTTTCAAGAGTGATTGGAAAGTGATCACTGCTGTGTAGGTCATCAGCGACCTTCCATTCATAGTCCAAAAGCAGTGAAGGAGAGTAAATTGTCAAATCTATGCATGTGTACGTACCCATTTCTGGGTGTAAATAAGTTGGTGAGTTAGTGTTATATAGACACAGATCTTGTCTAGAAATGAAATCTTCTGCTTTATGGCCTAAGTCGTTTATGTGATTTGATCCCCATAAAATGTTATGGGCATTAAAATCCTCAACTAAAACGAAGGGCGCGGGAAGTTGTTCAACAAGATTGTCTAATTCCTTTTTGTACTAGGTTGGTGTTTGGTGGTAAGTAAATGGAACAAAAAGTAATCACTCAATGTAGAGTGACACTTACAGCAATGGCTTGTAAATTTGTGTTTAAAGGAATGACTCTGTGAGGGGCTCGATTGTTCACAGCAATAGAGACTCCTCCTGAGGCCCTGTCAGCGTTTTGAAAGTACACATTAAACAGGGAGAAGTTTTTAAATGTAATTTTATCTGTCTCCTTCAGGAATGTTTCCTGTAGATATAGCACTGCAGGATTGTGTTCATTTAAAAGCAGAAGAATATCATTGTAGTTAAATTTTAAGTCCTTGACAGTTTCATTGTATGATGGTGTTCTTCATTATAATGTTATACTGGAGATTCTGGAGCTAGGTTAGACTATTTGCGGAGGGAGTATGTGTTGTTATTTGTCTGGAGGAAGTACGGGAGTATATTTAGTTTTACTAGGTTTGGAGCTACTTTGAGTACATGGAGCAGTTTCTTCTGCGTCCATGCTCTCAACGTCTCCAAACCTGTTGTACAATTTAATGGGGTCATCTGACCCCTTTTGCGGCTTATTTGTTTGTGCTTTGTGTTCCAGTTTTGGTGATTTTGGTGGTGGATTGTTATTAAATGTCTGAGTTGATGTTGTGCTTTTCTGTGGCTTATAATTAGGGATATTGGCGCTTGTGATTGAATCGGGCTGATCCATCTGTGTTTGAGTGTCCTTTGTGCTTTTTGGATTGTGTTTTTTGACTGTGGAGAAGGATGGGCCAGGAAGGGATGTTTTTGCCTGGACAAGTTTTCTGGTCTCTGGGTAGGGAATGTTCGAAATAAACTTTACCTTCTGAATTTCCTTGTCCTGTTTCCATGTATCACAATCCTTGGAACTGGCGTGATGTTCCTTGCCACAGTTGACACAATGCATAGTTGCTCTACAGTCAGCTTCCTGATGAGAGTGGTCTCCGTATCATCCACATACCTTGGCTCTGGAACATCGATCCTTGTGACGGCTGTATTTTGGGCATTTATAGCATTGAAGGGGGTTTGGAATGTAGATCTCGACCTTTACTTGTAAAAACCCAACCATGACCACTTTGGACACTGTCGGTTTATTAAATGTGAGTACAAATTTATTGGTGTCCAGCAGAATGTTATTGTGTTTAATACGGATTCTTCGCACTGCAGTGACACCTTCATGTTTTATTCTTTTGATGATATCTATGTCGGTGACTCCAGCCATGTCACGACATCGCATTATGCCTTTGGACGAATTCAGTGTAGTGTGGGCGAATTTGGTCACTGTAATATCAAAGAATGTTTTCATTTTCATGATATTATCTGTTTGCCTCTTTCGCTCACACTCTGCAAAAAGGCAACCTGATTTGTGTTTTTTGACACTTTTTGGTGTGCCAATCGATCCCAAAATGGTTTTCTCGATAACAAACGGAGATAAACCTGAAAGTGGTTTAGCATCATCCTTTGACTGAATAACCATGAAGCGTGGAAATGATTTCACACCACATGTTTCTTCATCTGAGTCAGACAGTGGTTTGGTACGTTTATTGTTGATTTTTGTTGTTGTATTAGCCATGATTAACAGTTTAAAATTTCAGCACCCATGCTCCCCACCCACCAAGAAGCCCAACGAGAGAACACTTTTCAAGTGACAGGGATACACAGATGCGATACTCATTAGATAAAATTACCTGGGTTTGACCCATGAAGCTTCCTTCTAGGGTCATTAAAATTACCTCCCAATTGACCCGTTGAGCCACCGCCTTCTAGGAAGTCTTCTAAAACTTGGGAAAGTGAAAGCTAAAGGAAAAGAGTGTAGGGGCAATGGTGGTATCAAGAGAAATACAAGAAAGAAAGAAAGAGAAGATGAGTTAGTGAAAAAAAGACCTCCTAGGGCTCACTGTGACCAGCCGATTTCTCGAGACTGGGCCCATCTCGACCACCCGTCTAAGACAAGTAGAGGCTAAAGTAGTGTATTACAACTACCAGGATCCTTTCCTCCTCCAACATGGGTTGCATCCCATGGCAAACAGGCTGCCTCTACTTAGTCATCTTTTACGACACGTGGCGAGGCACGTTGGGCCAATTCTACAACCCCGAACCCGCAGGGGGAGGAGATGATTTGTATTATTTCATTATTGTAGAAATGGATTAAAATGACACTGGGATGTTTTTACTCTGCATCTTAGTGATGAGAAAAAGAAATACAAGGTAAAATAACATTCTTAATGAATATGGTCTAATTATTTCCTAAACATATGTGAGTATTATTTTAATAATTCAAAAGATGCTTATTCCAAAAGACGCTAGCTGTTAGCATGAAAATAGGTTTTGATCAATGGGCACTACAAATTAGGCTAACAGAGTAAATATTTAAGTTAATGTGATGATTACCAATAGTGGAAAATATATCATTTCTGTCAATATTTCATATTTGTATTCACAGTACCAATTTAGTGTGAGCAATTTTCCAGCATACTTCTGTTAGAAAATGTCTTAAGGACAAAGTAATACCTTCATACAATGTATTTCAGAGCTTTTGTTTGATTTGGAGTGCAAGTTGAAAGGGTTCTAGGTTTCAACAGTTTTTTTTATGTTGATCATGAACAATGCTGGACCAAGTTCAGTTCCTAGGAGTATGTCACATAATGGAGAAGGTTATTGATGCATTATAATCCAGTACAACCTATTTCCTTTGGCATCGTTTTAATATATCAGTTCAAATCTGGTTGTCGTCTGTGACTCATTAATATGATAACTCTGTGACAATCTCTGACTTATGACTTTTTGTTAAAGCGTGGAGAAATCTAATATTTCCATATGTATTTAAGTGTCTTACCCAGGTTTCTGGCAATACCAATGTTCATGAGTTGCTGTGTTTCAGAGGACCTTTTGGTTGTAAATTCTTTGTGGTTTTAATTTAGAAGGTCCTTGTTGTGCAGGAGTGGTTCAATTGGAGACTATAATGTGTTCCAGCATTTGTCATGCTTGAGGTTTTAGTCATGCAGAGTGATACTGATTTGTATTTATCTTTATCAAAGAGAGTCCAGTCAGATGACCAAGATCACATGTGCATGGCAATCTGACATTGTTTTCTCAGTCTCTTTCAGAACTAATATTGGCAGTCTTATATGTATTACATTGTGACTATTTTGCCCATGATCCCATTATTTGAACTAAGTGGTTTGACATTCTTATGAGATCTTCTCATCATAAATGCTATGGAACACAGACAAAATATGTGGTATTGTTCTTGAAGATGCTGATGTTTTAATTGTTGGTGCATTGAGAATGGTACTTGGATGAATGACCTCACTGGGGTTTGATTTTGACTAGTACCATCTAACCTCTCATTTGACAAAAACATTAATATTTTGGGGAATAATTTTTATCCCAGGTATCCAAACTGTTTTCAACTGCTGCAGATGTTGTAATGATGGATATGTAATGTGTTCTTAAAAATCGTCTTTGTGGCAAAAACATTGTGATGGAATATGATGTACAAATATGATGTACAAGTCAAAAGTAGAAAATAAGTTGAGGGTCATTCCTTAGACATAAAAGAGTATATACACTAACTCATAAAAACAATATCGTTTATGTATATATATATATATATATCTAAATATACAATGTATATATACACTTTTATGACTTTAAGTCATAAACTATGGAACAAAAATAAGCAAAATACATATTTAATAAGATCAACAAATAATTTATATATGCAAATTGAAAAGTGAAACTAATTTAAAAGTCACTTATAGTATTGAGTATTAGATACCAAATAATCATAAATGTGCTATCACAAGTCCAAAGGTATAGAATATTCAAAATGAATTACAATAGTCTTGAATATCCTGATGCACCACAATAGGTACAATCCAGAACTTCTTTGAATAAGTTCTCAACAATTCCAAAGAATTCTCTAGTCCAAAATGACAATGAGCATTTATGCAATTTCACTGAATAATTTAAATAAATTATGTTTCATAATTATATGTGAAGATAACTATAAAATGTGGTCAACCATTCCCAACAAATGATATGTGAAACAAAAATAATAATTTATCAAATTTCTTATTTATACAGACTGTATTTTGGACTATGATGTAGCAGAATGTTCTGGAATCTAATTATTTCTATAAAAAAAAGTAAAAACTCATTAACTCATAAAAATGTCAGATCTTAAACTTTAATTCAAGTAAACATCTTGTTTACTTCTTAGAAGCATACAAAAACCAATATGCACAACCCTAAATCGTGACAAGTCAGGTATACAATATATAAATTAAATATACTTAAGATCACATAAATATAAGCTAGTATCTTGATTGGATTGGAAAAGCAAGCTGATTAGAAACATTTTCATATTTTGGGGAAATTTGAAAAGGGAGAAAAGACAGTAAATAAATACAATTCAAACTAGTACAGTTTTTTTTTTTCCTTCTATTTATAGATTTCTCTCTGAAGGAATGGTTAAAGTCCAAACAACTTGACATGCAGTCCAAGTTGGACAAATTTGACACAACAATCTTACTAGACAAACTTGGTATTCTTAAGTTTCTTCAGAAAAATCAGTGTGACAGATCCAGTCTTGTCTATTCCCCATCTGTAAGGGGTTGGAAGAATGGTAAGTATTGTAGCTGTACATATACCTCACTTGACAATTCATATCTTCACATGGAATGTTGATTCTAACCAGTGAAATGTTACAACTCTTATTCATAATTGGATACCATTACATACATCCATTGTCTGTTGCATATATATATCTTTTTTAAGTTTTTTATCTTTGGAAGGTACAGTTTTTTTACTTAGTTATTGAACTTTTCTTTCAATATTACTGCTGTGAAAATAGTTCCTGGTAAGGAACATTGATCGGGTACCTGTTACACTTATTGGGATGCAATTTAATATGAACATTGTTTGATAGACTTATTTGTTTCTTATATGGATTTAACCTAGTTTAGTGTAATTATGTCCTGCAGACAAAACAGAAACAAAAACAAAAAAATCCAAAAAATTGGAAATTGCTACCAATCTGAGAGACAATAAATTGTTTTGTTTTTGTGGTTTTTTTGCAGAGTGCCCTTCCAAAAGATTCTTTCCTGATTTGCCCAGTGAGTCAGTCTCCTGTTATATACCAGTCTACTGCACAGAAGTCAGGTGTTGTCTCTATGTTGGATTTCTGGGGAAATCATTTGAAATTTCCTTTAAATTTGATGAGGGAAACTATTCGATTCACACTCAGATTGAGAAGCTGAAGAAAACCATATTGTTTTCTAATTTCCAATGGGGAGTGCCACACATATTTGACATCTTTGGAGTTCTCAGGATAAAGTAAGTGACACATTTTAAATGAATGTGCACGTTTTATACTTTCCACACACCTGGTAGATCCAGATATTTATGCAGAGGGTAATAAATACATTTGTTTGTCCAACTACATTTTCAGTTACATATTTAAAATAAGGCAAAACAAATTCTCAGTTCCACCCTCCCTTGCACATAAACTATTCAGATGTCATAAAATCATTTAGTTGAAATGTGTAGACTGTTAGTCTTTAAAACGTTCTTAGTCATAACATTAAAAAATATGTACTTATGGATTCTGTGGTATTAAAGATATTGCATAGATTCATTAACTTACATCAGGCATGTACATAATGTGGCTCATGGTTTGGATCCTGTCAATGACCTGGTTGAATCCATGTATTTACATCATAGTGTGTGACTTTAAATCACTTATCTGACCATGTCCTTGAGGTATTTGCAAATGTCGAATATTCATGTCACCATTTACAGAAATTTTCAGCAATTGTTTTACCTTTTTTTTGGGATCAGTTTTCAAGCATATCTGCATGTGAGACAAGCTTTCTGGCAATTTATACATTGAAGCAAAAGATGTTTAAAAAAACCCAAAGCATATAACATTTTCATTTAGTCAAAGAAGACCATTATTAGTTTAAGAGAATTTACCAGACTTTTTATAATGCAAACAAAAGAAGTTTGGTATTATTTTGGGTTCAGGTTGCTTGCTGAGAGATATAGTTAAATATCTATCATTGTCCAAAGTTAGCTTATTGTCACTACTAGGCTTATGATTCTTTAAAAACTGCCATATTATGAGCCTCTTTATCAGGTCCTAAAACAATCGGAAATAGAGTTGTACAGAAGAAATGATACTAGTTCTAAGTGCTAACAGTAACTAGTTAAGATTGTGCATAAAGTGTCAGGATAACCATGTGAACTGAGTATGTTGATATAGGTGCAGATTTACATGTTTGCATATTCAGACAAAAGAACAGTAAAAAACAAATATGGCCACTTCTTCACTGTCTCAGTGGATCTACTCATTTTTCATCAGATTCATTTCCAGGATTAATTCAAGAGGATCTCTTAAATGATATAAAGAATATAGACACACTCAATACTCAACAGAAGTATTCACTTGAAATAGATTCAACCTTCCAAGATTGTGTAACACAAAAGTCCAACAATGTCTGACTACTCTTAAGTTCCAAGCTTTCTAAAAATCCAACGTAATATGCAGACTTATAATAACCAGCACAGCTGACCATCAAAACATTCCAACAATCAAGAAATTCTTGGATGAGAATCTATACTTTCAGCAGAGTCACTCACATAATGGACTGATCTATAAATCCATGGATACAGATTCTGCCAAAATAACTCTTTACATAACTTGTACATGAATCAGAAAATGGAAGAGAACACCAGATTTGTTTTGTTAGATCTAGATTACCCATATTGTGAATGCCTACAATATCACAATGAGATAGTTATTCAATATCATGCCATCTTTTTTTTTTTCTTTCTAGATGTACTTCAGTTACAAATATTTCTCTTTCAGGTTCACAGTGGACAATGTAAAAAGCAGAGCTAGCTACCTAATTGACCTTGAAGCCAGTCTTTGTTTGGACAAAACTGACTGCATCTTCGATTTCTCCATTTTCAAACAACTGCAGTTACCGCAAATTTCACAGGACTGGAACAGAAAGTTTAAATTACTTGGTATGTATCAAACTGAATTACCTTAAAATATTTTATGTTGCTTATGATGGCTACTTATTAAAAAGAATTACAAAGAATTCTTCACTTTTTTGACATCATTCAACAAATATAAATAAGGTCTTTTATGTAGAAGATTGATCAATGTGTATATAGTTTTACTTGTTTGCACTGGAGTATCTTATTAATGAAAACATGTAGATTGCTATTTTGTATTCATATATTAGGCTGAAAAATGATTACAGTAAAACTAATCCTATTGTTTATCTGAGTTCAGTTGTCTTCTGTTTTCGATGGGCATTCTAATTTCCATCAACAAATTTCCAATATAAATGACATGTAATCACTGGACCTGTCTTTTACAGTCAACATCTTAGTGTTTCTTTACCCAGCTGTGTTTTCACTCTTAACTTCTGCAGTTATTGGAGCATATCAGACATGACCCACTATTGTGGTGAACCAGACTCATCAAGAAAACAAAAAGCAGTGACATAATACAGATTTTTTGTGTACATGTGATGGTTGTTGGAACCAATTGGAACCATCTTTAATGTCTTTTTAAAAAAAAAAAAAATGTTATTTAAACAGAGGAATGAAGCACTTCATTCTAAAAAGTGCATTTTTTAAAATTATTATCGACGTGATTGTAAACTGAGGATTCAGTCAATAAACAGCCCAGTTCCCAAACAATGCACCCCCCCCCCTTCCCCAATTGTTTTCTCAATGTCAAAGGTTTTTTTTCCTCACTTTTTGGTGGTCTTTTAGTAACTTGTGCCCTTGCTTATTGTGTGGTTATTGTTTGTGGACCCTGTTGTGTGAGTTATCGAGGGAGAGGTGTATTCGATTCATAGTACATACATTTGTCTTGAATCATGTTTAAAAGCTAGACCTGCCTTTAGATCCTAAATGATCACAAAGGCAACTTTTCCATTTTCCTATGGGTAGGTGCTGTAGACATGTTTGGCTGTAATTTATTTATAGTCTGATGCCAGGCAGTTTTAAAAATAATTTTCCATAATGAAGTCCGCTGTAAATTCAGTATTTTTCATTTTGCCAGTGGAGTATCAATTCTTGTCATGACTAGGCTTGACTAGACGGGCCTGTTATCAATGGCTCTTGTACTTTTTACCTCAGTGAAACAGCACACATAATGATATCAGTTTCCAAAAATAACCAGTTGCCCACTTTCAGACAAGGTGAACCTGTGTAATGGTGATCAGTGATCTTTTCCATGTTATTTTATTGACTTAAACCATGTACTAGGCACTGACTTTGTTCATCTGAATATAAATGTGCATGCCAATATTTAGTTACAATGGTTTTTGTTAATGAAGTTGTACATTTTTCTGTATAAATAACATTTTTTTCTAATGTCTAACATGTAAAAGATCAGTCCAACTTGTTTCAATAACCATGACTGTATAAATCTTATATTCAAATTTGATGAGTCTTGCAAGTGCTTGCATTTTATTACCAATATATATGCTCTAAATATTTTGATATGAAAATTCTAAGCAAACTGTTCCCTATTATATATTATGTAATTCATATTTTAACATATATAGATGGTTATACACCTATTCCTTTATAACTTGCTCATAACTGGATCCATAAACATAGATTACATGATATTTGAGGGTTTGTGCTGCCAAGAGACCTTTAAATATTGAGAAAAAAAAAGTTTACCTAGACATCAAGAAAACCATGAAGGTTGTTTAGGGAACTGGGCTGTTTAATGACTGAATCCTCGTTTTACAATCATGTCGATAGTAATTGTTAATCATGCATTTTTTGTTAATGAAGATGTACATTTTTCTGTATAAATAACATTTTATTCTAATGTCTAACATGTAAAAGATCAGTCCAACTTGTTTCAACAACCATGATGGTTATGAGAAAACCTGTGTATTAAATCTCGGCTTTTTCAATGTAACAAAGTTAAGAAAAGAGGAGAGAAATTGATCTCTTTATTTTACAAACAGTCATAATTTTGAATGACAATTTATAACATCTAAGAATGCATTATTCTCATTAGAGTTGTGGTGTTGAAAAGAGCAGCTGCACTGGTTAATTATATTTATGCTATGTGGAAAATACATTTCCATAATTAAAAGAAGTATACACTTTCATTTTGTCAGGAAGTATAGATGTATGCATGTACTGATGGAAACAGCAATACAAAAATTGTTGTCTCTAATGATGACAGACACCCTTAAAACAATACACATTTTGCACACAAAAAGTAACAGAACAGGAAACATGAAATGATTACCCATTGAAATAAATTCCTATTGTTTTGCCTTGTCAATTACCTGGATTGAATGGTGGCATGCATGCTTTCATTTTATTTTATAATCATTTCATTCCAGATTAGATTAAGAAAAATAAAACATATAAAATATGCAATATGAACAGTTCTTTACACATTGCAGATTTTTCTCTCATGAGATGGACACAAGATAATGGCATTTCTAATGGTTCACTGAAAGGGCTTTTGACTAACAGACTTCTTGAAGAACTTGGGGTAGCTGAGTATTTGTTTCAGCCATCATGTAACAGAAGTAGGCTACCTTATAAACCATCCATTGGAGGATGGAATACTGGTATGTTCACATATTAAGAAGGTTTTAGAGATGCATTATACGGTTGTGTTCCCATTCTAGCAAGAGTTTTTTACTCTACAGCTTTAGGCCATGATGTATATAATTCATTCATTCTTGTAAGCTGACTGCTGCTGCAGCAGGAAAGTGGCTTTATAAGAGGGGTGACATATCTA
The DNA here is from genome assembly GCA_029339505.1 of Unio delphinus. Taxonomy (NCBI): domain Eukaryota; kingdom Metazoa; phylum Mollusca; class Bivalvia; order Unionida; family Unionidae; genus Unio; species Unio delphinus. The sequence goes on from JAQISU010000173.1 coordinate 5,574,846, forward strand.
GATGGCAATCATACAGATTTGAGTAATAATTACCTATAAAATGCAAGAAAGGCATAACTAATTTTTAAATTTAGTTTTTATTTTAGAAATCAAAGGCAAGTTAAGAAATCAGTATAATAAACATTACATTAATGTTATTTCAAATAATTTTGAATTTACAAGTGGAGTTGTGATGCTAAACCACCTTATTAATAAATATGGGGTACAAATATCTTATTGCAACAATAATTGCTTGTATGTAACATTTTGCCATTGGTTTAGAAGATATAACTAACATACGTTTTAATGTTTCTGACTTATAATGTTTCAGCAGTCATAAAGGACTTTCCTTCTTATTGCTTTGTCTAAATGCTTTCACTTTCCATTTTAAACTTAGGATGTTTGATGGCATGTGGCATTTTGGGAAAAATGTATTCCTTCTTTGGCAATTTGTAGTTATTACATGAAATGCTCAATGTTTTCAAAGGAAGTAAGCTTGTCACATGATCAGCTGGTTTTAGTCTGGTACACTTTCAAATACATGAGGTGAATTATGTCAGAGAAATCTTTAACATACCAGTTTTACTTTATTGTGACCAGATACCTTGCTGATCTGAGTTGAAAAATACTATGCTTCTCAGTGATTATCTTCTGTCCTCTTGATAATTGTTGGTAATAATAATTAACCATAAATTATCAAACGGACAAAACATAACATCATAGGAACACACAACAGTAAAGATAATACGATTTAACTTTTCATCTTTGTATGAATTAAATTTGAATACTTTGCTCACATGTTGGAACAACATTTGTTTTGTCATAGTGTGTTTAATTTGGAAAGCAAGCAATATTTATGAGATTTATATCAGCAGACCCTATTATGTGGTTTTTGTCATGGTGCACTTCCATGAGAGGTATTTGAGCACAAACTCATAGGTGTCATGGGATTATGGCCATCATGTTGGTGGCTATTGATTATTGGGGCAAGACAAAGGGGGACCACATAGGATGGCTATTTCACCTGGCTTTATCTGTTTTACAGAGTGTCCATTACTTACCAGTCTACCTCATCTGCCAGATACTGTGTCCTGCCACATCACTCACCAGTGTCTGAATCTGACCTGTTGCATCGATGTACCAGTTATAGGGTGGTCATTTCACCTGGCATTGGAAATTGATTTCTGCTCCTACAGACTTGTAGCACAGATAGAGAAAATGACTCGGAACATGATGTTGATCAACTACAGATGGGGTCAAGTGGAAACAATCTCCCTTTACGGGCCAGTGAAGATGGAGTAAGAGGATGTATATTCCATTATAGTTTGTAGAAGATATTTGCTTGAAATGAGCATTTTCATGAGTTACTGTATACTGCAAGATGTCTGCAGTTTAGCATTTTTGTTCTGTTGTGTTTTGTGATTATTCACACTGAAATTATAAACAGTTACATAGTTTTCTTTTAAAACTCAAAGTAAACTCGCACATTAAGAACAAAGATAACAATTTGTGCCATGCTGGATTTAAGCCTGAATTTTTTTTAATGGGAGGCAGTGATGTTTTTACCATTTGACCATGTAAGGATATACAAATATATGCAGATTTCACAGTTATCTTTTTTATTAATGATGCAGTGAAAATATGTATCATTTTTCATTCCATTTAATTATCACAATTATTTGGGTACAAAAATTCAGTAATTCATGGCCTGGCATAAAAGACAACAATGTATTCATTACAAATAAAGTTGTTGGTGCTCACTACAAACATTAAGTATCACTTTCACAAAATGAAATAATATTTACTGTCAAAGAATGATTGTGAATTCCGTTTATGGCTAATCACCAGTCTTTAATGATTTGTGAAAAGTCTGAAAACATATCATTGAAATACAGTTTCCAGTGAGATGTGCCCACATTATAATTTAAAGATCAATATAAAAAAACTGTGAGAATAATTTAATTATTTTATAAACATATTTTGCACTGCAGTTTGTAATGCATCAATAAAGAAAATGAATTTACCATTCATAGTATTTCTTTGACTGTTTTGAACAATAAAACTTGAATGACCTTGAAGAACCAGTGTAATTTTGGTTAGAGTATCTTTATTTCATTACAGGTTCTTATCATTAAATTTTGACAGTAAAAGCAAAAGCTAAAAAGAAAACAAAAACATGTTTTGTCATAAAAATAACATATTTTAAGATATTTTAAAAGAAATTGGGTCCATATGACCAACACATCTCATGCCTACAGTTTTGAAGTAGGTAAGATGGTCTGATCAGTGGGTAACATGGTCTGATCAGTAGGTAATATGGTCTGATCAGTAGGTAATATGGTCTGATCAGTGGGTAACATGGTCTGTGTAGGTAACATGATCTGTGTAGGTAACATGGTCTGATCAGTAGGTAATATGGTCTGATCAGTGAGTAACATGGTCTGTGTAGGTAACATGATCTGTGTAGGTAACATGGTCTGATCAGTAGGTAATATGGTCTTAATAGTCTGTTGTACATCGTGAATTTTTACCTTAAAGCAGTTAATTCCATGCAAAAGGCTGTTCTACATAAATGGGGTTGCAGTGTCAGCAATAGATGATAAGTTACACTAAGAATAGCCACAGAAAACATTATGAGGCACTTAAAAACAGTTCATTATATATCTATTGTCAATATATGTTGTCAATATATCTGTTGTCAATATATATATATATATTGTCAATATATCTGTTTTCAATGTCTGAATAACAGGTGCTTAGGATTATGCATAGGACTTTGGCATACTACTGAGGTGACAAATGTTTCAGTAGACTGGTCCAAAGTTGAAAAATGACAGCTAGGGTTGAAACAATGTGACAGAATTTTTAGTGTTGTACAACTAGACAGCAGTAATGGAAAAATGTGTCAAGTCAGACAGTTCTGAAGCTGGCTTCTGATTGTTAATGAGAATATGGCAAACCCATTGCATTATAATGACAAGAAATATAACTTTACTTTGAAACAACACTGGGAATTAATGAAAAGTTGGATCTTGTAATAAAGAATAGAATGAAATATAATCATATCTCATGTCATAGAAAAATGGAGAAATACTATGGATTATATAGAAAAGTTCTACACTGCATTGGGACAGAGATATTATGTGACACATTTAAATTTTAATATGAAATAGGTAAAAGTTAGTTGCAAGCAAAGATTTGTGGGTATCGTATGTGTGTGTTCTGAATGATGCAGTACTTTGCCTGTGCAAAGTTCTGTTTCTGTAGTGGATAAATAAATCTTTATTTAGGTACTGTTATTTAATTAAAAGCTAGTGAGCTAGAATTTAACAGATTTTTAAGGGTTATTAAATTACATGAACAAGAAAATAATACAGTGCAAGTTACAACACTTGCTTACCATTCTTTTGTTTATTTCCATAAAGAATCATGTGCTGAATACTAGATGGTAATGGAAACTATAGGTATTTCTGCTATTTGTATGGTTGTTACATAATTTATGTGACATGATATGGAAGAGTTTAAGAACTTGAGACATGAATGGGCTTTTAGCTACTCCAGCCCTGCTCAGGCTTTGTTTGTTTTTAAGAAAGTTCTTCTAGTTAGACTTTTGTATTACTGTTTCAGATACAGCCTGTATGATTTAACTGGTGAGAAGTCTATTCTTCTGAATTTGTCAGTACTGATCTGCACTGAAGCAGGACGATCATGCGATACTCGACTCACCATTTTAGATCAAGAGAAACTTCCTAAGCCACTCTGTTCTTGGAATAATCCAAATCTGCTGTCAGGTATATTGCTATACAACATATGTAAATCTTATGGGTTATTTATATTGATTTCCATATTCTTTGGAGGTGTCATATAATACACCTGTCCTTTCTTATATTGATTTCCATATGTTTAATACACCTGGCCTTCCATCCATTACATCCATAAAATGTTGTCTATAATCCTTCTGAATGGATGGTCATATCTACATGAAATTTACACCAAAGTCTTTGAATGTTGCCTGTTTTGTCTTAAATGAAAATGGTGTCAATTGTAAATTGAATATGACACACTGGCTCATTTGAAATTTATATCACTCAAGAAAGTATCAGACATGGTTTAAACACTCTACAGTTAAAAAGAAGAATTTGTATTATTCTCACTTGCCAGTCTTACTATGAGACTAAATAAGTGTGTTTTTCATAGGGCATAAGTGTGACAGAACCTGGAGATCAAACTAGTAGATTGACAAAGTTTGATGATTAGATTCGCTTTTAGATTTTTCTTAACATTTATCTGTTTTAAGGCTATTGAAAATTTTAAAAAATGCATTTCTTGCCAAAATTTGTATTTTTGTATTATTATTAAATGTTTTGTTTAAAACACGAATAAGATTCTGATGGAAAATGTCACAAAAATAATTAATATGAGTTATTGGATTGTCAGTTAATTAAAGAAGTAAGAGTTTGTACAGTAAAACCTGTTATGAATGACCTCTGCTATGAGCAACCACCTTTTGTTTACAACCACAATGACAATGCACAAATCAGTTTTATTATATAAATGCTTTGTCCTGAATGCAACCAGCGACCACATTGAAAAAATGAGATGACAACCTGCACTGTCTTTTCATTAATCAAAAACCAATTATACCATTATAAAACAACCAAACACAACACACACACACACACCCCAAAAAAAACGGAAAACAGGCTGGCTACTGATATCTAAACAATTATTGGCATGACTATAATGTCTTATGTTTTGGGTTGGGAACCAGACTGAAATACATATAAATAGTTCCAGGACTTAAGCTAGTTATGGCAGATAACACCTATATGTAAAAGCAATGCTAGGGGCTAGCCTCTACAGACAGCTCAATGACTGTATCTTAAGATCAGAGACAGACCACTTGATCATAAACATCTTCTGCGAATTATTATGTTGACTTTTGTCTTTGAGTAAATGATTCTGTTTCTGGATGAGATAATTGTTTATTTTTATTTCATTAACTGTTAGCTTTATAATGAACATATTCAGATTTTCATATTTTCCCAGATTCTAGTAAAAACTGTCTTTACAGCTGATATTACAGATGAGCAATAATGTAAACATCTAGTACCTTAATAACAATGGAAGAACCTTAGACTTGGAAGAGAAAAATTTTGACATTGGAGAAAATAATTATTGTAACAAAATGAAGTGAAATTTAAAGAGCAGATTAGTCACAAATAAACTACTTAATCATAAACGTGGAATAGAACATTGATCATATTATTTATCAATCATGACTGAATTCTGACTTGTACATATATTTCCATTTGTTCTGTCTCATTGGGAATTTTGGGCCTGAGTGACAATGTGTGTTGTCTTTGTTTAATGGCATGAAAAAGTGCAATCTCGGAGTCTGGAAATGTAACTTGTGGTACATTAATTATACAGAACAATTGAATCAATGAAATCATTATTATTTTCCAATTTGTCTTTTGGACACTTGACAATTTTTGGAAAAGTCACAGTAATTAATTCTTTAACTTTGCCTACACTGGTTTACTGTTATGGTACTTCCTGACCATCCCAAAAGGCAACATATTCAAACAGGTTTTTAAAAAAGACAACTACCAAACCATTCAAAAATGCAACATACTCAAACAGTTTTTTAAACTTCCTTTGGAGTAGAAAAGGTGAAGAATTAAAAAGAATTCAGTAACTATCAGGTTGAAGGTCTTAAATGCTTAAATGCTTCGAATATCATGTCAATAAAAGAATTGAATTGATCCACTCAACAAATCACCTTGAAACATTTTACAGACTTATTTGATGGGTGTGACATTTATTTTTATAAAAAGGACTCCACCAAGTTTCATATATTTTCTGAAAGATTGCAAGCGGATTACTGTCCCACCACAGCACCTGAGCAAATTTTATCTGTGCCATTCTTATTAATATTATGTCAGGATAAATGATTATACATCTTAAGAAATTGTATGAAAAGTGTAATTTTTATTTATGATGTATATGAGAAAGAAGATGACACATTCCTTTCATACACCTGATTTCTTTTGTATCAGTCCAGTATTACTCGTTTATCTTCACATCCTCTGGTCTGGGGTAATACTGTCAATTGACATAAGCATCTGTTTGTGACATTAGTTGTTAAGGTGTAACTTTTCATCAGTAAGATCTCAATTCCAGAAAGAGCAAATTTTATAATTAAAATTATTTAAATCATATTCAGTACAATAAATTAAAAGGGAATTTAATTACAATTTAAGGTAGTTAAAAAATTATATCCTTTTAGCATAATGGGCAGAGATGGGGGATAATAATTAATTCTGAATTGTATGCAAGCTTCTTATGTTTTAACCATGACAATTTCACAAACATCTTTGTGTTTATATATATATATATATAAACTTCAGAACACTAACCATATGCCCTCTGTGACAGCAGAAATAAGGGTGATATCAAATAACTGCTGGCTCATCCACAACAATTGCTAAAAAAAACATGCCCTCTGCAACCACAGAATTAAAGCCAAAAAAAGCACTGGCTTGTTGAGATAAGTGATAAGAAAATAAAGAATGTGTTCCATTTGGGACTGAGAACTTGTATTGACATGTTATTTTTATCTTGACATCGACATAAACGTGACATATTTGGTAATCATAATAGTCCATGAGACTGGGACTTTGTATTTTTGTCAACCTAAGTAGGTCGAACTTTATTAATTTTTTTTTATTTCTATTGAGTTCTTGACAAGTAACAGAAGTTTGGAAAAACATGAAGAGAAATACATTAACACTAGTCTTGAGAGACCACTGTTAAGAGAAACCAGCTTTATGAAGAGACAAGTTCTCCATGCATATATTTATTGATTATATAGTGTTATGACAGTGTCTTGAGAGACCATTATGTTTTGACATAAGGTGTGTAATTTAAAGACAGGTTGTGGTGTAATAGGAAATAGTAATCTCCTCTACAAGGAGTTATATTACTTCTCAGGAAGCATGGCAAAATAATGAAATCACTTTGTACATTATATATGAGGAATATGAAAAGCTTCAAGTTCAGATAAAAACTAAATAGAACTCTATTTATAAGTGACATGATCAAAATTAGTCAGTGATGATGGCAGTGTAATATTGCTTAAAATTTTGAATTTTTAAGATAGTGAGGGATATTACTAAACATCAATCAGAGCAAGGAAGAAATTTTTTTAGTAGTGTTTATTAGGTTTGGCAGTGTAATATTGCTGAAAATTTTGAATTTTTAAGATAATGAGGGATATTACTAAACATCAGTCAGAGCAAGGAAGAAACCTTTTCATTAGTGTTTATTAGGTTTGTTCTGCAATAAACTCTAGAAATAATCTTTTAAAGAGGATGAAAGTTAGATAACACTCAATTATTACAAATTATTCTGTAATGTATTTAACCTTTTATCTTTGTAATCCCACTACATGATTGTGGCCATACACCTGAAAGTAGAATTCAAAGGATCCACAAATGAAAAAGGCAGCAAAAATTTACCATTAGACGCACGATACACACTTATTATTTTAAAATTGAATTTTTTAAAATTTGAATACACATTCAAAGTGAAGAATGAACTTAGTCTATAATATTTGTATGAATATGTTTCACATCATTGAGAGGAAAGATTCCAGTGGACCTAACTTGTTATAGTCACAATGATCATTGTGCGGCATCATGAACAAAGACAAAACACATTTAAAGAATCAGTTACTTACTGATTTGGAACTAAGTCAGCTAATACCTTAAATCAGAAACAAAAAATATAATTGTGTTCAAAACAAACCTTTAATGACCATTATCAAACTAGATTTTAGTTTTCAGTCTATTAAAAAATTAATTTCCATTGCCCAATTAATTTAAATCATGTATACCATATTTTCCGTCCTATAAGTCGATGCAGAGTACAGTCCTACCCGTTTATATCGACATCACTTATCTCGACAAGACGCCTATGTTGACAAAAAAGCAAAGTCCCGGTCCCATGGTCTACTATTACTATCAAATTGTCATGCCTATGTCGACGTCGAGATAAAAGAAAAACGTATTTGTCGACAGAAGCCCTTGGTCCCAGCTTGAACAAATCCTTTGTTTTCAAAACGTTTATGTCGACAAGCTGCCAATTAAGACCAATACTTTGTTCAACAATTAGTTGATCTTGCCACCAGGCCTTAATGTCGCGGTCGGATAAAACAACAAACAAACCCATACCAGCACATTTTCTCACCACTCTGCAGCTAGTTAAGTCTTTGATCTTGCCGCCTAGTTTGTGGGTCATGTTCTTCAAATGTACTCTTACAATGACAGCATGTACATCTGTGGGTCTTTCAGCCACTGAAGTTTCCGATTGTAAATATATCAGCACAGCGAAAAGGATCAATTGATGAACACAATTTCCCAATCAACAGGTGGTTGAAGCAGGACTAGCAAGCCCTTAAATTTGCCGTCCAGGAAATTGATGTGTACAGAGGACTCCTGTATACGTGATTTTCTGAATCCCATATATAAAAATTGCGTGAAAATATGGATTATGCGTTTCCGAGACCTTTGAAAGTGATCGGTGATTTTCGCTGTGAAAGTTTCGTTTTTAACTTTATCTACATTTACGATGGCTACCGACAGAAGGGTACAACGCAAATTAAATTTACAGTCTTTGGAAACTAAATATCTGGCTGTCAATGAAGTTAAGGGATGAACATCTCGCAAATCTTTATAATTTTTTCATTTAAAAATAACATGTCCTGGAAGGATGAAAGCTGCCGAGTCTATAAAGAAAGACTAAGTTATATGTAACTGCGCTCCCCAAAGGAAGAAGCAAGACTGCTACATTTGAAGACGTGGAGGAAGCATCTAAACGGTTCAATGAAGCATTATCGAAAAAGTGGAGAACTTCGCTGCAACAAGTGATTGGTGCAGTCACTTTAATGTTCGTCATAACATCGGATACAAAGTAATTGTGGAGAATACATGTATTGTTGACAGATTTTCATTTCCCTGTGAATAGCCCTATCCCCTTGGTAGCCTCAATAAGATGGGAACAGACTGACCAAAATCGAGGCCAATTTAAGTACATGTACATGAAGCATGTAACTGACAACTTTTCTCAACCATATCTTAATGCTGATGTTGAATATCGTAATGTTGTTCGTATCAGGATGTGATCAATGCAATATTTTTATTTTAATTTTATTATACAAAGGTAACCAAAATGTAATTTGTCAATATACAAGTGTATTTCACACTGATTCTGTCTTCATGTACTCAAAATTTCCAATTTGTTTTCCTTAAAGTGTAAATGCTATTCACTGAGAACGGGTCACCCTTTGCTGACGAATTTTAAATTTTATCTTTTTTCAGCCTCCCCGCTCCCCCTTAACACTTATCTCGACATCCACCTATGTCGACAATATTTCCTCAGGCCCGAGGATGTCGAGATAAACGGGTAGGACTGTATAAGTCAAATTCACCAATTTTGTAAATTTTCCATCCTTCGTCCATATATAAGTCGATTCAGAGTATAAGACGAGGCCAGGTCAATATCTTTGCTTCGTATTTTACACTAGTAATGGTATCGTATGATATTCCATATTACCGGCAATCGTGAAATTTCATTACTGATGCTAACATGCTTGTGATTTTACTCTGAACAAATCACTGCTATATTCTGTTATCAATTGACACAGCTGAATAAACAGTCCATGCTTGTTTTTTTATAATTGAAAGCACAAAAAGTGACATCCATGTAGTTGTTCATTTTATTACCTGTAGTTACAAACGTAACTTCTAAAAACTTGTCATTTTATATTCTTAAGTTTGAAAGTCACGGACTCCGTTAAATTGATTCGTTTATATAAATATACTATTTTTTAAGTGTTTGTTCTGTTTGGACTTGGATATAATTAACATTTATTAATAATCTATTCGATGCTACACCCCAATATTATCTTTATTGGCGAGTTCAAATACAAAGACAACGGCTTGATTTGAATATTGACAGATTTTCATTTCCCTAAATAGAGCCTCATTTCCCTATTTGCAGCCTCGCTGATTTGACCTATTCTGTAGATTCTTTCCCTCAATCTGGTTTCAATTATAGCCAAAGTGCTAAGCATGTTTAATTACCATGTAAATAACACTGCATAGCCATGTGATTTTCGTGACAATGTACATCGTAATTAAAACAAGAATGAATTGTTGATTTAGAGGTGTTTATTGATAATGGAATATAGTAGGCTCATAATACATGAGGATTATCACAATCGTACGGTAACTTAAAATACACTCTTTTATCTCTTTGCAAAAGCTACAAATATAAACCACCCTGAATGAAAGAACAGTCTTGTACATGGACAATCTTTCATCTCTCACTCTCGCTCGCACACACTCATGCATGTGCACGCTCACTATATATCTGATTTTAGTTAGTTTATTTTAATTATGATATCCATTGCAACAAGTAGTACATTGTCTTATACTAAGTCCCCTGCTTTCCATGAACATATAACACCATGACACACTTACACTAAAACTTTCAATTCCTAATTCAGTTGCAATTTCCTTTGCCTTGAGTGTGAGATCAACAGAGTTCATTCCACAACACGCAGCACATTGTATCAAGACATATTCTTCTAATTTATCCTCAATATTAATCCATCTTGCTTTGCAGCCACGATTTGCTTTCTTTGTTTGTTTGTTGTTTTTTGGGGGGCTTTTCTTTTGTAGCGCATAATGCAACTTTAGCTTTACGCCAATCCCGGACACATTTTTCACTTACACCGTATTTCCTGTGAGCAGCCATATTCCCACCTTTCTCTTCAGTGAACTTTACAACTTTCAGCTTTAAAGCCATTGTGAGATGAGTTGTATGATTTTTACAGGGATATTTATATGAATGATTATAACTGAAAAGATTGATCAAAATATACTGAACTCTTTCAAATGTGCCCATACTATAGCAATGAAAACAATGCCCATGGCAAAATTCATTATTTACACATTGAGAAGGGAGTGGTCATCATTTCATGTGGATCTTAAACCCCTTGATATTAAAAACAGATATGTAATTGATGCGGATTATTGATAAATAAAGTGGGGTTCCAGCAATATGTATCTATCTTTTACACAGCGGTTGTATTTTGTTTAGCTTCTGAGGACTTTGTTGGTATTCATGTTCCATCAACACATCTCTGTCTTATTTGTTTTTACTTTAATGGATTTTAAATGTATATATTATCAGTCGTCCGCCTGGATGGTTGGTTGGTGAAGAGAGGATTTACATTAGGTACTCTGACTGAGCAGGGGGCATTGCTTTTGCTGGAATATCTGGGAGTGGCCCAATACCTAAAACAACCAGCTTGCGCTATACAGGATAAGGGTATATTCAAGAAGCTTGGTCAATGGACAAACTGTAAGTTGTATTTTTTTCCTTAAACTTTGATCAAAGTAGAAATATAAAAAATTTGGTTGCAATGGCAATCTGCAAGTGAAATAATCTTCAAAAGAGGTTACATTTTTTTGATTGTGTTTTAAGCAATTTAGGTTACAAAGTAAAGTTTCATCTTTATTGTTGGAACAGCTGATTATCCTAAATTGTGTTGTCCAGAGTGCCAAAAGGCCACTTCAGCCAACTTTTTCTCACGAACCATGAGAAATAACAGTAAATGTCAAAAACAAATGAGGATGGATAGGTCTATCTTTTGTAATTGATGGTTGTTATAAATTGATTAATTAGTAAAACTCCTAAACCATCAAAACAATATTAGTTCAAGTTTGAAGGCTAATTTATCTAACTAAATTTGTATTTAAATAATTTTCTCAACCACTGCTTATTGTAATGTCAAATCATTTTGCATGCGTATTTAATTTTTCACTTGAAACTTAATCAGTGTGACTTATGTTTCATTCTTCAATAACCTGGATTAACCTGGATTTAACTCAATATACTGGTCACGATGTATAGCTTCTAATATGTTGAAAAGTAGTATTTAACCATACAAAATTATTACAGTTTCTTAGTTTCTTGTGGAATCATGTGCTGTAACTTTGTTTGAAAAAGATAAATATTATGTGCTAAGCATGTGTATAGATATAAGACCAGTTCTTCATGATTCATTGACCTGCAACAATCTTTAAATTTTGTTTTCTCAGATGCTATTGTATACATTTGTATGCGCAGTATGTATTATAATACATAGGTGTATCTTGAAACCCTTCACCATATAGACAAAAGAAAACAATCCAATCTTGCCATTATTGATGATTTTCATGTTCTCACTTGCCTTGATGATATTTACAAATTATAGATGCAGTTTTTCAAGTTACTTAATATTTGTGTAGCTCACAGTTATTCTTTTTATTCCACAGCTTGTCCAGCTTTATTGAAGCTGCCTGATTTAGCTGGTCAGGTAGCATGTAACTTGTATAACACCTGTACATCATTGGAATGCTGTGTCCAAGTGCCCGTCATAAAAAGAAATGTGCAGTTCATGGTCTCGATAGACACCTGCCAGTTGCGTTTGACCCTTGGTATAGAGAACCTGTCAGTTAATATCAGCTTGCTGGATTACCAATGGGGACAAATGATGACATTCTCTATTATTGATATTTATCAGATTCAGTAAGTTCTATGACGTTAGACAGTGTTTTTACATTTCATGTTTTGTAAATGCAAAAGTATAGTTTTCACTTGTTATAACTCTATTCTGGTTATAATGCAGTAACATTATGGACCTGATGTCCTAAATTAAACAAAAACATGACATGGGTTGAAAGAAAACAACATAATGCTTAGTGTTATATCTTCTTTATCATTATTTCCTTTTCTAAACACTGTTTGTTTGGATAAATTAGACTCATTCCTGCTATACTGCTGTTAATTATACACCACTCCCTTTATAACTCATGCCTTGATAACTCATGAGCCTGCTTACAATGTGGGGTCAAGCGTGGGACCCTTTTTTAAATCAGAAATTACTCTTAACTGATCCCAATTTGTTAAACTTTAAGGAAATCATGATCAAAATTGGTAATGGAAACTTTGATATATCACTCGTTCTGTCATCAAAAATGGTGAATAGGACCTACAATTTTTAATCAACTTTATGAAATAAAAACTTTAAAAAGAAGTTATACAATATGTAACATTTTCTTTTCAAATGACATTCTTAGTACACCATAATTAACGATATTAAGGAAATTTTTATCAATGAAAATGTCAATTACGCCTAGTGGAACCAGTACTTCAATAAATAAATACCAATTAAATATTTGGTTAAAACTAAACTTTGTGTTTTAGTTCTATTGTTTAGTTCCTTTTAATTGTAATCATCATAAGTGTAATGTGTCCTCTTGTAATTAAGGTGTCAATCTACCATAACAGCTGTCACCAAGCATTATATAAGAACCTAATTAAATGCAGTCTGTGTTTTTATATCGGACTAGCAGAAGCATTTGTTTTATTGTTTCACTAAATAAAATATGGGCTTCCTTTTCTATTATCACGTCAATTATGTCTTTTGAATCAAAGAATATGGAATTAATAAAAGGGTTAAAAGTCATATATATCCTACATGTTTAAGAACCAGCGACTATTTTCAGTCAATCAAAAAAAAGTTATAAATGTTACTGTATGTACGTAATCTAATTGAACTACCTTAGATTAACATACTTAATCATAACTGATTAAAGAGAGCAAGGCAACCAAGCAAAATGAGTACTTCATAAAATAAAGATCTCTGTGTCACAGATATTGACAATTTTGGGGAAAAGAGTTTCAGAGAATTCCCAAATTCTCAAATTCACATGTAGAGATATCCTCAAGGATAAGAAGTTACACTGTTACTTGGAAATGAAATCATGGAATCAGTATCTTACTAATTAAACACATACAAAATTGAGTTTCAAAGTTGACAATGGTCTCAAGAAATGTTTCAGTTTTTTTTATATAAAAAGGAAGCTTGTTTTGTAGTGTATCAACAGTTAGTCTGGTTTCCTGCTTGGAAGATCCTTTTTTAGAAAATACAACCAATAACACTCCTGGAACCAGACTGATCAACAAAACAATAAGCCGTGATGTAACACACAAATGTAATGTCACACCTTGTTGGTTGTTGAAATCAGTGTTAATCATGTTATCAACCTTTCAGATGTTGGACATTTTAAAATTAATGTAGTTTACACTGAATAATGAACAACTTCATTGGAAAAAGTGCTTTCTGAAATGTATTCTTGATGAAAATTGTAAAATGAGGATTCAGCCATTAAACAGCAGTCCAGCCCCCCCCCCCCCCCCCTCTTCCCTGTTCTCTGGATGACTTGAGAATTTTTCAGAGGTCCTTCAGTAACTTACACCCTTTGTTTAATGTGCAGTCTGTTTTTGGACCTCGATGTGTGCAAGTTATCGAGTGAGTGGTGTATATTGCAGTTCTCAGTCTACCATGTTTTGGTACATAATGCTGTTCTCACAATACAGTTCAGTCAATAATGCAGTATGCACTTACAAGCTCCACTCTAAATCTAGCAACAAAGTTTTTATATATATATATATATATATATATATATATATATATATATATATATATATATATATATATATATACCAAACATTGGAAAACAGTTTAGGGTTATAAAGAAAGATAACGTTTTCCTATGTTTTAAGTACAATAGACAAAAGTACAGAGCACACAAATATGCATGGAAAGAGTAATACATGAAGAACAAAAAATATTTGAGCATTGAGCAAATAGAGCAACAAGATTCAGTATAATGAAACTGTCAAAATGAATTATAAGGATATAAATAATAGAAGAATTAACTACAAGGCTAAAAGGGTTCCTAGTGTCAGATTTTAAAGTAGACGTATATGGAAGCTAGGAGCACAATTGCACTGTACATCTTAACCTATTTTATTTGTGTCAATACAAGGAATTGGGTCAGACAGGCACTGTTGATAATAATGTTTAATTTCTTGCTTCCAATCTTTACAGGCAATATATCATTCAGTTGTGAGAAACAAAGATAGGAATGTTGTTACCTTACAAGAATAAAAAGAGACAATGTTGGAAAGATTAATAATTAAAATAATCAAGCCTTAGGTAATAATTGATGCCCCTGAAGTAGAGTTGGGATGAAGAAAATGACATGTTTGAGCAATATTAATAAACTTATATTAATCTGAGTAGGAAATATTTCACTACTTGTTTATATTGTCTTTTTGAAAGGGAACTGTTGATTGGGATCCCTTTTTATCCATGAAAATGAATGGTCCAAAAGACATGATAGAAGTAGGAAACTAATTTTCTCTGTGTACATCTCATATAATATCAGTACCCATGTATTAGTTTCAGTTAAAACAGTTATTACATCTCAATATGATTTTTTTAGCAGAACACCCAGTCTTTAGTTTGGGCATAATTTATGGTAAGTTTGAAAACTAAATTCTGTCAGACATGTCTCAGATACATAACCAATTTTTCATGCTTGACATATAGGTAACATATGTGATTAGTAAAAATCAATTATTTCCTATATTCTGTTAGTTTACTTATGTACATCTCTAGATTTATCTGTGCAGTAGATATTTAGTTTATAAAACTGCATACATTTATTTTATTTTAAGGTACCGCATATCAGATCTTAAAAGTGAACAGATGTTTGAAATAGACCTTAATTTCTCCATGTGCATTGAAGCTGGGGACAACTGTCAAATGAAAGTTCCTGTTCTATCACATTCCAGACTTCCTAAACTTATTTGTAACCTGGAGCTGGGATACACTTTACCAGGTCAGGAATTAACTGTTTTCAAAGATAACTAGTATGCAAATTCAGTTATTTTCATTTTTGGAAAAGACATGTATTCCACATCATTTAGAAAAATAAAGTTCATCCTAACTCTGTATACCCACATACTTCCCAAATGATTTTTTCCACATGTATGGATATACTACCGGTAATGTAGACATTATTGCTTTCTTGAATTTTACAAAAGTTTATACACTGACAAAAACTCTACAGTTGAATTATGTGAGTGCCATTATATTGATATCAGTATGTTGAATATCAAATTATATTTGACTATTTGAACACCCCTATCATCATTGAGTATGAATGGAAAACAGGGGATTTAATTCTAATCTGCATGGTGTGACCAACCATAAAAGAAACAACTATGTAAAAGTCAACTGTTTGTAGAGGACAATACTTAATAATTGCTTGCCTTATACTAATGCATTTCACCTCTTTACAAAGGACACCTATAAAAACATGAACATTGGTCTCAAGAATGTCCATTATAGACAGATTTCTGAGTTAAAGTAACATCACACAAATTTAAAACTTTTATTATGATGATTGCCTATAATTATTTCACATGATATATTATCTGAATGTGCTGTACATCATTTAAATTCAAACTATTGGAATAAATAGTGGTGGAGAACTTGAAAGATTTATTTGCAACAAAAATACATTGCAGATGCATTTAATATGCATTTTTTTTCCAATAGCTTTTCAATCAGCTTTCTGATTCTTTAAAATTGATCATCTCTGCATATACTGTTTTATGTTTTGAAATGACCAGACTTATTTTATGCTCTCTTAAGAATGGACTTGATTAAGCATTTGCAACAGTTACTATTACACTACACCAGGAAGTAACTCTGACAGCTATCTTTGTTTAATTAAATTCATGCTTATTTGTACCTAACAAAGGTGAATGATTGTTTTTAAAATACAGTTAAGACATATTTTGGGGTAAATGGTTCGATCACCAAAAGTAACAAATTGTGTCATCTTTTCTGATAGACTTTTCCTTGTCCAAGTGGTTACAAGGTCAAGGGCTTTCAAACCTTACAACCTTGACAGGCTCAATGAAGTCACTTTTGATGGAGCAGCTAGGTGTGGCCATGTATATGAGAGAACAGCAGTGTAACAGAATGGAACCACCATTCAACTCATCCAACATGGATTGGAACAAAGGTATTGAGGTTAATTATATTAGACTTGTGCATCGTCTAGAGATCAGAGGCTCAATACATATCATGATATTTATCAGGATGTGTGTTGATTTGTAGACTTTTACATGATACACATTGTAATAGTGAATTTGTGATGTGATAGATATACAACGCTACAGGAATGAGTTTGTGACATCAAAGGAATATGTTAAGGAAATCAGGTCAAGATTTAAAGTTCTTATGCATCTTCAAATGAGTTCTTTCCCCTGACTTGGAACAATACACTTATATGGTTTTGTATTTTTTATGTATTCTCTTTTATTCACAAATTCTTAGGAACTTTTTTTAATTTATACTTATGAGAACATGATTTGGCATCATTTGTGTTTGATGAAAGATATTTTACAACTCTCAGAAAACACCCCCATGTTTGTTACCTGGGTTAGACCTAGATATATAATGTGGAAATGTGTTATCAGTCTGTCTGCATTTGTGATATAGTTATTTACTCTTTAGCTTTGAAATGTCATTTTAAAAATATTTTATGGGGTATAATTTTTAAAATATGATATGGGACATATGGATGCATATAATGCTTTATATCATGTAAGCACTTTGTATGCCTCTACCCCTTTCCCATGGAAGTTTTAGTGGATGCCTCTACCTGATTTGCATGCAGACATATTTGAATGCCTCTGCACCATCAGCATGGAAGTGTGTTTTGACACCTACTGTAAACTTCAGTCATTTTTAGCTACTTTGTTGTAGTGGCACCTTGGGGGGCACCTATTAGATAATGCAGGCCTTAAGGTAAATGACCATTGCATAACATCATCTAGTTGCTATTAAGGATCTAGTTGTCATCTGCTATTTAATGTAACATGGGTCAGATTGTCCTTTCTTGAAATTGCAGGTCACAGATTTGATTCATTACTTCTTTGAGTTTGAATTGATAGAGTTATGACAATGAAAGCTTCAGTAAGTCATATATATATATATATATATATATATATATATATATATATATATATATATATATATATATATATATATATATATAGATATATATATATAGATATATATATATATATATATATATATATATATATATATATATATATATATCTATATGCCCTGATATTGATGTAGACAGGACTGAATTTAGATAATTTGTCTAATTTAAATTATTTAGTGATTTAGCCATTAACAAAGATCTACTTAATTTGGAAGTTGAGAAATGTTGGCTACAGTGGGTTACACTGCATCACTGGTTTGATGGTGAATGACTTTTCTCACACTGCATCACTGTTTGGATGGTGAATGAGTTTTCTCAATATTTTACAACCCATAACATTCTTAAGGAAATTATAATTATACAAGAATATTTTTAGAACATTATACTGTGTGATTTTGGGACATGTATTTAAATTGCCTACACAGCAAAAGACTCTGAGGTAAAGGGTTAAACTGAAGTCACAATACAAGTGGATATTTTTCCTTATTTCTCAAATGGAACATAATATTTGAACCAGTAAGTGACCAATTTTTTTTACAGCCATCTTACTAAACATGCATGCTCAACTTCCAAGCAAATTTCAGGGCAAATGTCAAAGACTAACCTTTATTAAATGCATTCAGTTTTATACAGAAAGCTCATTATTCTTTATTTTTATGTTTTTATTCTGTACATAAAATTATTGATGTTTGGAACTCTTGGGTGATAATTTAATCATATATTTTTTTAAACAAAGATTTTTTATCTTTATAACATGCAAATTAGTTTTTTAATTTTTATTTTGATATTTTTAATGAGAAAGTTTGAAAGAATATTGTTCTTTTTATTTCTCATTTGTTTTTATTTGAACTGTCCAAGAATTTAAAATGTAAACAGATACTTCCCTCTGTGTGCTCCAGTGATGAATATATATATATATATATATAGTGATGCATGATATTTTATGTGTTATATTGATAAAGCATGTCAGTTTCTATATATTTTTATCTCATTGAAACCCAAAATACAGAATGAAGCTAATGGACCTATAAAACAATTAAGGTGAAAAGTAAACTAAGGAATGTTTTATATGTACTCTAAACATGGCTGAATAGTCAACCCTCACTGAGTGAAATTGATTAATTGGCCTTAATTATAATGTACATTAATTGATGGTGTTTCCAGTAGGCATCAGTAAAAACAGCTGACATGTTCCATATCTAATGATAAAGAAAACACCTTCACAAGGTTCTTTATTATAATTATAAGGAAAAACAATCTTTAAAATTTGAACAAACTGGTAGATTTATTTTATTAATCACTTTGTTAACAATAAAAAATATCTTTTGTCATCAGCTGATATGTGATTGAAGGCTTCTTTTATACTTTCGGTTAGAAAGTGTACTAAGAGATATAAAGCAGTGATGCACATAAATTCCTTTTTCTGATTGAAGTGGATTAACTTGAGTTATTATATTAAGTGTTTAGATGTGCATATGTGTATATATGTTCTAGTAAACATATCTGGATTTACTTTAATTTCTGATAAGCAGTCAATATCTCCAACACATATTCAACACCTGAGTTTCACTACTTTTTGTAGAACAAGTATCATTTCTATTCAGTTGCATATTTCCCCTTCGTGACATACTTTGGGATGTTCATGTAGTCAGTTTAGTTATTTTAGCAATAATTGAAATTCATTCTACAGTTAAATTCCTTAACAAGTCAAAGTGATTAAGCTCCATTCCATATTTAGGGTTGTAATTGCTATAATTATCAAGATTACTTCAAGCCTTTTTCAATGAAAATATTGAGCCCCGAGTGGCTGAGTGGTCTAAAGCGCTGTCCTTTACGGATCACTGTGATCTCACCTCTGCGTGGGTTCAAGGCTAAGAATCGGCTTATGTAGTTATGTGAGAAAGCTGGCCAGTAGCTTCTCGTGGGTAAATGGTTCTTTCTGGGGTGTTTCCCGTGCTCTGGCTGCCATGTATAGCCTACTGTGTGCTGAAAAATTGTGTTAAACCCTAAAAAACAAACAAAACAAACATCAATGAAAATATGGTATACCTTTCCAGATTTTCATAGATAGGAGAAGATAAATAAATATACATTATTTGTGTGATACATTCCATTGTCAAAGTCAGTCTTTCTTATAAAGAAACACTACATCTGTTAGAACTGGGTCAGGCTTATAGGTACAGTTTCCAAACAGACTAATCACCAGTTTATGGAACCTGCTTTACTTCAGACTTGCCTCGTCCATTGATGCACAGTATTGACAATAAATATATTAATTCTTTTGACAATACTCACTTATTTTGGTTGATGATGGTAGATTTAATTTCATAATAATTTCTTGATTTTTGGTAAATTAAAATTTGTAAATTTTTTTGTGGATAAAACACATATTAATTTAAACTTTAAAATTTTTAGTTTTATCTGTTCTGATTTCAGATTGTTCTCTGGACATTTATCTTCTTGCACTCCCTGAAAATCTCTCATGTCATATTGGTGAAAGCTGTACCAGTGTTGACTGCTGTTTGGATATTCCTCTCATTAACCAAGCTATTGAATTCAAAGTTCATGTGGATATTTGTGCCTTTACCATGGTTGTTGGTATAGAGAATTATTCACATAATATTAGTCTTTTTAACTATGAGTTTGGAAAAGAAGAACATGTTTGGTTGATGGGACTCTTCAGAATTGAGTAAGTGCTCAGACATTGAAAACTGTATTAGAAATTTCTAGAAATTGATTACATTTTTTAAATTTTGACATAAGCTTATGAAAAAGAGAAACAATATCCAAGCTCACTATGACATATATCAGAATTGTATAAATTAGACATAATATCAAATAGCAGACTTAAAGTAAATATCTTCCTTGTATGTTTTTAATAGCAAGCATTTTGAATAAAAGTCTGTCTTTTAAAAACACATACTGCCAGGTTTGAAAGAATAACTTATGTAGTAACATTTACCTAAGACAGTATCTTACAATTCATGCTGGTAGATGAAGCATTGCCACATATCACTGCCACACGTGCGCACACACACACACACACACACACACACACACACACACACAAAATAAAACTATGCAGTGCCACATTGTATGAAATTGTATTGATGCAAAACATAAGCTCAGAATGTCTGCATCAATCTAAGCCATACCCTGGTTGAAAGCATTTACTCCAAGCATGTCTGGTCTGCTGAAAGTGTTGTCTTGATCTTTGTCATATTTGATTAATGTATTTGCCTTTGAGTAGGTGCTCAGACGTATTCATTTATATTTCATGATGAACATGGGGGAGATGATTTTTTTCTAAATGGTTTCTTTTCATTGCAGCAAAGTGTTGCAGCATCAGGCCAGACTATGCATTTTCAATGTTGATCATGGCATGGTCCCTTTCATTATATAGTTGCTATATTAATGCATTAAGTTTGAGTAAACGTATCAACAAATGGATTATCTGTGCAATGAACACCTTATAAACTTGCTTATCAAAGTAGATGTTATTCATAAAGTGGTAAAAATAGTCCTCAATTTGTTTTCTGTCAAAAATTGTCTCAATTTGTTCAATATGATAGCTTGTAACATCATGCCCTCCAACACTGATGATAAACCTATATAAATGTTATAGGTATGTTTCTCTGATTATATGAAGCATGTGAAAAGTTCTTAGCCCATGTAATTACTTGATTTTGACCCAAGGTCCAAGACCTTTTTGGCTGATATGTTTAATGACTGTATCAACAATCTCCAGTGCATGTTTAAAGGAAATGTCTTGATGTTTTGGGTGGCACTATTGAACAACCACATGGGAAGCTACTTTTTACCAGTTGTTTGATCCCCCTTATGTCTTTCCCTTGCTGACCCAAATTATCACCAATCAAGTTGTCTGTATTGATAATGCAAAAGGTTGATAAAATTCTTTAACTCTTTAGAATGATTGAAGGTTTAATGTATTGCTTATAGTTGCAATCGGTAGACACTGGATAATAGTCCACTGTTGTTCATTTCCCCCCATAGAGATTGTTTAATTTTTCTGGGTAATAAAAATGACTTTCTGTTTGCATCTGAATTGCCATGTTAGAGTGTAAAATTTGTAATAGCTAAACTAGCTAGTATTATAATGAATATCGGAATTTTGTTATATTAGATGACAGCTTCATTTTTGACATTGTGCCTTGAGAAAAGAAACCAACTTCTATGCTGCTCCTAACTTTATCCAAATTTTAAAACCATTGCAACAGGAAACATCCACCCCAAAAAAGCCCAGGTCCAGGTTTAGTATGAATGAACCTTCACCACTCTCTGTAAATATTGCATATATATATATATATATATATATATATTAAGCTTCATATTTTTGTTGACCAAAATACAAATTAAAATAAAGACCAATCAACAATACCAATGATATATGTTTAATAGTGTTGTTCTAATTATCGGTTATAATTGATCATCAGTTGGTTGAGCAAACCAATAAGAAAATCGGTTGTGAACTCCATAATCGATTGTGTGTAAAGGGAGACTACTTTTTTGGTGTATGCAAAACACAAAGGTTAGTAAAACTCCCAGCCAGTAAAGTTGACCTAAAATGTATTAATTCCTTCACAACTACAAATAAAACACCTTACAATTCATAATTAGGAACATATAATCATTATTACATAGTCAAGTTGTTAAATTGTTGAGTTAAACATTTTTAACACAATTTTTTGATTTGTTTCAGTTAAATTGCAACATCTTTTGTAGTATTTATCAACAATGACAAACAAGAAAAACATGTCCTTCTATACATTAAATATAGACACATCACATATGAACAAAAGAATTTTGGGGGATTGTAGCAGTATTTTAGTTACATATGACCAGCCATAAAAAGTTGTGTTCATTTAACAAAGTTGTAGAACAAAAGTAACACACAATGTAATATTATTGTCAGGTTAAAGTAAACATGTCATTAAAAGAGATTACTCCTGTACATTTATAAACATATTGAACTCTTGATCAAAGATATAACTGTGTAACAAAATTAAAATTTACTCTTAGTAACCGACTATAATTGATGATCAGTTGGTTAAGGGGAACCAATTATTGATTATGAATTTCTGACCAATTCCCATCACTAATGTTTAACATATTTCTATCTTTATCATTAACCATTGGACTTTATTTGTAATATGTCTCCCTCTAGTTTTACCATCTATGACCTGAGTAGCAAGAATGTTTACCTTGTAAACCTGGACATCAGTGTGTGCTGGGATGCTAACAGGAGTAAAGACTGTGCTGTTCATATATCTGTCTTCAGAAACACTCTTCTACCCAAAATCCCATGTAATCCTACTCCAGGATATAATATTCCAGGTAAGACTTGCACTCCATTCCAAGACATACCTCTTTTTTAAATCCTGTAATCCTACTTTTTGAATATCCTGTTCCATGTAAGACTTGCACTCAAAGTATCTGTCATCAGGGATTATCATGGGTCTCTTGTTTAAGAAATTAATATTGATTGAGGAGTTCTGCAATAGATGTTATGACAGGGGTATGAGGCAGGATTTAGGTGAAAAGTGAAGGATTAAAAATATAAGGTGGCATTGGAAGAATAGGTATGGAATTGAAGGCTGTGTCATCTACTATTTATGTTTTGACAATAATTATGGAGAGATGGTAATGGAAAAAAGTAAGGTCAATAAATTGCATACAAATTGTTAATCTGTTTGTTTCCAGATTTTTCTCTTGACCAATGGTTGCAAAGACAAGGGTTGGCTGCACATGAAATTTTGACTGGACAGAATCTGAACAAACTGATGGATGACCTTGGTCTGACTAAATTCCTGATAACTGAGCAGTGTAGTGGGAAGCAGTCACCCTACATTCCTTCTACACGAGGATGGAGGATAGGTTAAACAATTGTTTTACAATAATGATGTACATTTTTACAAAAATATATCAAGTGTATTATGTAATTATCTTATTACCTATGCTTACAATATTTATCTAATAACACCATAAAAAGTATTCTGTTGTATCAGGAATTAGTTTAGATTCCATTAGACTATCTTCTGAAGAAGAAGCTTATTTACTTCTTGTGACATGTACACTATTCAGATAAACTTGAGAAGGAGTTAAACCAAGCCTTTTGTTGCCTTGTATATTTATGACATGTTATAATGCCATGTTCCCCATTAAAGGTTTTCAAAAGTGTCATGAAGTGTAAATATAAAAATTGACATATTAATTTCTTCCACCCTCAACCCTGCCCCCTTCCCAGTTTCTTTAAGAATTTGAGTCTCACCTTTATGAAAGAGAATACATTTTTACATGGTAGGAATGACTACATTTTTTTAAAACAAATATGTAATTCACAATGTTTTTTTCACTGAAAGGCTCCTTCATAAACCTTTATCAACAAAAATTTTGTTGTATGTGGTACAACAGGAAGATATAACTTGTGCATGGCATTAAAAATATGTCATTTGATTTTTTAGAAACTTCTGATGCTACATGAGATTTTTTTTAATTGGCAGTAATAAGTTGAGCATATTATGTGATGGCTTTTTCTGTCTCCTTTTTTTATTTGTAGAAATTTTGTTTCATTTTCAGATTGTCCACATGACTTGATATTACCCCAGTTAGCCTCAGATGTAGCCTGTTACATACCAGACTACTGTACAAATGTGGATTGCTGTGTCCAGCTAGATAGATTGAACAGATCATTCCATGTCTATGTCCATATAGACACATGTCATTACCAGCTTACTCTGAGTTTGGAGAAACTGACCTTCAACCACTCCCTTCTAGAGTATCAGTGGGGTACTGACCAACATGTTTGGCTGTTTGGACTTATTAGAATGAGGTTATATACCTTTATGTACCTTAACACTGCTTCATAAGTCTAACAATACAACATCTGTCTTGAACCTTTAGTTTCAGTTTATCATTAGATTTAAAATTACCCTAAATGTCTAAGTGCTTGAGTCTTAACATGGGTGAAAGTTCTCCATCATATTATGGAAATTTCATCTTTAGAATGCCCCCAGAGATTTACTGCGCAAATCTGTTGATTTTTCATGTTTAAGGTTGGTAAAGGGTTAAAGTGATTGGAAAGTATTTAAAAGGAAAAAATAGTAATACTTAGGGATACTAAATTTCAAATCAATGATTTACTGTTGAGCAAGCAAATGGAAGTTCTCATGCAGTATTTAGTTTTTAGTTTCCTCAAGGCTACTCAGCTGTGTTCTGGTGATCTCAAAGTTCTTACTACACTGCATTATTCAGTGCTCTCTGTGGAAACCTGAATAACTAAGTAATTATATCCCACTGCTTTTTAATTATATCCCATTGCTATTTTAATTATATCCCACTGCTATTTTAATTATATCCCACTGCTATTTTAATTATATCCCATTGCTATTTTATTCCTACATTTGTCTCATAGGCATGAAAGCAAATAGAGGGCACTGAATTATTTAAGTGAGACACCTTGGCCAATTCTATACCTCCATCATTCTATAAATGTTTTTATTTATTCCATCCCCACCCTGTAGCTTCATAGAAAGCTTTTTTAAAAATAATTTTTGTTTGATTTCACCTTATTTATATGTAATCAAATTGATTAAAGCTCCTTGCATATATTACACTTTAAACTACAAAAAAAGAGCTTTTAGTGTCTTCAGTAACTTGAGCTCACAATATTTTTGAAAACAAATAATTTGAGATGTGTAAAGTGTTGAGAAAGATGAAAGAGTGGAGAAAAAAAACATTTTTAAAAATATTTTTTGTTAAATGAATCGAGAATATTTAGTATTTCTCAAATTATAAGGTTAGGGGGTGGAACTGCTTTAAAATACATTAAAGCATTCTATCATTGGACAAAAAACTTACAAAATAAGAACTGCTAAATTGTTTTAGCAGAATTGATTTTTTGTGTGATTATAATTAAATGTGCATTTATTATTAGAATCTGTCGACATACAATGGTCGCAAGAAAATTAAAACTAGTTTTTTAAAAGAGTTTTGCGTTTTTCTATCTTCATCATTCATGACTATTCTTTAATTGTCTCTATTCTTTAATTGTCTTGCAATCAGATAATGAAATCTATCAATTACTGTTTTGCACCTTGATTTGAACCTGAATTAAAAATTTGACAGACTACTCATCACTACTGCTGTATTTAGTTGTATATTCTTAGTAATGCAATCAGCATGTGAAATTGTTACAAGCCCTGCTCCAATGTGAGCTGATTTCAAAGTGGACGAGGGCAAGATATGTGTAGCTAGTCTGTCAGTAGTATAGGGGGATACTCTAGCGACAATGGGAAATCCAGTCAAAAAGGGCGTGGGAACATCTAGCGACAAGGGGAATTTAACATGGGGAAATGTAACTAGAAGTGAATGGGGAATTGAACATAGCGTCAAGGATTGGGTCACTTTATTTGTCACTGGGACCTTAACGTTAAAAATGGGTTTATCAGAATTAGTGTTAATGGGAATTTAACATGGGAATGCCACCTGGAGTTCGAAGGGAATTGAACATTGGTGACTCCATTGTGTTTATGGAGTCAAAACTATTGATAGGGTAAAATGTACGTGTACGGACAAAGGCTGAGAGGGACAAACATATATACATAAAGAAACAAATACACATCGAAACACACATAAAAGAGGGCAGAGATTTTCTAAATAAATACCCACAGATAATAAAAGTCTACGATATGGGATCAAAACATTTATTCAAGTATATACATGGGCTCTCTGGCCTGTGCTTTAGTCTAAGCACTATCCATTTAAAACATTCAAATATGGACATGACACAAATCTATTCACATGTTATCTATTTCTTAGATCTAGAAAAAATACTTTTAAAATTAAAGTTTATGCCTTCAAAAAAGACCCTACTTTACATACAACACATAAGCATTTAATATAAGAATGACACTTTTCATACAACAATTAATATTCATTTTAAGAAAAAAGGAAGACCAAAACAAGTAACAAACAATCAAATAGGAGAAAGTTCATGTTGCTTTCTATATCTGTCACACACATTGTTTAAAATCTGGTCAGCTATCGCTTGTGTCCCAGCGTAGATGTTTCCCATTACGTACCCCTTTTCATTCGTAAATCTGCTTGAGTCTTACGCTCGATACTTGGTGTGTGAAATGATTTATCCTTCTCGCTTGGCAGTGTTAGTCACAATGAACTATTGGTCTTGGACGATGTCCCCTTTTATATGCTGCCCAATCTCGACGTGACCATACGGTAGAGTGAAGTGATTGGGAAGTCGTACTCTTTTTTGGTACACGATTTGATAGACTTTTTCCAAAGGTCGGCTAACGATTTGGTGTGTGGGTAAACGGACAATCTTGTGTGGCTCGTGGGTGGTCACTTTAAACGTTTCATCCTGTCCAGACTGTAAGGCTTCTTGAAGCACGTCAAAGTTCACCACTTGACTGGTGCGATAATTGAGAGTCAATCCTTTCACTTTACATTCGGTGTGC
This sequence comes from Unio delphinus, assembly GCA_029339505.1. NCBI lineage: Eukaryota > Metazoa > Mollusca > Bivalvia > Unionida > Unionidae > Unio > Unio delphinus. The sequence continues at coordinate 5,602,312 of JAQISU010000173.1, forward strand.
ATTTCTCCTTGTGGGTCTCGGTATTCGTAGCCGTAATTTTTAGGACCGCCACTTGCAAAACATAGAATCTTGTCGTCGGGATGTTCATCGGCCCAGGCTCCTAAACGGTCTCCTTCGATGACAGGGTTACACTGGTTCGGTCGGTGAATGTAGATGCAACTGTCCGTGTCAAAATACAGCACACGATCTCCTAGGAGTTGTAATACTTCGTACAATTTTAAGCGAGCATGGGCTGTCACGTAAGCCGCAATGATGACATTTCCAAATTTGTCGGCTTCTACAAAGTCTAGTTCTTCTTCGTAATTGACTAAGATTAAGTCCTCACGAATGACGTCCACGTGTTTGATGACTTTGGTTTTGTCGTGAATCATCTGGAAGTAGCGAGAAGGTTCAGACAAATACTCCGTCTTGGGTAAAGACGGTCGTTGTGCCATTTTACCCCACAAGCAATTTAACATCACTTTGGCAAACGATCGCCTTCCTTCGTTTTTCTCGATGTGGTCTAAAGTGATACCTTCCTGCTCCCTATATTTTTCTTTGAATTTCTTTTGGTCTTCGGGAGTGTGACACCAGGAAGGATAGCCACTAGCTTCTTGTTTTAGTTTTAAAAAGGTATTCACGTAGTCTGCAAAAATACCTTTCTGTGTCTCGTCGCCCTTGCGGTATTGTTGTGTCTTGGGAAAGTGATGAATTTCGTACACTTCTAACAGTTGGTATCCCAGGTCCAGAGCTTTAAACAATTCCACGCTCACCCACGTTCCTGTCAAGGCACGTTCTTCCTGGCTATGCTGACAAGGTTGGTCTTGGTTGCACATTTCGGCACAAGTGCGACACAAAGGAAACATCAGTTTTCCTTGGCAATGGTGAGGTAAAACGGGATGGTACAAGTCTGTGGGAGGTAAGACTTTGCACTTGATTAATCCTTCGTACTGACGAATGTGGTCCAGGTCAATGTGTTCTGTCATCAATTCTGGATGCCCTACGGGAAAGTGACAATATTTGCACACGTAAGGATACAATGAACACACGTCCAAGTATTTGATTTCTTCTCCCTTCTCCTCGTCCGCTTGGTACAGCAAACAAGTGGCATTAGTCCGTCCTCCGTACAAACTATCCCGAGGGTTCAATGGGTCCACCCACTTGTAACTTTCTACGATGCGTTTAAACTCGGGATCGGTTTTCAAACGCTGATCGTACTCGTGTTCCCACATTTCCACTACCTGGTATCCTTGTTGTTCTAACTTCAAACGTCGTTGACACGTGGTCTGGTACAAATCTTCCATAGTCCGTTGTAAAAACTGATTTTTGATGTCACGCTGAGGGTAGCACATAGGACATCCGTGAAATAAGCATCCGTTAAACTCGTACACGATCTGAGGGTTTTCTAAGTCCCACCCATCCATTGAATACGTTCCGATGGTCTTTTCGCCTCCTCCGTTGCGGGCGTGTTGGATCCGTTTGTTTTCCTTGTCACACAAATAATGGAGCCAGCGTAGGGCTTTGACCGAGTATTGACGTTTTACAAAGTTCGTCGTTTGAGGACTGATGACAGCCAATGTGTTTTCGGGCATGAATCGATGGCGGTACACTAAAGAACACGCTTTGGCGATGGTACAAGCTTCTTTCAAAGGATCGATCCCTCCGTGTTCCATGAAGAATTCTCGAAATTTTCCACAACAACGTCGTAAAATGTCCACGTCAGATCGACAATACCTTAACATTTCTTCTTGAAAGTCAAAGGGGTCCGAGGCGTGAGTCTGGTACCAAGCGAAGAAAGCTTCTCGTTGTTCGGTACGCATGTTGTCGGGGTCGTAATAGTGAGCCTCAGGCAAATGGGGTAGAACGGTACGTTGATTGGCTTCGGTATTGAAAAAGTGTGGAAAATAACCTTTAGCCATTTCTGGCATACCAAACGTTTTAGGCATGCGACTCAATGGCATGGCCAAGTAACACATTGAATCTTTAAACTGCACTTGTCCTACTTGCATGTAAATGATTTTGGCTCCGTTCAAAGTCACTTGAGGTCGTTCGGTACTTTGTTCCGCATAGTATCTGAGCAGAAATTGCCCATCGTATCCCGAGAAATTGTGAGCCATGACCGTGGCATTGCGATGACAATCTCCGTAACGTTCGATGTCTTCTGGACTCCACGTCTCGTCGATGGGGTTTAAGATCCATTGGGAAAAATTGACCAAGGTGTTTGACCCTCGAAATATTTTTTCACGTCCTCCAGGAATCTTGCTACAGTGAGAGCAATGACTAAAGATAGGTTCTTGGATACACATCTCGCACGCACGGTGAGCTACGCAGAAATTAGGAATGTGAATACCGGTCTCTTGCATGCATTCGAAATCAAAAAAGATAAAATTTCCTTTCTTCTGGGTATCTTCTGGTTGGGGTTGATATTTTTGAATGAAACATTCGTGTTCCAAATCCACGATTTGGCGACAAATGTGACATCGTTTCTTCCCTCGACAAACGTGAAACTTGGTACTATTGGTACGTATGTCTTGTCCACAAGTAGGGCACAATCTCAGAAGTTGACAAGCATTTCTCTGCTGTGAACCTTGCATCTTCAAATGTTGTTGGTAACAGGTAGGACTGACAAAAGTGCGCTGACACACAGGGCAATGCACTCTTTCTTTTCCTTTGTCCAGACAAGGTTTAGAAGCCAAACATCCCTCACATTTTGATCCACAATACTTGTGTTGTTCTCGATTGTTATAACCATAATCACATTTTTCACAGTAGTAACCGTATCCCTGGAATCCAGTGATACTGGTAATGGTATCAAAATGCTCATCGTGATGATAGACGTGAATGTATTTTCCGTCTTTGAAATCGTGGCCTCGAAACAAAAGAGGTCCACGCACTTCTTGAGGGTGCACTTTCAAGGTGTAATGTGGAGCCAAGACGTCTTGCAATTTTTGCATTTCTGGAATGCCGCAAGGGGTGACTTTGGATATTCCCGCTTGCTGTAACAGGAGTTCTGCTTCACTTCTTTGTTTGGCTCGGTCCGATCGTTGAATAGTTTTCCAGGCTCTTTTCCATTCTGCTGTATCGTTCTTGTTGGCATACGTTCGTCCCACGACGACAGCACGGGCTAAACACATCTGGTCTTGAGGATTGTTAATTCGGACGAGACTTAGTTTGGTGTTGCGAAGGTTGTTGACCAATAATACTTTTTTGCGTCCGGTCCCCTGAGGAAGAGACACGTGGGTCATAAACAGTGTAGCTTTTCCGTCGGCAATGTGAAACTTGTCGTTGGATTGTTGCACATGTTGAATTTTGTCGATGACTTTGGAAGGTGTCAATTCTGATAGACTGCTAAAGTCGATCCAAACAGGAGACTTCAAACCGTCGTGATGAATGGAAAGTGTCAAGCGATCGTCTTCTTTGCATTGGCATCGTAGTTTCAGTGAGGTTAACAAAGAGTCCCACAAATCGACGATGAACCCTTCTGCTTTCTCCAAAGGTACTTCCGACTTGAAATTTTTAATTTTCACCGTGTACCTATAGACTGTAGTTCTAATTTTTCTAGAGGAGCGTTTTTCCGTCTCTCGAATGTGGTAATACTTTTCGGGTGACACTGGTAGACTTTGGTTTGGAATATGCTCTCTTGGTCTGGCCGCAGACATGGAAGGTATCGGTTCAGGTTCGCTGATGTCTTCGATTTGAGCAAACACTTCTTTACGTGTGTGAGGCGATACGTTACGTCGCAGCCTTTAACCTTCTTCTTCTCTCTCACTGAAATCGTGCGATCGTTTCATCTCAATTACAGATTCAGAAATGATTTAACTATGTTCGATTTCTCTTTATATATACCCCGATGTACCTCTAGTTATGATAATGACTTGGTATATTTCACAAGAACAAGTGAAAGTCCAACAGTTTGGAAACCCTGGATGACTTATGCAAACGACAATAGTAAGTCTGAAACACCTTAAGCATCTTGACGACCCTTCGATTCAAATTCTACCACGAAAAGAAAAAGGTTGCAAGAAAAGGAAAAAAAACTAGACAGTTTGTGTCATCAAGAGCTCCAGAGACTATACTGTACTGTTAAAACACGTACGTACCCCATCTTGAAAACAACGCTACTTGACTACGATGTCTCATTCTCTTTGTCACTTCTACTTTGCTGTTGACCGCGATATTTACCAACCCTGATTTAACACACATCTTTCTTCATTTGATATTTTAAGAAAATAGTAAACCGATTTTTAAAAGAACTACCCCTTTTTTTGACAACAGTGACGATGTCTCCTCCTGCTCTTACTACTGTTGCTACACCTACAACGGTGATCTTTCATAAGACCAAAGCATAAGTCAGAGTAAGTTAAGTTGTGAAGTTGAGCAGAGGTGTATAAACAACAACTGTCAAGACCCTATGTTCCAGTTCTGTTTGTGATAATAACTTGTGATACTTCACATTTTCTAAAGTGTAAATGTGTGCAAGTCGTACAAAAGTTATGTGACTATAGCATTTGACACATGCACAGACACTTCACTTCATAAGTGTCAAGAAAAAATTACTATCAGATGTTTACCATTATACAAAACACGTACACACTTGCAATGTGACATGAATCTGCACTTCCATATTTGTGGATATCCTACAGATTCGTCCCAACATACAGAGTTGTCTAAGAACTGTAGAAATATCACACCATTGTTTCAGAAATACCAACAACAAAAATTATGTGTATCTTCCCTGTTCCACCCTTTATTAGTGTTTGGGTATGTTCTCTAAAAACACAAACAATATGGAACAAAATTAAATTTTGAATTAAAAATTCTCACTTTATAAATTTTTTCTTGTACATGTCAGATTACATTCAATGCCTTCTCCAAGTGAAAGACATTTCTACACGTCACTGCGTTTGATAAATTCGGTTGTTTGTTTTTTGGGGTGTTAGTCATAGTTTATCTTCAATTCTATTCTTTTATGTAATTTTTCTTTTATAGAAGATGTAAGTTTGTTTATTTCTGTCACGGTATATATTTTGTTTAGTCTATTGCTGCAAAAAGAAAATATATATAGCACAGGGATTAAGTTTGTTCATATTTTTATTATTTCAAGCTCTACATAACGTACCAAGTTTGTTTTGCAAAAGGATTGAAACTTAAAGTTGCGCAGACGTGAAGGAAAACATACCTTTGTTTCAAAAGTTTGCACTCTGTGTTCATTCTAATCATGCTTGCCTTATATCTTTTTGTTTTAGATAACACATTTCTTCTGATGTAAATACATGCATCTCTGGACAGACAGTTTGGGTTATCATCCTTCATGTTCACTGTACTTTAGTTTATTTACTTTATACAAACCCCAAATTCACTAGTTTGACAAAATTTACCACTTAGTACTATATTATTTCTCTCTACCTAGGCGATTGTGTTTATGTCAAAGTGTCAAAGTGAGAAAGTATTTTCTTGGTTAGTTTTAAAACTCGAACAATAATTGCACAGTTAAGTGGTTGATGTGTCATGAAGAAATGGTACAATGCGCAACAAAGGGATTGTAAGTTCACACTCCAGTCTGTCTACGCTGCAAATGAATCAATGCATGAGCCTAGGCAAAACAATGCGTCAGTCGTTAGAAGCAATTTACATGTATTGGCTACACTTTTTTTCTACCCCTTAGCTTTTAAATGCCCTCACTCGTTCTTAGTACAGTGACAAGATAAGACGTGTTTTTTCTACGCCTGATCACTACACTATCTACCTTGAATTTCGAACCCAACAATGTGTCACACATTGTAAGTGATTTCATTGTCAAACCGATATTTTCCACAGCCATCGCTTCAAATTGGTTTCAGTTGTTATTCTCACAGTGAGAAGATAAGGCGTGTATTTCTGTACCTGTTCACTAGTCACTTTCCAAACAATAAAACTTATGCACAAATAATCGCACCATCGTTGAAATGTCAGTCTTATTGCGAAATACACCAAAACATGTTTGGATGTACTATTCTGTGAGAACTTCACAAAATGTTTTTGACATAATGATTTTAGTAGGCTATGTCTGTAATTCATTCTTGTGATACTTTACAATAGTGGTTTTATTTCCTAAAGGAATAGGTATGTCAGTGAGATGTGTGTGAAATTTCGTAAGGAAAATATACCATACAAAATGTAAAAGAGTGGTGATATTTTTAAAAGTAGGAATAACATTCTCTCTCTGTCTCTCTCTCTCTCTCTCTCTCTCTCTCTCTCTCTCTCTCTCTCTCCTAGCAATTTTGATTGAAATCTAATGGCATCTGTTCCTGTTTTGAAGATACCTCTCCAAAATTGTGAGCTGTAGTCACCATAATTACGTAAACTGTTCCGTCTGTCATGTAAATTTGTTTACAAAACTTACACCCTAAAATTATAGAACGAATTTTTCTTCTATCAGTAAATCATTGTATGAAACAAAATCTTGAGTTGACTTCAGTTTGTACAATTCAGGTATCTTAGCTTTATCCTATTTTGCAAATTGCAATGTGTCATGAAAACAATCCTAATTTTGTATTCTTCTTCCAAAAGGCAGCAAACACAGGGCTTTTTCAAGAATGACTCGACTGACATTGCACTGTATAACCTGGCTATGGTTAACTCTAAATTCTGAAAGCGAAACATGCGTTCAGAACAATTGTAGCAATGTTCGACCTATTTCTCTCAGTTTAGACTGTCGATAGAACAAGGCACATTTTGATACTGCATCTTTTCCATACCCTTAGATTTGTGAAAACTTTGTAACATTGTTGGTAGCGTGTGCTGCGAAACACAGGACACCTCATACATTTTCGATCCACAGCAAAATGTTAAGCAATTGACAATACGTACCGCACTATCTTCTGTATAAAATTGATGAATGAATGAATGAATGAAAACAATGACCATTTCTCATATGTAATGTGCGTTGGTCTTTATTAACGTTGTTCTTATCATACCGCAAAAAAATAACAGACTCCAAAATGGTGTCCTACGTTTTGTATTTATTTACCAGTAATGTTAGCTATGTCTACCCATCTCTCAAACACTTCAGGCTAAAATATTGCCCAATCTACTGTTACCCATTTCAGTACAATTTGTGTGCGTGCTGTTGCTTTAGAAAAAAAATATGTGTTAGACTTATTGTAATGGTTATAAAAAAAGCAGACCCCAAATTGGTGTTTACGTTTTTTTAACCATTTGTTTTTTCTTTCTTTCTTTCTAAAACTTACACTTGTTCACTAGTCACTTTCCAAACAATAAAACTTATGCACAAATAATCGCACCATCGTTGAAATGTCAGTCTTATTGCGAAATACACCAAAACATGTTTGGATGTACTATTCTGTGAGAACTTCACAAAACGTTATTGACAGAATGATTTTAGTAGGCTATGTCTGTAATTCATTCTTGTGATATTTTACAATAGTGGTTTATTTCCTAAAGGAATAGGTATGTCAGTGAGATGTGTGTGAAATTTCTTTAGGAAAATATACTACACAAAACGTAAAAGAGTAGTGATATTTTTAAAAGTAGGAATAACATTCTCTCTCTCTCTCTCTCTCTCTCTCTCTCTCTCTCTCTCTCTCTCTCTCTAGCAATTTTTATTGAAATCTAATAGCATCTGTTCCTGTTTTGAAGATACCTCTCCAAAATTGTGAGCTGTAGTCACCATAATTACGTAAACTGTTCCTTCTGTCATGTAAATTTGTTTACAAAACCTACATCCTAAAATTATAGAACGATTTTTTCTTCTATCAGTAAATCAATGTATGAAACAAAATCTTGAGTTGACTTCAGCTTGTACAATTCAGGTATCTTGGCATCCTATTTTTGCGCACTGTAATGTGTCAAGAAAACAATTCTAACATTAGATCTACCGTTTTTTCTTCTTCTTCCAAAAGACAACAAACACAGGGTTTTTTCAAGAATGGCACGAGTGACATTGCACTGTATAACCCTGCCTGTTGTTAACTCTAAATTCTGAAAGCGAAACACGCGTTCAGAACAATTGTAGCAATGTTCGACCTATTTCTCTCAGTTTAGACTGTCGATAGAACAAGGCAAGTTTTATATACTGCTTCTTTTCCATACCCTTAGATTTGTGATAACTGTGCAACATTGTTGGTAGCGTGTGCTGCGAAACACAGGACACTTCGAACATTTTCGATCCACAGCAAAATGTTAAGTAGGCAATTGACAATACGTATCGCACTATCTTCTTTATAAAATTGATGAATGAATGAATGAATGAAAACAATGACCATTTCTCATATGTAATGTGTGTTGGTCTTTATTAACGTTGTCATTATCATACCGCAAGAAATAGCAGACCCCAAAATGGTGTCCTACGTTTTGTATTTATTTACCAGTAATGTTAGCTATGTTTACCCATCTCTCAAAGACTCCAGGCTAAAGTATCGACTAATCTACTGTTACCCATTTCACTACAATTTATTTGGGTGACAGTAGATTAAATAAATGTGTGTAAGAGTTTACAATAACACTTGTGAGCGTGCTTTTGCTTGAGAAAAAAAAATATGTGTAACACCTTTTGTAATGATTATAAAAAAACTACGTTAAACACCATTTTGGGGTCTGTTTTTAATATAATCATAACAGATTATATTATATTATGATTATATTAAAAACAGACCCCAAAATGGTGTTTAACGTAGTTTTTTTATAATCATTACAAAAGGTGTTACACATATTTTTTTTTCTCAAGCAAAAGCACGCTCACAAGTGTTATTGTAAACTCTTACACACATTTATTTAATCTACTGTCACCCAAATAAATTGTAGTGAAATGGGTAACAGTAGATTAGTCGATACTTTAGCCTGGAGTCTTTGAGAGATGGGTAAACATAGCTAACATTACTGGTAAATAAATACAAAACGTAGGACACCATTTTGGGGTCTGCTATTTCTTGCGGTATGATAATGACAACGTTAATAAAGACCAACACACATTACATATGAGAAATGGTCATTGTTTTCATTCATTCATTCATTCATCAATTTTATAAAGAAGATAGTGCGATACGTATTGTCAATTGCCTACTTAACATTTTGCTGTGGATCGAAAATGTTCGAAGTGTCCTGTGTTTCGCAGCACACGCTACCAACAATGTTGCACAGTTATCACAAATCTAAGGGTATGGAAAAGAAGCAGTATATAAAACTTGCCTTGTTCTATCGACAGTCTAAACTGAGAGAAATAGGTCGAACATTGCTACAATTGTTCTGAACGCGTGTTTCGCTTTCAGAATTTAGAGTTAACAATAGGCAGGGTTATACAGTGCAATGTCACTCGTGCCATTCTTGAAAAAACCCTGTGTTTGTTGTCTTTTGGAAGAAGAAGAAAAAACGGTAGATCTAATGTTAGAATTGTTTTCTTGACACATTACAGTGCGCAAAAATAGGATGCCAAGATACCTGAATTGTACAAGCTGAAGTCAACTCAAGATTTTGTTTCATACATTGATTTACTGATAGAAGAAAAAATCGTTCTATAATTTTAGGATGTAGGTTTTGTAAACAAATTTACATGACAGAAGGAACAGTTTACGTAATTATGGTGACTACAGCTCACAATTTTGGAGAGGTATCTTCAAAACAGGAACAGATGCTATTAGATTTCAATAAAAATTGCTAGGAGAGAGAGAGAGAGAGAGAGAGAGAGAGAGAGAGAGAGAGAGAGAGAGAATGTTATTCCTACTTTTAAAAATATCACTACTCTTTTACGTTTTGTGTAGTATATTTTCCTAAAGAAATTTCACACACATCTCACTGACATACCTATTCCTTTAGGAAATAAACCACTATTGTAAAATATCACAAGAATGAATTACAGACATAGCCTACTAAAATCATTCTGTCAATAACGTTTTGTGAAGTTCTCACAGAATAGTACATCCAAACATGTTTTGGTGTATTTCGCAATAAGACTGACATTTCAACGATGGTGCGATTATTTGTGCATAAGTTTTATTGTTTGGAAAGTGACTAGTGAACAAGTGTAAGTTTTAGAAAGAAAGAAAGAAAAAACAAATGGTTAAAAAAACGTAAACACCAATTTGGGGTCTGCTTTTTTTATAACCATTACAATAAGTCTAACACATATTTTTTTTCTAAAGCAACAGCACGCACACAAATTGTACTGAAATGGGTAACAGTAGATTGGGCAATATTTTAGCCTGAAGTGTTTGAGAGATGGGTAGACATAGCTAACATTACTGGTAAATAAATACAAAACGTAGGACACCATTTTGGAGTCTGTTATTTTTTTGCGGTATGATAAGAACAACGTTAATAAAGACCAACGCACATTACATATGAGAAATGGTCATTGTTTTCATTCATTCATTCATTCATCAATTTTATACAGAAGATAGTGCGGTACGTATTGTCAATTGCTTAACATTTTGCTGTGGATCGAAAATGTATGAGGTGTCCTGTGTTTCGCAGCACACGCTACCAACAATGTTACAAAGTTTTCACAAATCTAAGGGTATGGAAAAGATGCAGTATCAAAATGTGCCTTGTTCTATCGACAGTCTAAACTGAGAGAAATAGGTCGAACATTGCTACAATTGTTCTGAACGCATGTTTCGCTTTCAGAATTTAGAGTTAACCATAGCCAGGTTATACAGTGCAATGTCAGTCGAGTCATTCTTGAAAAAGCCCTGTGTTTGCTGCCTTTTGGAAGAAGAATACAAAATTAGGATTGTTTTCATGACACATTGCAATTTGCAAAATAGGATAAAGCTAAGATACCTGAATTGTACAAACTGAAGTCAACTCAAGATTTTGTTTCATACAATGATTTACTGATAGAAGAAAAATTCGTTCTATAATTTTAGGGTGTAAGTTTTGTAAACAAATTTACATGACAGACGGAACAGTTTACGTAATTATGGTGACTACAGCTCACAATTTTGGAGAGGTATCTTCAAAACAGGAACAGATGCCATTAGATTTCAATCAAAATTGCTAGGAGAGAGAGAGAGAGAGAGAGAGAGAGAGAGAGAGAGAGAGAGAGAGACAGAGAGAGAATGTTATTCCTACTTTTAAAAATATCACCACTCTTTTACATTTTGTATGGTATATTTTCCTTACGAAATTTCACACACATCTCACTGACATACCTATTCCTTTAGGAAATAAAACCACTATTGTAAAGTATCACAAGAATGAATTACAGACATAGCCTACTAAAATCATTATGTCAAAAACATTTTGTGAAGTTCTCACAGAATAGTACATCCAAACATGTTTTGGTGTATTTCGCAATAAGACTGACATTTCAACGATGGTGCGATTATTTGTGCATAAGTTTTATTGTTTGGAAAGTGACTAGTGAACAGGTACAGAAATACACGCCTTATCTTCTCACTGTGAGAATAACAACTGAAACCAATTTGAAGCGATGGCTGTGGAAAATATCGGTTTGACAATGAAATCACTTACAATGTGTGACACATTGTTGGGTTCGAAATTCAAGGTAGATAGTGTAGTGATCAGGCGTAGAAAAAACACGTCTTATCTTGTCACTGTACTAAGAACGAGTGAGGGCATTTAAAAGCTAAGGGGTAGAAAAAAAGTGTAGCCAATACATGTAAATTGCTTCTAACGACTGACGCATTGTTTTGCCTAGGCTCATGCATTGATTCATTTGCAGCGTAGACAGACTGGAGTGTGAACTTACAATCCCTTTGTTGCGCATTGTACCATTTCTTCATGACACATCAACCACTTAACTGTGCAATTATTGTTCGAGTTTTAAAACTAACCAAGAAAATACTTTCTCACTTTGACACTTTGACATAAACACAATCGCCTAGGTAGAGAGAAATAATATAGTACTAAGTGGTAAATTTTGTCAAACTAGTGAATTTGGGGTTTGTATAAAGTAAATAAACTAAAGTACAGTGAACATGAAGGATGATAACCCAAACTGTCTGTCCAGAGATGCATGTATTTACATCAGAAGAAATGTGTTATCTAAAACAAAAAGATATAAGGCAAGCATGATTAGAATGAACACAGAGTGCAAACTTTTGAAACAAAGGTATGTTTTCCTTCACGTCTGCGCAACTTTAAGTTTCAATCCTTTTGCAAAACAAACTTGGTACGTTATGTAGAGCTTGAAATAATAAAAATATGAACAAACTTAATCCCTGTGCTATATATATTTTCTTTTTGCAGCAATAGACTAAACAAAATATATACCGTGACAGAAATAAACAAACTTACATCTTCTATAAAAGAAAAATTACATAAAAGAATAGAATTGAAGATAAACTATGACTAACACCCCAAAAAACAAACAACCGAATTTATCAAACGCAGTGACGTGTAGAAATGTCTTTCACTTGGAGAAGGCATTGAATGTAATCTGACATGTACAAGAAAAAATTTATAAAGTGAGAATTTTTAATTCAAAATTTAATTTTGTTCCATATTGTTTGTGTTTTTAGAGAACATACCCAAACACTAATAAAGGGTGGAACAGGGAAGATACACATAATTTTTGTTGTTGGTATTTCTGAAACAATGGTGTGATATTTCTACAGTTCTTAGACAACTCTGTATGTTGGGACGAATCTGTAGGATATCCACAAATATGGAAGTGCAGATTCATGTCACATTGCAAGTGTGTACGTGTTTTGTATAATGGTAAACATCTGATAGTAATTTTTTCTTGACACTTATGAAGTGAAGTGTCTGTGCATGTGTCAAATGCTATAGTCACATAACTTTTGTACGACTTGCACACATTTACACTTTAGAAAATGTGAAGTATCACAAGTTATTATCACAAACAGAACTGGAACATAGGGTCTTGACAGTTGTTGTTTATACACCTCTGCTCAACTTCACAACTTAACTTACTCTGACTTATGCTTTGGTCTTATGAAAGATCACCGTTGTAGGTGTAGCAACAGTAGTAAGAGCAGGAGGAGACATCGTCACTGTTGTCAAAAAAAGGGGTAGTTCTTTTAAAAATCGGTTTACTATTTTCTTAAAATATCAAATGAAGAAAGATGTGTGTTAAATCAGGGTTGGTAAATATCGCGGTCAACAGCAAAGTAGAAGTGACAAAGAGAATGAGACATCGTAGTCAAGTAGCGTTGTTTTCAAGATGGGGTACGTACGTGTTTTAACAGTACAGTATAGTCTCTGGAGCTCTTGATGACACAAACTGTCTAGTTTTTTTTCCTTTTCTTGCAACCTTTTTCTTTTCGTGGTAGAATTTGAATCGAAGGGTCGTCAAGATGCTTAAGGTGTTTCAGACTTACTATTGTCGTTTGCATAAGTCATCCAGGGTTTCCAAACTGTTGGACTTTCACTTGTTCTTGTGAAATATACCAAGTCATTATCATAACTAGAGGTACATCGGGGTATATATAAAGAGAAATCGAACATAGTTAAATCATTTCTGAATCTGTGATTGAGATGAAACGATCGCACGATTTCAGTGAGAGAGAAGAAGAAGGTTAAAGGCTGCGACGTAACGTATCGCCTCACACACGTAAAGAAGTGTTTGCTCAAATCGAAGACATCAGCGAACCTGAACCGATACCTTCCATGTCTGCGGCCAGACCAAGAGAGCATATTCCAAACCAAAGTCTACCAGTGTCACCCGAAAAGTATTACCACATTCGAGAGACGGAAAAACGCTCCTCTAGAAAAATTAGAACTACAGTCTATAGGTACACGGTGAAAATTAAAAATTTCAAGTCGGAAGTACCTTTGGAGAAAGCAGAAGGGTTCATCGTCGATTTGTGGGACTCTTTGTTAACCTCACTGAAACTACGATGCCAATGCAAAGAAGACGATCGCTTGACACTTTCCATTCATCACGACGGTTTGAAGTCTCCTGTTTGGATCGACTTTAGCAGTCTATCAGAATTGACACCTTCCAAAGTCATCGACAAAATTCAACATGTGCAACAATCCAACGACAAGTTTCACATTGCCGACGGAAAAGCTACACTGTTTATGACCCACGTGTCTCTTCCTCAGGGGACCGGACGCAAAAAAGTATTATTGGTCAACAACCTTCGCAACACCAAACTAAGTCTCGTCCGAATTAACAATCCTCAAGACCAGATGTGTTTAGCCCGTGCTGTCGTCGTGGGACGAACGTATGCCAACAAGAACGATACAGCAGAATGGAAAAGAGCCTGGAAAACTATTCAACGATCGGACCGAGCCAAACAAAGAAGTGAAGCAGAACTCCTGTTACAGCAAGCGGGAATATCCAAAGTCACCCCTTGCGGCATTCCAGAAATGCAAAAATTGCAAGACGTCTTGGCTCCACATTACACCTTGAAAGTGCACCCTCAAGAAGTGCGTGGACCTCTTTTGTTTCGAGGCCACGATTTCAAAGACGGAAAATACATTCACGTCTATCATCACGATGAGCATTTTGATACCATTACCAGTATCACTGGATTCCAGGGATACGGTTACTACTGTGAAAAATGTGATTATGGTTATAACAATCGAGAACAACACAAGTATTGTGGATCAAAATGTGAGGGATGTTTGGCTTCTAAACCTTGTCTGGACAAAGGAAAAGAAAGAGTGCATTGCCCTGTGTGTCAGCGCACTTTTGTCAGTCCTACCTGTTACCAACAACATTTGAAGATGCAAGGTTCACAGCAGAGAAATGCTTGTCAACTTCTGAGATTGTGCCCTACTTGTGGACAAGACATACGTACCAATAGTACCAAGTTTCACGTTTGTCGAGGGAAGAAACGATGTCACATTTGTCGCCAAATCGTGGATTTGGAACACGAATGTTTCATTCAAAAATATCAACCCCAACCAGAAGATACCCAGAAGAAAGGAAATTTTATCTTTTTTGATTTCGAATGCATGCAAGAGACCGGTATTCACATTCCTAATTTCTGCGTAGCTCACCGTGCGTGCGAGATGTGTATCCAAGAACCTATCTTTAGTCATTGCTCTCACTGTAGCAAGATTCCTGGAGGACGTGAAAAAATATTTCGAGGGTCAAACACCTTGGTCAATTTTTCCCAATGGATCTTAAACCCCATCGACGAGACGTGGAGTCCAGAAGACATCGAACGTTACGGAGATTGTCATCGCAATGCCACGGTCATGGCTCACAATTTCTCGGGATACGATGGGCAATTTCTGCTCAGATACTATGCGGAACAAAGTACCGAACGACCTCAAGTGACTTTGAACGGAGCCAAAATCATTTACATGCAAGTAGGACAAGTGCAGTTTAAAGATTCAATGTGTTACTTGGCCATGCCATTGAGTCGCATGCCTAAAACGTTTGGTATGCCAGAAATGGCTAAAGGTTATTTTCCACACTTTTTCAATACCGAAGCCAATCAACGTACCGTTCTACCCCATTTGCCTGAGGCTCACTATTACGACCCCGACAACATGCGTACCGAACAACGAGAAGCTTTCTTCGCTTGGTACCAGACTCACGCCTCGGACCCCTTTGACTTTCAAGAAGAAATGTTAAGGTATTGTCGATCTGACGTGGACATTTTACGACGTTGTTGTGGAAAATTTCGAGAATTCTTCATGGAACACGGAGGGATCGATCCTTTGAAAGAAGCTTGTACCATCGCCAAAGCGTGTTCTTTAGTGTACCGCCATCGATTCATGCCCGAAAACACATTGGCTGTCATCAGTCCTCAAACGACGAACTTTGTAAAACGTCAATACTCGGTCAAAGCCCTACGCTGGCTCCATTATTTGTGTGACAAGGAAAACAAACGGATCCAACACGCCCGCAACGGAGGAGGCGAAAAGACCATCGGAACGTATTCAATGGATGGGTGGGACTTAGAAAACCCTCAAATCGTGTACGAGTTTAACGGATGCTTATTTCACGGATGTCCTATGTGCTACCCTCAGCGTAACACCAAAAATCAGTTTTTACAACGGACTATGGAAGATTTGTACCAGACAACTTGTCAACGACGTTTGAAGTTAGAACAGCAAGGATACCAGGTGGTGGAAATGTGGGAACACGAGTACGATCAGCGTTTGAAAACCGATCCCGAGTTTAAACGCATCGTAGAAAGTTACAAGTGGGTGGACCCATTGAACCCTCGGGATAGTTTGTACGGAGGACGGACTAATGCCACTTGTTTGCTGTACCAAGCGGACGAGGAGAAGGGAGAAGAAATCAAATACTTGGACGTGTGTTCATTGTATCCTTACGTGTGCAAATATTGTCACTTTCCCGTAGGGCATCCAGAATTGATGACAGAACACATTGACCTGGACCACATTCGTCAGTACGAAGGATTAATCAAGTGCAAAGTCTTACCTCCCACAGACTTGTACCATCCCGTTTTACCTCACCATTGCCAAGGAAAACTGATGTTTCCTTTGTGTCGCACTTGTGCCGAAATGTGCAACCAAGACCAACCTTGTCAGCATAGCCAGGAAGAACGTGCCTTGACAGGAACGTGGGTGAGCGTGGAATTGTTTAAAGCTCTGGACCTGGGATACCAACTGTTAGAAGTGTACGAAATTCATCACTTTCCCAAGACACAACAATACCGCAAGGGCGACGAGACACAGAAAGGTATTTTTGCAGACTACGTGAATACCTTTTTAAAACTAAAACAAGAAGCTAGTGGCTATCCTTCCTGGTGTCACACTCCCGAAGACCAAAAGAAATTCAAAGAAAAATATAGGGAGCAGGAAGGTATCACTTTAGACCACATCGAGAAAAACGAAGGAAGGCGATCGTTTGCCAAAGTGATGTTAAATTGCTTGTGGGGTAAAATGGCACAACGACCGTCTTTACCCAAGACGGAGTATTTGTCTGAACCTTCTCGCTACTTCCAGATGATTCACGACAAAACCAAAGTCATCAAACACGTGGACGTCATTCGTGAGGACTTAATCTTAGTCAATTACGAAGAAGAACTAGACTTTGTAGAAGCCGACAAATTTGGAAATGTCATCATTGCGGCTTACGTGACAGCCCATGCTCGCTTAAAATTGTACGAAGTATTACAACTCCTAGGAGATCGTGTGCTGTATTTTGACACGGACAGTTGCATCTACATTCACCGACCGAACCAGTGTAACCCTGTCATCGAAGGAGACCGTTTAGGAGCCTGGACCGATGAACATCCCGACGACAAGATTCTATGTTTTGCAAGTGGCGGTCCTAAAAATTACGGCTACGAATACCGAGACCCACAAGGAGAAATGCACACCGAATGTAAAGTGAAAGGATTGACTCTCAATTATCGCACCAGTCAAGTGGTGAACTTTGACGTGCTTCAAGAAGCCTTACAGTCTGGACAGGATGAAACGTTTAAAGTGACCACCCACGAGCCACACAAGATTGTCCGTTTACCCACACACCAAATCGTTAGCCGACCTTTGGAAAAAGTCTATCAAATCGTGTACCAAAAAAGAGTACGACTTCCCAATCACTTCACTCTACCGTATGGTCACGTCGAGATTGGGCAGCATATAAAAGGGGACATCGTCCAAGACCAATAGTTCATTGTGACTAACACTGCCAAGCGAGAAGGATAAATCATTTCACACACCAAGTATCGAGCGTAAGACTCAAGCAGATTTACGAATGAAAAGGGGTACGTAATGGGAAACATCTACGCTGGGACACAAGCGATAGCTGACCAGATTTTAAACAATGTGTGTGACAGATATAGAAAGCAACATGAACTTTCTCCTATTTGATTGTTTGTTACTTGTTTTGGTCTTCCTTTTTTCTTAAAATGAATATTAATTGTTGTATGAAAAGTGTCATTCTTATATTAAATGCTTATGTGTTGTATGTAAAGTAGGGTCTTTTTTGAAGGCATAAACTTTAATTTTAAAAGTATTTTTTCTAGATCTAAGAAATAGATAACATGTGAATAGATTTGTGTCATGTCCATATTTGAATGTTTTAAATGGATAGTGCTTAGACTAAAGCACAGGCCAGAGAGCCCATGTATATACTTGAATAAATGTTTTGATCCCATATCGTAGACTTTTATTATCTGTGGGTATTTATTTAGAAAATCTCTGCCCTCTTTTATGTGTGTTTCGATGTGTATTTGTTTCTTTATGTATATATGTTTGTCCCTCTCAGCCTTTGTCCGTACACGTACATTTTACCCTATCAATAGTTTTGACTCCATAAACACAATGGAGTCACCAATGTTCAATTCCCTTCGAACTCCAGGTGGCATTCCCATGTTAAATTCCCATTAACACTAATTCTGATAAACCCATTTTTAACGTTAAGGTCCCAGTGACAAATAAAGTGACCCAATCCTTGACGCTATGTTCAATTCCCCATTCACTTCTAGTTACATTTCCCCATGTTAAATTCCCCTTGTCGCTAGATGTTCCCACGCCCTTTTTGACTGGATTTCCCATTGTCGCTAGAGTATCCCCCTATACTACTTCTGTCTGGTCAGCTGGACTTTTAATGTGCAAATTTAATTTTAGTAAACGAGATGTTAAAAACCAAGCAAAAAATAAATAACAGTGAATTGTTTCTAATGACCACTCATGAATTATGGTGATATGAGAAGATAAATAATTCTTGTTTAATCTGTGTTCACTAGATGCTTGCAATTCCAAATAAATATTGTTCTGTGTCTTTGTAATGTCTGATGACATAAGCTATGTACAATTTCCAATATCAACATGATTGTGAAGATATATGGATGCCTTGAAACCACTCAAGTCTAAGAAACTAAACACAGCCAATGCTCAGACCATGCAAATGCTCCTTCAGCTCAGAATAATGATTGATATCCTTGGCAGTTGTTCATTGAATATTCATTATAACTTCTCAAACTTCTCAAACTGTAGCTTAAGATATTGAATTTGTTTTGTGCACATATGATTTCAAAAGTATTTGTATCAACATACAGAGGAACACTACTCATTAAATAAATCCTGAAAAAGTGTTGTCTGTGTATATATAGTCAGCCATGTTGGCCCTGGCAGAATGGAATAGTTTATTTTGTATACAGGTTTAACAGTTAGGAGAGCTATTGAATGCCACAGGAAAACAAAAATGCTAATTAATTTAAAGAAAACTAGATGATGTAGATAATGCTTGAAATAGGTAAATTTATTCACATTTCAAGATGCTGATGTGCAAATTCACTGACAAACAGACATGGTATGGTTCATATTGCCAGACAAAACAAACTATAACTGTTAGCTGCATTCTGCCGGTGAGGATGCATTTAATTCAGCTTTGGTTCAAGCATTCCACTACTGAAACTGATGTTTCTGCAGACAAATTACATGAGCAGCTATATGCTCATTGGATACCACAGCATCATCTTTTGAGGCTGGGTCTAGTTTGGACACAGTCATCGATGACATATCAGTGGATGAGAATCCCTATTCCTTCCTATTCAGACCATAATTCACACTGGTCATCAGTGATAAGACTTTGATACCAAACTGCAAAATTAGTTATCTACCATATAAATAAAAATCATTTGACCGTGAGCATAGTTGTCCGGACAGAATATAGTGGCCATGTTATGTTGAATATAATGAAATTGAATACATTTTACATATATAAACATTTTATTGTGTGGTTTTCTTTTTGTTCCATGTTTCATGATCTAAGCAACCTGATTTAAAGCTAGTATCCACATCTGTCATTGAATCACTGAGTACATTTTGTCCTGCTGTATAAATATCAATTTGTTATGGACAAGACCAATAATATTTCAGATTAGGGGTCCTGTTGGCGTGCAGGATTTTTGGGCAAGTTTCACACACTGAATTATATGCATTTTCTTTTATTGTTAAATGGAGACAAGTTTGAGGACTGTCAAATTTCCATATGAAAAAAATTATATCTTGCATCATTGTTTTTGCAGTTTTCGAGTCAGTGATCTCAGCATGGAAAATAGTTACCTTGTAAACCTCAATATCAGCATATGTCTGGAAGCAAATGGAAATTGTGCACTGATGGTCAATGTACTAAATGATACCAAGCTGCCAAAGATCAATTGTAACTGGGAGCGCAATTTTGAAATTCCAGGTATTTACTTAATGTAATACAAAAGTATATTAATGAAGTATTTAAGTAAATGCTATGATGATACCTGCAGAAGCATTACATTCCTTTATTGAATGTTTCTTCACAAACATATATTGTTTGGGCCAACAGCTTGACCTTAATAGCAAATTACTCAATAATATGCTTTGTATTCGATGTGTAGGAAACCTTCATCTCTTGATGCAGAAGGATTTATAGTTCATTTTCTTCACTTAAAAGACATGTCAAAGTAAGGAGGCCTCAACATCATGTATATAAACATATGCAAAATATTATCAGCATGCAATTGTTCGATAAGGGCTGTTCGATTAAAACATACATGGGACCCAGGGAAAGCACACTTAAAGTGGGGTACTTACCCATTAGATGCTATTTAGAATTTTCTCATAAGTTTAATATGAACATTGTGAAATCAAAGTACCCTGGCATATATTTTTGTTAAAAATATGCCTTCCCTTGGAACCATGTATGTTAAAATGGCACGGCCTTAATTTATCAAGTTTCCTAAACTGCTAAACATTACAGCTAATTAGTAAAGAATTCAACAGGGAAACCATATGTTGTCTGGGTGGCAATATAAATCAAAAGGTGAATCCAAAGCTAATTTACAGCAAACAATCAATCCTTTATGGTTGGTGTGGAGAGAGATAGAGTGGAGAAAATAAAGAACAATCTCTTCACTATCTTACTGCATGTTCTGGCAGAGTATTTCACAGAAAATAGCTCTGCACCAACTCTTCTAATTACAGTGGAACCCCGCTATAATGTGATAATCATGATCCATGAAATTAGATCACATTAAAAGAGGAGTCGTGTTATCACAGGGTTATACAGTATTTAAAAAAAAATTTCCAGCAGCAGCAGAGGGGGTGAATCGGACAACTTTTAGAAGTGTCTGTTTGGCAAACCAAGGCTTCCTCGAAATCGTAAAAAAAGCGTTAATTTGGCAAAACAGAATAAAATTAAAAAAATGACACCAAAGTCGTTGTCGCACCCCTCTGCAGCTAATGGGTTAACAATCCTAAAATCGTGAACGATTTCAACCAAATATTTTATCAAGTCCGACACGATATCTTGATCCAGGATCATGCAAATTTATCTTTACAAATCCATGTGGAATTGACTGAGCGCAACTAAAGAAATTTCTAAAGAGATTATACTCCATATCTCCACTGCACCAAGTCTGGTGAATATTCCGTAGTGTATGTGTATCAACTCCATTGAATACAGCAAGAATATTACAGTTATCTCTGATCACTTTTGGTATTTGAGTGTATCGTTGAGTGACATATATCACGTCAGTGTTTTTATGCCTGCCTCTGGAAAATATCCTAGCGGGATTCTTTTGATTTTCTAACATCACATCATCATATACGATCAAATTGTTAATACCTCCATCAGTATCAATGTTCGGTGCTTCCTCGATATCGGTTATAAACTCAATAATATCTTCATCGATTTCCGATTTTGCTTTCTCGTTAAAATCCTTTAACACCTCATAACATCGCTGATCGTCTTCACTCGGGGCTATTAAATACAATTTATCCCATTTCATCCATCTCGTTATTAAATTAAGTAGCAGTTGTGTCTTGCCACTTCCAGATGGTTCGATTATAATCATATGAATAGAATTCGGCAACATCGCATGGTGTTTAATAGGTTCCTGTCGTCGGGTAGCTGAATAATCAATTACATTCATGTTATTATAAATATATTATGGATCTATATTGTGTGAAATGTAAGAAGCGAACTAGCACAAACGACTTGACAACGATTACATCAAGCAATAACAGATCAGCACTTACTGGTAAGTGTGAACGATGTAGTACAAAGAAATTTAGATTTGTTTCTATGAAATCTGCAGATGATTTTAAAATAAATGAGGAGGTGATATTGCAGTCAAGTTAGTAAAACTCCCAGTAACACCATGGGCAAAATACCCAGGAGAAAAACACCTTACAGGGTATAGTTATTGTGGACCCGGAACCAGACTGGATATCCGACTCGATGATCAAAATCAACCCCGACCCGGTGAAAACTCAATAAACGCTATTGATAAGGCATGTCAAGCTCATGATGTTGCTTATAAAAGTAGCAATCTGCAGCACAGACATATCGCAGATGTAAAATTAATTCATGCGTTGAATTCTATCACTGATAATTCCTTCAAAGAAAAATTGGCTTCATGGTTGATAAAATCGGCAATGAAAGGTAAATTAATGATGGGCGCTGGTAATTAATAACAACATGGAATCTATTTCATATTCTCCAAGAGGATACTGGAGGGGTAAAGCAGCAATTGGTAAACTCGCTAGCGCCGCAAAGGTGAAAAATACCACTGCAGCGGATAGGTTATCCAAACAGGCAATATGGCAAATTATCTACCACCGCCTGAACAAATTAACTTCACACATTTTTACTTGACCGTCCCTAATGAGCTTCATCAAGCTGATATATTATTTCTACCGCATGATGTTGTTTACAAATATGCGCTAACCGTAGTTGATGTTGCGAGTTGATACAAACAAGCAGAGCCGCTGAAAACAAAATCATCAACTGAAACGGCTTCTGCATTTAAAAGGATTTATCTAAGGAGTCCTCTGCACTGGCCAAATCTATTACAAGTTGATCCTGGCAAAGAATTTCATGGTGCAGTGTTATCAACAATGAAGCATCATAATGTCGCCATCAGACAAGGACATACTGAACTACATCGTGATCAGGTAATTGTTGAACGATTTAATTGGACACTTGCTGAGCGGTTATTTGGATATCAATACGCGAAGGAATTTATTCAGGATAAACGATCTCATGAATGGGTCAAGAGATTACCAGGCGTAATTACTGTGCTAAATAATGATATAACTCGAATAATCAACATGAAACCTAACAACGCTATTAAAATGAAATATATACCTGTAAAACCACAACATGATTTTTCAAAACAACTAATACTCAGTAATGTCACTGTAAGATATTTATATGAACCAGGAGAGCTAGAAGGTGGCAAAAAAGAGCTACTGATCCTATTTGGAGCATTAACGCACATAAAATATCTATCATAACACGATCCACGGGTAGACCAGCAATCTATAGATTGGATTTAACTGCTCCTCAGTGAGGATTTACTCGTGAACAACTACAAGTGATACCCGAGGATACTCAATTACCACCACATGGTCTTAACTAGCACCTCTTCGTCTGTTGCACTCAAGACAAGTCAGCATCACATTATCTCTGGTATGACCAATACTGCTATTTTTTCTATCTACGGTAAATTGTCGACAGTCCTTATCCGACCAACTCCAACTCATTATACAATTGCAACTCGCGCTGTGATTATTCTATTGTTGTTTCAGTGTGATTATTAATTCATCATCAGTATCAAATTCTCTATTATTTTTTTTATCCTGTTGTTTATAACCAGAGAGTTTTTTTAATGTCATCATTGACAATATCACTTATTGTTGTGTCATGAGCATCTAAAACAACTCTTTGAACCTGATTTATTCTTCGTACTCTGGACACTGCGAGATAAACTAAATTCAACTATTCAATGCGATTATCTACCATCCAAACAATTGTATCGGATATAGTCAATCCTGTGAAAAATGTATTGTCGCTGCGTATCTTAACATCCATGGGGATTTATCAGCGCGCAATGCATCTTCGAAGACATTGATATCAACCAGCATATTATCATTTAACACTAAATTCTGCTTTTCATTTTGCCCAGGAATATCAACTTCAATATTCTGTTTTCGTGTATCCTTGGGTCTATAACACAGCGGCCCTGGAAGTGTTGCAAGTTCTTCTTTATGCATGCTATATAACTTCATCTGAAGTGTGTCTCTGACTATCTTTCTACTTGCCACTATCAAATCATTTGGTCTCCACGCTTCCCAGAATCATTTAATTGTGTTTCTGAAATTATTTCACGTGCTATTTCACATTGGATTCTATCTAGTTGTAATCTGATTAGTTTCTTGAACTTGCATACCGGTAATTGTTCATTAAGTGCTCTTTTTGATCGGTACTAATTTCTTCATAATACTCTTCAAAATTCTTTAGCCGATCATGCGAGGATAAACCGACAAATGGTGGTGGTTGACCATGATAACCGCACATTATTACTTTTGTATTCGATAGCACTAGCCACTCGAGAAACATTTGTAATACATCTAACAACACTGCATATCTCATCCGAAATTGCGACATCAGGAATAAATTTCTCTCCCATTTGATCAGGAGTCCATTCGTCACCTTTCCATCAAAAGAAACCGTGATAAGTGCAAGCATTAATTCCTCGTTGTTTCATCTCTCTGGCAAGTCTGTGGGTCAGTGTTAGCACAATCATGTTTGATGCGTTTCCACGAAATAATTCAATTGCACAAGTCATCTTTCCTGACCAGCCACAGCTGTTTAAATAAACTGTTTTATATCTACATATTGGATCAGATATCGATGGTGCATTAAAACAGTTCTGATATCTGATCATTTTGCAAGTAATTCTTTTCAATCGTGACATCTGCTGATTTGGAATAATCGCACGGTATTTCCTTTTTAATTCTCCATGATCCCCATCTCTATTCTGAATTAGTGAATTCAGCCACTGCTTCGCTGTGTTTCACATCTACATAAAATGAATCAGTGGCAACTCTAACTGTGGTGTCAGGAAATCAATTTATCAATGAAAATAAATTAATAGAAGCATAAGCCAGCATATACGCCCTTAAATGTGTATACTGAAGATTGTATCCATCATTGTAAGTAACAATTGTACCCAATTTTGTTCCATTGGACATGAAAGCGTTTTCACGATTTACATATATATCCCTAGATGTTACATCTGCGTTTATAAAATCGTATTCAACGCTATCTATAATCAACCGTGAGGAATATCATTTACTGTCTTATTTTTTTCCACCCTGGGTGAATTTACCAATTATTCTTCTACCGAGATCTTTTGCTTATTTCTAACTTCAAATATCTGTTTGGGCCATTTCACGATATATTCTTTGTCAAGATCAGGGAATTGTTTTCTATTTTCGCTTCTTCGTGCTCAAAACTGTGAAGTAACCACACTGATACAGGATAGTTTTTACTTAACTCGTAAATAAAATCAAATAATTTCTTTTCAGAGAATTCTCCCCCAGAGAACTCCGCGGGTAGATATTTTATTGTTCTATCTCGCGGAAATATTGTTACCGCGGATGTCCAAGCGTGTGCATTATGGTCAATAATTTTGATTGGAGCTTCTTTTGATTTATATTTCGATTCGTGCAATACTTCTCCTGTTATCGTCATTATGGTTATTGGGAATCTTACTGATGTTTCTAATTTTGTTATACAGTCCTACCCGTTTATCTCGACATCATCGGGACCAAGGAAATATTGTCGATATAAGCGGATGTCGAGATAAATGTTTTGTTTGGGGGGGGGGGGGGGGCTGCAAAAAAAATGCAAGTTAAATTCTTCAGTAAGTGGTAACCGGTCATCAATGAGTAGTATTTATACTTTGTAAATTTTTAGTATGTGAGGACAAAACTAGAGTGAAATACACTTGTATATTGACAAATAACATTTTGGTTACCTTTGTGTAATAAAGTCCACAATAAAATATTGCATCGATCAAATCCTGATATGAAAAACATGAGAGATTCAATGTCAGCATTAGCACATGTTTGCCTAGTTGTTAGTTGCATGCTTCAAGTACACGTACTTAAATCAGCCTAGATTTCGGTCAGTCTGTTCCCATGTTATTGAGGCTACCAAGGGGATGGGGCTTTTCATGGGGAAATGAAAACCTGTCAACACGTTTGTTTAAACAGTACATGTATTTATTTATATATAAGTCATCATGAAAAGTACATCAAAGAAAACAAGAGATACGTGGCTGATATGATTAAGGAAGGTATAATATTGTATTAATTGACCAAAAAAAAGTATTAAAAAATTATTCTTACAATACAAAATTATAACAAGTGGTATACATTTAAAATACGTCTCAGAGATAATACTCTTGTTTTAATCACTGATCACTTTGGAAAATGCAATAATCTATCAGAGATCATTCCTTTTATGTTAGTTGCCATGAGAGGCCAACTCAATAACTTTGAACCCACCACGACATTAAAGCCTGGCGCGAAGATCAACTTATTGTTAAATAAATCCATGTTGTAACTGGCCTCTTGCAAATATAAATGGTAAGGCTGGAAAATTTAAACCTGGCGGCAAGATCAAACTATTGTTGAAACAAAGTATGGGTCGGAACTCGCAGCTGGTTGACATGAACCACATGAACCATTAGGCGGGAAAATTGTAGTCTGGCGGCCAGATCAAGTAATTGTTGAACAAAGTATTGGTCTTAACTGGCTGCTTGTCGACATAAACGTTTTGAAAACAAAGGATTTGTTCAAGCTGGGACCAAGGGCTTCTGTCAACATATACGTTTTTCTTTTATCTCGACGTCAACATAGGCATGACAATTTGCTAGTAATAGTAGACCATGGGACCGGGACTTTGCTTTTTTGTCGACATAGGCGGCTTGTCGAGATAAGCGATGTCGATATAAACGGGTAGGACTGTATTTTGAATCGTTGCTTCGCGCTCCTTTACTGTTAGTCCCCATTCATTAATATTTTTACGTCTTAGATCAGTCAGTTTGTTTCCATGCAACGCATTTGTGAAGTGTTCTATTATTCATTCTGCTACACAATTCAACGATGATATTTTCATTGGTTTTAGTTTTCTAATACTTGGTTTATCACTTAACGAATATGCCCCATAAACAACTGCTGTTACAGGACAAGACCTCTCATAGTATGGTTTGTCAATCCCAGTCAGAATTCCTGGTTTGGAATCTTGACTCACAGTGACAGTTCTTTTAAATTTCAAGATTGGTTCAAATTTGTCTCAAATAATCTAATCTCGTGTTTCTGAATGGATAATGAATTTCAATCTAAAAAAATACTTTTTCTTGTCAGGATGTCAGATTATCACTGCTGCGTTTTCGTCGTTCATGGTAGCATCAACACTACCATCAATAAGAAATGTTGACCAACAGTGAGATGATCCATTGCACTTGAATTCATTAAAACAATCACGAATTTTACCAATCATGCTTCTATTGCTTATTAGACCCTTTGGTGTATCTACAAAGACTCTATCAAGATTGAATTTAGCATTTTTCCAAGGCGTAATTTTCGATAATTTCTCGAACTCCTCCATATTATAATTAAAACAAGTATTTAAATAAGAAATTATTATATAATGAATCATTGCAAATGGTTGATGATAGGATCAGTAACCGCATGTAACAAATCATATAGAAATGAATTCTGTGGGTATCATATGCAAAGTATCCATCATGGGAGTTTTGGGCCAGCCCCTTGCATACAATGTGGGGTCGGTGTGAGAGGTAAATCACAATTATGTCTCAGTTGTGGTGGTAAGCGATACAGAGAGTTGAAGCTCTATTATGATAAACGAGTCAAGAATTCCATCAATGACCCTGTTCCTGACTGTGTCAGCAATAAAATCATAAGAACACCTCAAGACTACATTCATAGATTCCAATGTAATAATTTGACCAAATAATAAATTAGACAAATAGTATTTAGTATATAAATGAACCAAGAATTTCAAGTGCATCCTGTGATCAGTGATTATGTAGCATCTCTTGATTGTATTGTCAGACACCTGTTACGTGCTTAGGCTTGAATAAACAGCAACACAGAAAGAGTGAAAACTAACAAGCATGTAAAATTTAACAAACAATTTATTAAGTACAATTAATTTCATAAAATAATTAACTTACAGTTTTAGAGAATCAAATCCAAAAATAATCCAATATAGAATTCACAAAAATAATCCACTAATGGAATGGCAATAGTCCTGATAAATAAATGTTCTAATAGATCCAGGTTCAAATCTTGATGATGTAATCCAAAATGGCTGACGATTTCACGTGATGCATTTCTTGTTTTTATAAAATCCAAATGAAATATCTATGAGCACATATTCTCCTCCAAATAAATAAAATAATTATTCTTGCTCCAACGAATTGACACAATTTCCTGTACAAGGTAATTAAAATTTTAACTCAAACTGAAGACACAACTTAACATCATAAGCCCAACATCTACTGAATTGTTTTTCTCCCAAACAATAATTTAAATGCCTGTTTTTTTACGTAAACAAGGAATCACGTGATTCTATGGAAGTTCATTGGAGGTCAAAGAAAGAGGCTACCTTCACGAAATCACATACCCCCATCATGAAAATCATCAGAGATTCAACCATGGCCAATAGTTTTAGAAGCTTGTTGACACTGTCTGAAACAGGGTCAGAAATGATGTTAACAAGTCAAGGTCAACCTGTGTTTGCAGATAAAGTTAGGTCAGTCTGAATATTCCAGAATAGATATCTCCCAATTAATCAATTTTGAACCCAAAAGGACAAATTTGGATCTGACATTTAAAAAATAAATAATTCAACTCAAATAGACGTAACACCTGCAAGTGTTAGTAAAATAATAAATAGCGCATTGGATCAGAAATTGGCATCGTTGGCGACTTCGTCGTTGGCGGCCAGCAACCAAGATGATATCGCAAACATGATAGCGGGAAGTGGCTTGAAACCACGATGAAATCCACAACAAAAATCATGATTTAGATCGTGGAATATATAATAAAATGTTCAATAGAACACTTGATCCAACGTTTGATATGGACGCCCCAGTGCGCAAGGATGATTCTGTACGTGATTATCAATTCTTTCCTATTATGCAGTACAACCGGATATTCGATCAAGAATTGAACTTCAATTCCATGATACCAGCAAAATTAATATTTTCTATCGTGTGAAGCGTTTATCAAAGTAGTAGGAGAAATTGTGTAATTAACTGATACACCTGCTGTACCAGCACCGTATCCAGATGGTACCCAAGTCAGTTTTGTCAATAATGGTATCATGGCGCTATTTGAAAGTGCTAGATATATGATTGATGGAAGAGAGATTGAGTCTATAGAATGTGATGTTGATGTAGCCACAACAATAGTAGGGCTAGCAAGATATTCTGATGATTATACAACATTGGCGGGCCCTTCTATGATGTTTGCAAAGGATGGTAAAAATACAGTTGGAAAAACTCAATTTGTTGTAAGACGACCAAGAAATAATGCTGGTGCTGCTGATATTGAGGCTGAGAATATGATTATAAACAATGATCCTAATTACAACTTAGGAGCCGCAACACGCATGTCAATGTTGGAAGGACTGCGTAAATCATTTTCATGCGCGATTCAATGCATCATATATTTGGATTCTGCAGAAATGTCCGAAAAGTTATCTATGGAGCAAAGCACACAGTAGTACTTGTGCGAAAGGGTACTGATAGTGACTCAATTTGGAGGATTCCAGCGGATGCTGCAAATCCAGATGCTGTTGCCGGTAAAGTGATTTTAACAAAACTATCATTGTGGATGCCAGTAATGACTCCAGCACTTGCTGCAGAAGAATGATTACTATCATTTATGGATACAGGAGGAAAATCATTGTTAAGCTGGCTAACAACAACAACAGATGTTAAGCAATCAGCTATTAACGGCATATTTACATGGAATCTGGCATCACAACAAGGCGTTTCAGCTCCACGTCAGATATTTATTGTGTTACAGGATATGGAGAGAGTTGGCAATCAACGCTTCAACCATATGATATTTGATCAATTAGGTGTTACTGATGTCTCACTGAGAATAAACGGTCAGCAGGAACCATCCTAGGATATACAACTTCATTATGGTCAAAACCATATTGCACGCGTGTATCATCATCTGTTGTCATATATGGGACGTGATCAAAATGTTGATACCAGTCTACAAATATCACAATATGATTTTAAGAGCCTTTATCCGATCTATTACTTTTCATTGGAACATCTTGATTTAACAAGACAATCCGTTGTTGATATACATTTTAGAGCTAATGTGCTTCATGGTGCTATTGCTAATTATAGAGTAGTTGCTGTCATTCTCAGCAACAAATCAATGCTACTCGAAGGTGTTGGTGGACGAATGAGAGCAGTTGATGCACCAGTAGAAAATATGTAACAATTAGATCAATCTGTTATTAAATAAGATGTGTTACATTGACCCCTGATCAACTCAAGAAATTGCAATCGGATTGGAATCAACTAAAAAATATGGAACCACGATAACGCTGAAACACAATCAAATGTCTGGTGGTAAGAATAAATTGTCACTGACAACTCGTCAGATAAAACACTTCAATGATGCTTTCAAGGATAAAAAGATGTTCAGTTCACACTTTCTGCAGCTGGGATCAAAAACATGATAAAATCAGGTGGTATATTTCCACTGGTAGCTGCATTAATTGCAGCAGCAGCCCCAGCGGTGGCTAAAGCGGCGGCGTTATTAGGCATTGGTACCGCGGCAGGGATAGCACTAAAGAAAGCAGCCAGGAAAGGATATTAAAAAAAAGGGAAGGGTCTAAGACTACAAGGAACCCCGTATTCATGGTACATGGGAAAGGGTTTGAGAATACCAAGAACAATTTGATAGTTCAAGAACCTATGGTTCCCATGTCAAATTTTTATTTACTCGATGCTGCTAAAAAACTAGTGATAAAAAACTTCAGAGGTGTCTTTATGAAATATCAGTTACCGGCACAACCAAGCAATGCTGAAACTGGTATCATTAACCTTGATAACAGCAGCGGACCTGGAACTCACTGGGTTGCATATGCGATTAATCCACATGTAATTGTTTATTTCCATTCATATGGGTTAGCACCGCCTATGTAATTTATGCGTTATATACAACAATTAAGCACCCCTCGTTGGTACTCCACGCTTCCAAGACAACAAATAAATGACCCACCAATATGTGGCATAGAAGTATTGAATGAACTTAACGCATTATCATCATCGAGAAAACCACCTCATTGGGTCATAAATGAATATACTAGTAGCTGCCTTTTACAGAGAAATTATATAGAATAACATGATTTATATTTGGAGGAGATCTTTATCGTTGTTGAAGAAATTCGATGCCAATGGCACTGCAACCGGTGATGTAAAAAAAAAAATCAAAGATGAAATATCCGAGATGTTGAACTTAGCAAGTGTTGATCCCAATGAAATAGTTGTATTTCAAGATCATCAGGGAAGATTGAAAACGAGTTATATTTCCCTTTATGATATTTTTGTTAAACAGCACAACACAGTAGAAGATACTATTGCGTTGTTTTCCGATCAGGGTAAACTCAAACCGGGTGTACTCGTTTCAACTATTGTGGATGCCCAACAAAACTACAATCAGAATACAATGATCATTTAATTAAATTCGATCAATTACAACAGAGTATAATTGATGCCATCAAAAACACTGATAAATAATTTTTTTGGTGTTCCGCGTTCACACCCGGATTTACATATCATACACGTAAAAACTGCTATCTATAATTTGGCAAAATTGCGATCCGAGTATGACACTCATATCGAACAATTTACTACTTTACGTAGAAACTTAAAAAAAACGATGATGCCGCCAATAAATTTTTGAGTAAAAATGCTAAACCCAAAGAAATAAAAACAGATCTTGCTGATATTATCACAGAACTTGATGAAATAACAACGATTAATCAGCGAGTAGAAGTCGTTTGCGAGGATATTAAAACGACAAACGATGTCATCAGGGATGATCTACCGAGAATGATAGAAAAACTTGAAAAAATAAAAATCACTCTTGAACAAAGAAATATCATAAATAATGTGTACGTGACCCATCATGAATCATTTCCGCAGACACCTACAAACAACATATTAAATATCACTGCAGCCATCAAAGGTATTTATCGATTAACACTAGTGACACCAACTCAATTTAATAGTTCATCAACGAGTTCATCTGGGGTCAATGATCAGGTCAGAGAATTTCAAACTAAACTCAAAACTCTCACTGAGGAGTATCAAGTAAAAATATAAAAATACTGATGAAGAATCAACGCAGTTGATGTTTCCATGTACTCGGTGAGTGGTGTAATCACTGGAGCTGGTATAATACTCTCCTCGGTGACAGTGATTGCCCCAATAGCTGTTCTAATTTGTATAACAGCAGCGACAACAGTCGCGGGAATTATTTCGATTATAACAAAAAATATATCATCATGCAGCCAGCACAAACTGCAAGATTACGTAATCAAATTCCATGTTGTGTCCACTGCATACTCCCAATTATCCTTGATGATATCGTCATCACTTGATGACACATTATATCAGATAGTGAGTTCTCAGCGATGGTACGTGTTTATGATTCTGCGATGTCAAAATTAGAGCGACAACATGAGTATAATAACAATGGCAACATCACAAGAACTAATTCAATGAATAGCAGTAAATACCACACTGGTGAAAACCAGCATGATCTCAATAAGATCAACCAATCCTGAATTCAGTGTGAATTTCCCTTCTGTGATTACTGTGAAGGAGATAGGGTTAGCAAAATTGCGAGTGTATCACAGTTGGCCTAGCATTAGGTCGGTAGCATTTGGCGGTCAACAACCAAATAATTCCTTGGTGTTTGTGAGTAATAATAAACCCGATGGTACTCCAGACTGGAACGTTGTTTTCACTACCATCTGGGTCCCACCAAATTGAACAAATCAATAATGTATTACAACGCAGAATAAAATAAAATAAAATCAATTACTGGAAAAGAATCAAAAATCGCGATAACAGTTCACGAACTGACATTATCATCCGCTATTGAAATAAACTCACCCGGATATGTCGTAGATATTAGGATGGCCTGAAAATCCACCTCAGGGATCTTATCAAATACCGGAACCAAAAAAATCCAATTATGTCATAGACGAAAAATTATACCAAAAAATTACTCCATCATATCGAAATGATTTATCTGATATAAAAAATACATGATTAACTGATAGATTTATATTTATTGATAACAATAACATGCAATGGGATTTTGTTACTGAAAAAACTCCAGATTTAACCATTACCGTTGTATTCATTTTAAATAACATAATTGATTATTTTAAAGAGATAAATCAATTACATGGAACACAACTAGAATGACTACGACGGAGCTTCCAAGAGCATCTCTCTGATATAACAAAACCACGTTATGAGATTATAAAATGTGTTAGGGTGTTAAATCAGCTTGTATCCGATATGGAATATATCAACAAATGAATAATTTAAGTAATAATCAATGACAAGAACGGAGATAAACAAAAATTCCTAACTGGTTACAATATAACAGAAACTAATTTACCAGATTTCATGTTTCCTGGGTATAACGCAAATGAACTAAAAAAATCTGTTAATGATCTTATTCAAGAAAACTTTTCTCTGATACTCGCCAAATGTAAACAACAAACAACAATCCTCAAACATAATAATGACCCAGACGGCGATGGTAGGCATATGGCTCCTCAAAACGTCAATAAATCCTCGGTGATAGCATTGAATTTAGCATGTGATGTTATCGAAGGAAGCTATCAAATAAATCTTGAGCGATCAAATCAAGCCCTGCGGGGATATATTTTATATTCATTTGCACTAACAGCTCCTCCAGGATTTTTAATAATCGATGATCCAACTAATCTGATCTATATGCGATGGCATAATGATTTGTTAACAAGAATTTGATTGATTTACGAGGTGAGGTTTTACAAATTAGTCTGTTTGTAAAGTCTTAAATTATTTTCATCATAAATAGTTGGTGTTAACCTGTTAGCATCAGAGGGGGTACGACAACGACTTTGGCATCCTTTTTTTTAATTCTGTTTTGCCAATTAATGCTTTCTTTTATGATTTCGAGGAAGCCTTGGTTTGCCAAACAAACGCTTCTAAAAGTTGTCCGATTCACCCCCTCTGCTGCTCCAGCAAACACCGCATTGGCATATATGTGTACTCATGTCTAATGTAAGAAATCAGAGTATTATCAGACGAATATTAAATGGAATGCAGTAATAAGACTTTTTTTAAAAAAGTGGACGGATTATATATTTATAGGTTATTACTTTGCGTTAGATAGTTTTACTAATTTTCATTGTTTTCTTTCTGAAAATACACATTGATCAATAACACCCCGACGGACGTTATATATTGAATAGGGAGGGTATTAACATTGTTTACTATCGTGCCGTCGTGACACACAGTTCATCCATAATGCATGCAATTCCATTGGAAGATTGCACAGATTTAAAATATTCAATAATTTTGTCCAAGCTTGTTGTGTCTGAATTTAATGTTCAATATATAGCATGTACAGAGTATTAACACCGTTTTTTTACCGTCTGATATAGTACCGTCATGGCATGCATCTAATCCATAACACCTGTACCTAATTCCATTGCAAAAATTGCAAACGTATTTACACTATTCAATATTTTTGTCACAAATCATTTTTTTAATATACAAAAAATAGGAAAGTAATGACGAGTTCATTAACAAACACCATACACATAAACTTCAAGAACTAAATCAATATATGCACATCTGTAATGGTCACACACCACTGATATTAAGTTTTTTTTCCCCCAGCTGTACACATGCACAATTCCCAGCTAACAAAGCTGACACTGTTTACTAGTTAAATGATTTTCTCTAATAACGCCGCCAAGCCCAGATAACATATTGGCGGCTTTCATTTTTTTATGTTTGTTAGATTGTGAGGATCTTGTATCAACCACCACATTGTTGGCTGCTTTGTTGTTTATGCAGTTCAAGAACGTGTATTTACTCTTGGATTAATATTAAGTTATATTTCTTCTGTTCATTTAGGCATAACAATTCAAGGACCTGGTGAAATTAATACATTTCAGAAGCTGCATTTTGCACACTATTTCTCGTACTTTATCATATTATATATTGTATTATTGTAGAATTCATCCATGATCTCTTCCCCAAAATCAGTAATAAATGTTATTTGCGCAAATTTCGGGAGCCACACCACAACCGCTTTATATCCGAATTTGCGTTATGGTGGGGCGCGTTATATCGGGGTTCCAATGTACCACCATTGAATAGACATAACATTAAAAGGGTTTGGTTTGCTATTTATGGATAAAGAACTTCTGAGAAAGAGAGAGAGAGAGAGAGAGAGAGAGAGAGAGAGAGAGAGAGAGAGAGAGAGAGAGAGAGAGAGAGATTTATCTACAGTGGTATATCTTTCAGCACCATTTCATTAGGCCTATTCTTTTATTGTCAACAAACATGATATTTCTTTTAATTATCAAGCAAAGATAAGATTTGATACATAATACCATATAAAATTTTAGATAGTTACATAATATATTGACATTTTTTGCAAACTGTAATAATGCCACATTTTGTGTAGTGAACATTTTTTCTTAATAGCTGGCTATCATATGCATTCATGTCCTTATTTCTGTGTACTTTAATGATGATCACGTGAAAATCATTAACATTTTACTTCATGCTGTGAAATTAACAATACAAATTGTATAAATCAATAAGAAAATCATATTATAACTTGGTTGAAGTGCAACAAAAAACACATATTCTGATGTTTACCCCATGCATGAGTTCTCATTAACATAGTGTTTGATTTCTTTAGAAATCACATTATTTTAGAGGAGTAACTCAAACTTGAGAAAGTTTTGGAAATTGCTATAAGAACATGAAAAATATTAAAATTTAAAAACAGAGAAAGATTTCATATCTTTATTTTAATTTATTGTTATTGATGCAGCATTTTGTTTTCTTTGAATCACAAATGGTCACAAAATGTCATTCTTGATATATGAAGGTTCACTTCTTGAAGATAAATTCTCAGATGCAAACTAATAACCAAGCGCTACAAAATGCATCAACAATGTTTTGTTTTCCTTGTTATTAGCCTGTTAATTTCATGTTCAAACTGGTAAGTTACCTAAATCCCAACAGTAGTTCTTCTGCAGGTTTATTTTCTGTGCCAGTATGTTGATAATGAACATCATACTCCGGGATAAGTAAGTGATACTGTATAACCACAGGCTATTCCATTGATTGATTCTTGTAAAAGAAAAATCAGTGAAACAAAACAAAAAGTTATGAAGTAATCAATAGAGAATCATATATTTGCATTTATCTGTATACTGTCTTCCATCCCATGCATCAGTCAAATAACCTAATTAAATCTTATTTGTTAATCAAAATAACTAACATTAGTTGATTGATGAGACCATTTCAGCCCCCTTTCTGTATAGCTTGCTTGTATCAAAAGTAATTCCTGCCTTTTGTACAATTCACTAACAGAATTATTAGTAAACCATGTATACAAAATCTCATAACATACCTGAAACTGGATAAACATATATGCAATTGTTGTATGTAAATACATTATGGCAGTTATATGCCTGTATTTCACTATGTAAATTGTCCTTTTTGTATAGTTTTTGTAATGCAGAAAAATAAGATGTACCTGGTTTTCTTTTGAAGTAATTTTCACCAATTTGAATTTGAGAAAATAATGCTAAAATGGTCACAAAATTTGATGCTTGACATTTCAACAGTTTTAGGCAATTTTCAGAATTAAAATATTGAGCAATTAAACACCTGTTGAGAAAATATAGAACATTTGTGGAAAAAAATTAATATTTTATAGACATTATAGCATCATGGAGAAAAATGAAGAAAGGAACTTTTTCCAACTATGTGCATGAACTGGAATCATCAATATTCCATGTTGTGTGTGTGTTTGTGTGTGTATTTATAAATCATGCACTTTATCCACTCAATGGCATCAACTGTGCTGTAAAGCAACATACCAAGTACATGTAGTAGAAACATGTTAAATACTGTTTAAAGCAATTAGTTTACATCCTTTTTTTGTCTCAATAAGCAAGCAATCCAACAGTCACAAGCAAAAAACTGCACACATTAATATTTGCATTCCAATAATTATAATATATAGATCAATATTACAGTTTGTTTATTGACCTGTCATTTTCATTGGATAGACTATTTTTCATATTGCAATGAAATGGAAAATTACATACGTTTTTCCTTTACAAAAATGAGCAAATAATAGGGGGGTTTCATAGTTAATATCTCTCCTTGAAAACATGAGATTGGGCCTTGGCACAACTCACTTTTGGATAGTTCAGTCAAGAAAAATGCTAGATTTAGATCAAGAAAATGTGACCGATTGCTCACATTCTGCAAGCAGGATCAATATTTCACTATCTTAAAAAGAAATTATATCAATATTTGATCAATTGCTTTTACATCTTTTTTTCAACACTAATTTGTGCTGCTCCCAGCAGTCAGATAAGTGTTCTCTGCCCATTTTAGAACTTCATTATCTTTCCATTACTGCCTCATGCTCTAGTTTGTATTATTTGATTGTTTGCAAGTGTATCACTGTGCTAAAAGATTGTTATTGCAATTTATCTTGCTTGAAGAATAATAAAAATATGCTTATATATAATAATTTTTTTCTATTCAACAGACTTCTCACTGCAGTCTTGGTACAAACAAAATGGACTAGGCTTGTCACAGCAACTGGACAGTTACATGGTGAGCAGACTTTTGGAAGAAACTGGCATAGCTGAATATATGAGAAATGTCCAGTGCACTCATAATGCTCCCCCATTCCTTGGTGGCTCTGATGGGTGGAATAAAGGTAAATTAATTTACAGGACACTTAACCATGTAATACAATTTGCTTCATCCAGAACAATAATCAAATAGATATTGTTTCTATGTCTGACTTAAACATTTGGTGGGATATTAAAATGTTTGGATATATGTTAAGGTGAATCAACATCACCAACCATGAAATTAGGTGATCAGGGTCCAGAAACAAGATGTTGATGCCTATAGTAATCACCTTATCTGTCCATGTATGTGTTTTTCTGTTAGCAACCCTTTGACATAATTCAGTGCCATTTAGTTGGTGAACGACCATGCTAATGAACTAGCACTTTAATAGCAGTAATACATTACCTGCTGTTATAGCATTACTCTATCTTTCCTGGCATTAGTCTTTAATTCAGGGACATTATTCCTAAGATTTAAAATTAAAATATGGTTTCCATTTTGATACCTTAGTCCTCTTCTTACCATTGGCATATCATCCTTCTTTGGGTGCTAAACACTTTATTGGTTAAATTGTCTTTGGCACTTCTGCTGTCAATCACATCCTTTTTTGCACTGTATTTGTTATTTTCTCCCCAGTCATTGGTTTATTTTTTTATGGACTTATATCCATAAATGTGACAGAAGCAGGATTTCAAACCAGTAGGTTGAGAAAGTTCTATCAGTAGATTGGCTTCTAAACTGGTATATTTTTTATATCAGCATAAATGTTATGTTTTATGTGGATGGAAAACAAAACAAGTGCATATTTTGCCATAATATATACTTTTTTTTATAATATAATGCAATGTCTAGTTTAATACCCATCTCTTTTGTGCAGCTATATCCTATGAAGTGAAGAATTGTCAGTATGATGCAATCCACTCTTGCACCTGCCTGGGGCATGATAGAATGATTAAAATTAAACAAATTGCATTGCATTGCATGTTTATACTACACTAGCAGTCTCCCTTCTGCAGTTAATTAAAATTCCAGTGCTACACTGTCTGTTCTGTAATTAAAAATTTTGTGTCATCAACATTTTCTTACTTTGAAATTCAGTTCTTTAATGGATAAAAGAGTTCCTTCTGGTATCACATCCTTCACACAAGATCAGTGAAATTGGATACTAACCCAGTCTGCAAGTATTGCTCCAACTGCACATAAAAGGA
The DNA here is from genome assembly GCA_029339505.1 of Unio delphinus. Lineage (NCBI taxonomy): Eukaryota > Metazoa > Mollusca > Bivalvia > Unionida > Unionidae > Unio > Unio delphinus. The sequence goes on from JAQISU010000173.1 coordinate 5,641,166, forward strand.
AAAGAAGTGAAATATAATATCATTGTATATATTGTGAATTATGGCCTGCTGAAACCTGTAATCTTGCTGATTCCAGCAGAGGAAGCTTAACTCTCCCTCAACATTGGAATTTTGAGGTTTTCTCTTGCATACCCCCTATTGCCACTACTCAACATGACAAACAAGTACAGGAAATGGTGCAGAGTGCTCCTATGTCACTTGCCCTGAAGGACATTGTGATGTCCAACCAGTCTCCTGCTTGAAGTATTCTAGATAATGATGCATCCACAACGATCGAATGAGTTTGAGGTAGGACCATCTTAGTTGATACCCTATATCAGGCCCACCAGCGCCTTCCAGTTGATGTTTATCAGGATATCTGATTTTTTTATATGACAGGTTCACATTTTTATTTTTTTTAAGCAGTTTTGTTGTATTTAGTTGGCACATAAAATCCACATTTGTTCTGAGGTGCTGTAAAATGCAAACATATGCATATCTCTGACATCTGTACCAGGGATAATATAAACATATTGTTGCCAAGTTAGGTCTTGATGGTACAGTTTGACTAAATCAAAAGGGGAGAAAAGGATCATGACCATCTTTTTCTCCATTTTAAAGTTTCTTCTGAAATTCTGACAGCCACCATATTGTGGTTGATTGTTTGGACTTTTAAAAGAACATCTAAGTCTATCACTGAGAAATCTCTTTTCCATGAAAATCAAAAACCATGTGGTCTTTGCAACTATTGCATTTTTAAAAAAAAATCTTTCCTTTTTGGGTGATATTCTGAAAGCTGCCTTCTAATATTCTCTCTCATGTATAATCTCTAAGTGGTGTGTAAGGGTGAGGCTATTTATGCTTTGGGGAGTAATGTATTAACCAAATAAATCATGAAGTCAATGTCCAGCTTGCAGTAGAACATTCTACTGACAACAATAGCATGTTCACTTGACAGCTTTTATTTTTTAGTTCCTCAACCTGCATTTATGCTGGTATATTTAGCAGTGCAGTGTTAGCTAGTAAGATATTACTGCTATTAAAATGTATTTTGTTAACCCACTATTATTTTGCACTTCTCCATATTCCTTCACTGGAATGAGATTCTACAGCCCATAATAATAATCAGATAGATGATGATAATGGTGATGATGATGATGATGATGACTTTATTTACAGTTGGTGGACACAATTAATTGCATGGCACTGCATAATCCTCCTTTTGGTTTTCTATAACATGTAAATTGACATACTGGTAGTACAGTAAATTATTGCATACACAATTGTGAAAGGCACTTAAAGCTATTCAGAAATGAAGTTGCCATTTAGAGTCTAAAGAAATCTATAATGAAATATTAAAACATATTTGGATGATGTTGACCATGTCACATTTTTAGAGACGAAATTTGCCTTTTAAGGAATATGTCTTTTCCACCTAATTTAGAGCAGAGCAGTAGCCAATTATTTAATTTTGCTTTAATTCCATGTCCTATGAGACTCATTACTCTTTCTAGTTTTCAGCATAATAATACAAATGTTTTAACATAAATGTCTTTTTTTTTTCTCCAATTGCATGCTAAAACTACATTGGAGGTTTATTAGACTTGAAAATAAAACTGCTAGAACATCCTTACAATTTCAGGATTCCTTGAGAGTTAAATCTACTTGTATGCATGAAAAGAATGTCTTTTCTCACTTGTAAATCCTTATGCTAGGAAATTCATTCTATTCAAATGTCAAGATTACTCATTCACAAACTGTTTGGTCAGAATAATTTTTTGTCATGTTGCCTGAAATACTTGCCCTTATTTTTCTTTCTTATGATATCAGTAATCTCATGGTATCAAAGTTTAGTTGCTATGTTTCGATATGCAGGGTGCTAGGAAGCGGGTAGTGCTTCTTTAATTGAATAATTTATGTGATCAGTAAACTTTTTATAATAATTTGGTGAGTATACAGGTACTAAGTGGATGTAAGAACTAACACAGTTTTAGGTTTTAAAGCTGTCCAATATGTCAGCTGATACAATAGATAGTGGAAGTAAATTCCTTTGAGTGATTGTTTTAATATAAAATGAGTACAAGTAGTTTGTGCAGTTCTTAAATAGTATTTATTACAATTTGTAATTGTAGAGTCTGCTGGAAATTAGTTTATTTGAGGGATACATTGCTGTCTTTTTTCCTCTCACTGTGATATCTACACTTTGATCATTGAGTTATATTTTTCAGAGTGTCCCTTTGATCTGCAATTGGTACCCGTCCATAATGGTGTATCCTGTCATATTCCTATCTCTTGTACCGGAGTGGATTGCTGTGTGGATGTGAACCTCATAGGGAGATCCATAAGGGCCTTTGTCCTCATTGACCCTTGTGACAACAAAATGGCCATTGGGATTGAAAAACTTGTGGCTAATCTTTCTTTATCTGACTATAGTTTTGGACAAGTGGAACATTTCTGGCTGAAAGGAATTTTTAGAATAGAGTAAGTTTAAACCTGAACAGTTACTGTCAGTGGACATAGTGGTCTTTCACTGTATACTAGCTATGTCATATTTTTGGTTGATAGGATTACCAAATTAAGACACCTTTGTCCATATTCAATAAGATGTTGTACATTTAAAATGTAGACTTCATACAATTGATTAGTGAAATTATATCAGACTTAAATTTCAGCAAATCTAATTGCTGACTTCAAGATCCAGTTTAAGTCTAGAGTTAAGTTATATTGACGAAAGCCACACCAAATCCAAATTTCAATTCCATTTATTCAGGTTGATTCTAGACTTTGATTTACCAGTAAGTCCAGATACAATTTTTTTTATGTGACAACCAGTCCAGATAACATTCACATGGAAAGCTTACAGTAGTAGAGTAGTTCATTATCAAAAAATCATTTGGACTGGAACTGTCATCCTAGCAGAGTACTACTAGATTGCCAGTGATGTTTTTAATTAATTTCCAAGCTGCTAAATGACCACACAATTCCAATCAAATAATTTATTTGGACTGGAACTGTCATCCTAGCAGAGTACTACTAGATTGCCAGTGATGTTTTTAATTAATTTCCAAGCTGCTAAATGACCACATAATTCCAATCAAATAATTCATTTGGACTGGAACTGTCATCCTAGCTGAGTACTTCTATATTGCCTATGATGTTTTAAATTAATTTCCAAGCTCCTAAATGACATCACATATTTCCAATCAGATAATTTATTTTATTCAATTGAAAGAAACCTACCAATCAGATCTTTATGATGTTTTCCATGGTCAGATTAAGATGTGTTACGGCTTGAATAACACCCAAAGTCTATAAATTAATTCAAAAGATTTAAATAATCGGCTACATTTTATATTAATTTTCTAGTTGTATAAAGCAGAACATATAACACTTGCAGGATCCTGAAAAGAATTCAAAGCCAAGATACATTAAATATAAATTAAATGAATACCAAAATGCCCAGTAAAACAAATTAGGGTTACATAGAAGTTACTACTAAGAAGGTCCACTTTATGAAGCTTTTTTCAAAAGTGCAGCCCTGTATAATAGTACATCTAATACTGACTGAGACATCCACTGCTGACCACCAGGATTGCTTGGAATGTGATGATATTGACAAGTATGTTTGAACATATGGCAACCAAGACTCAGCATTTGGTAGCCCCTGTGCTCTGGGCACAAGAGTTGTTGGAGCCTGATGCATCTTTCTAAGACAGTATCATGAACCATATAAATTTATCTGTAGAAAGAATCTTGATCAAAGCACCACTAACTTGTATGTTTACAGTTTCAGAATATTTGATCTGAAGACAGAGGGAATGTACTTGGTCAACTTAAACATCAGTGTCTGCTTTGAAGCCAGAAACTCTTGTAATGTTGGGTTCCCGGTCATGACGAATACCAAGCTGACCAAACGACAGTGCCAGCTTAATGAAGGATTTGCTATAGCTGGTAATGAAGAATGAAGCATTTATATTATTTTACACTCTGCCATTTCTCCATCAAATATGTCATAAGGAATGACGTTATGTAACCTCCAGGATTCATCCCTACTATAGCTATGAAAACATCTCATGTAAGAAATGGAATCACAACTCTTGTTGATTAACTATCCTTATCCAATATGTGGTGATCAGTAACCTTGATGTACCTTTATTAAAAATTTCTCTTACAATTGTCAGCAGGCCTCGGACCATTCATTAAAATTTGCATATAGTATCAACTATTAATTATTTTGTTTATTGCATAGGATGTCAAATTGTATTTTTGTAAAGTGTATACAACAAGCACATATATTTTGCTATATTTAGTGATATTTTTTCAAATGTTTTTAAGTACAATATTATTCATGTGATTCAGTCCTATATTTTCCACTGAAATTTTGCAGACCTCTTTTTATCCCCCAGTATTTCATTCATTTAGGTGTTTAGGTTTAAATCCATATCAGTCTGGTTAATTGGAGAAGTCTTTTAAGAAGTTCATAATGACAATAGACATTCTTCAATTCCTTAGGTTATTTAGCGCTTTTATACCTTGGCTCTCTTTACTTGCACCCTCAGCAGATGGCTCTCCTCTTGGTAGCACTTGATATCATATCGCAATCTTCAAGGAAATCAAGCTACATTCTGTTTTTGTCAGGGTCAGTAGCTAGTGGACAAAGAAAATGGCTTTTTGTGTTAACATTTGGAAGTGAAGACTATTGTCAAGTTTTGCCACATCTGGGAGGATCACATTTGAACAAGTACAGTTTTGATAATGTAAGGAAGCTCATTCATATTGACTTGTTTCTCTAAAATGAAAGGTATAAAGACACTGGACATAATATGATATGCAAGAACCTTTGTTGGTGTGCCATATAGCAGATATATGTAAAAGTCCACACATTTTGGACAGACCTAGTGTTCGGTCCAATTCATTATTAGGGGAGGTCACTGCTTCAGTAGACTCTCCATCTATCTTCCACAGAGTCTACAACCTATAAGGTTAGCCAGTGGAAGATCTATTTATAATAAAGTATCCACCATTGTCTCCTTTTTCCTGGATCAAAATGCATATGCTGTTGAAGGATGTCCTTCACTCATCTGGTAGGGAATTTGGGCATATGCTTTCCCTCATTCAGTTCTGATCCCAAGGATTATAACTCAGAATATGAAGGGTGCATACTGTAAACTAGATCTAATGATCTCTCATATTGGGAAATACTGGATCTCTTGATCACTATTTGATGGGATAAATACTGGATCTGATGATCTCTATTAGATGGGATAAATACTAGAGTCTAATGATCTCTCTTAGATGGGATAAATACTAAATCTGATGATCTCTTTTAGATGGTATAATTACTGGATCTGATGATCTCTCTTAAATGAGATAAATACTGCATCTGATGATCTCTATTATATGGGATAAATACTGGATCTGATGATATCTATTATATGGGATAAATACTGGATCTGATGATCTCTCTTAAATGAGATAAATACTGCATCTGATGATCTCTATTATATGGGATAAATACTGGATCTGATGATCTCTCTTAGATGTGGTAAATATTGGATGAATGATATGCTTCGGGATCCCAGGTGAGGAAAAATTATTTCAATTGCTGATATAATCGTGATGGCCTGATGGTCTTCCATCATGAAAGTATCATAGGGAAAATGGTGAATTTTCAATGACTGATGTCATGCAAATAATGTAACACCACTGTCAGCTTTTATTCCCAAACTGACAATATTCTTTTTCTTTCTCTTTGATGAAAAGAAGCTGGCATCTATAACAATTTTCAATTCTGATATTTTGACTTATTTCATCATTGAAACCACATTGGCTGTACCTTCAAATTTCACTCTGATAATGTTAATTTCTCACATTGAACTACCGGTAGTCAGTTTTTCAAGCATGTACCAATCAATCCTTTTTACCACATTGCACCTTTTTTCGAAACATAATGTCACTTTTCAGTTGTGAATGACACAATAAATATTTAGTTTTATGTGTCATTGGAATTTATGCCACCCAACTAAAAGCATACATACCAATCATTATACTTTTTTCACCAGATTACATTTTTGTGCTAGACTGTTTTCGGATTATGCCCTTTTGTTACATAAAAAAAAAAAATCGATAAAATGTTGTTTTTTGTTATCATCTCTTTAACTTCACTCAAATAAATTCAAAATATGTCAGATCAGAAAAGAGGGACAAATTAATACCGCTTTATGAACTTAAAAGAATAACATGAGAATAATGTAATACAGCACTCTGAGCACGTGACTATGATCATTGCAGAATTCCAATTAACAATCATCAAGTGATCGTTACACATGTCATCTAGTTGATATGAGTAATGAATATAATCATTTTTCAGTATATTTTGTGTTTGTGTTTTGATTCAAATCCATTTGGATTTTGCCCAATGTGACAATTTTGACCAGTTGCAGAACCAGGTTAGTAATACAAATCTTTCTTTCTCATATGTCTTGTAATTCTGGCATGTAATGTATAAATACTTTTTTGCCACTTATAATAGCAATAATAACAGTTATGCCTCTCAGGACTTAATTGCAAAGACTAATCAGAGAACTGTGCTTAAACTTTTATCTTTAAATTTTTATTCTGAGATAAGAATAATAATGATCAACATTCAGATACTGGTTCAAATTCAGACCAGAATTATAGTGGTGTCTTTGCTTAGATCATTGATTTTATTAATTCTATAATGACATAGTATGTTATTTTCAAAACTATTTATAAACTTCTTTTGTGCAATTCTTAGTTTGGTTTAAGTGTGTTGCATTTTTTCAGGTTTCTCTCTCCAAGAATGGTTAGGAAACCAAGGCATAGCTCTTGGTAGTGTGCTACCTGACCTGGTCAAGTCTCAACTGCTGGAACAGCTTGGAGTAACTCAATATTTGAACACAGAACAATGTAAACTGAATACCCAACTCTATCAGCCTAACACGTATGGATGGAAAAATGGTAAAATATACAGTTTATTAATGTTGTAGTGAAAAAAAAAAAAATGAAGACTGTTATTTGAAATAGTTGAATTGCCTTTTAGTTTTGGCAGTTTCAGAATGCTTCCCTCTTTAATGTTTGAGAGTATAATTATCACATTAACCAACAAATTTTGGGAATGGATATTGTTCCCTTCCTACTTGTTCATACACACATTTGTCTGTTCGTTTTTGCTTTCATTATGTGCCTATTATCTTAGACCCTAATTCATGTACACTCTCTGTAAATTGATATGTGCATTTATCTTAGGGCAACTGATAGTTTAGTGTAACTGGTTTGTCAAATTGAATGACTTTTGTATTTTCAGCTATCCATTCATTGCATCCTCAATAGCTTGGACCCTGTTTCACTAATCCAATGGTAACTGGTATTTGGATGCGTTGAAACAAGAGAACAAACTTGACTATACAAAAACTAAATGATTGTTATGCAGTTTTACACAAGTGATGTTTGTATTTGCAGGTTTCCTTTTATTACACATGCAGTATCTTCAACAATATTTTGTATAATTTCATTAAATTGTTTGTATAAATGCATTCCATGAAGAGTTATTCAAAAAGGATAACAAAATCCAAGTTGTTTTGAGTGGCCCTATATCTTGTTCATCCATCCACTTCCAGTTTTGTTGTGTACCTTCATGGCCAAGATTATAAAAGACCCCATTAAGGCTGATGTTTTGCAGACTGAGAGAGCGCTTTTGCTTGGGAAGCAGATGCTGAAAGTAGTCCAAAACCCAGACTACCCAGATTCCTATTCTATACTCTTTCTTGTTGCATAACTTTGCTAAGCATTCTTGGATTTGGAAAAGTAGGCACCTTACTATTAATGACTATTACTTGAATGAGTTTAATTTCAAATGTCAAACTATGTTTGTAAAAGAGATACGATCCCCAATCATCCAACTTTGCTTTCCACACAGTAACTTTCCTGAAAAATATTAGATTTCAACCATAGGTATCATACATCTGTATATTAATAAGCATGTATTTTATACATATGACTGTCTGTATGTATATATTTATGTATATTGATAATAATAATAATAATAATAATAATAATAATAATAATCATAATCATAATATTGATAATATTGATAATAATAATAATGACTTTATTGAAAAAAGAAGTTCACTTGGTCAACTGAACAATCGTTCATGAGTCCTTCTACGATGACATTGACACAAATATGGATACACTGTGTATCTATATTTGTATTTTCCAGCACAAGATATTGTCTATCATGATGCCAATTAATTTCTTGGTTTTAGAATGTTGTATATCCATTCATTTTGTTATTACTTTGAAATCATTTTCTCCGCTGTTATTATCACTAGACTACCTATGATCGTGGCTTTTGATTTGGTTGCATTTATATCCATACCAAGTGTGTGTGTGTGTGTGTGTGTAATTTGGGGCCCAGGGTGGTCTAAAGCTCTCAAATTTATGGAGCGCTGCCATCTCTCCTCTGTCTGCGTGGGCTCAAGAAAGCATGCTATTAACCTCTCATGGGTTGTTGGTTCTATCCAGGGGTTTTCCCAGGTTTTTCCTCCACAATTAATACTGGCCACCATGTATGGCCTATCTTGTGCTGAAAAATTGAGTTAACCCCTATAATAACAACATGTTTGTATGTGTACATGTAATGGCAAACTTGCAAAATCCTGGTGGCTGTACAGCGCCATTTAAGTTTAGGCATTCACAAAATGACAAACCTAACCCTTGTAACATCCAGGAATTTTACTAATCATTAACGTCTTCACTGGATGCATCATATAACAGAATGGTGGTCCCATCTTCAGACATATAGGATGGTAGATCTGGTCGTTTCTTGATTACTGAGCCTGCAGGGAGGAGGGGATTTGAATGGGCTGACTTTCTACCATTCCACACTGACATTTAGAAAAGAGAAGGTCTTGTTTTGATCTTTACTTGTCTTAAAACTTTGGTTTTACTGTAAGAGTCTTTTATTTAAGGGCCTGCAAATTAGTTTTTGATGAGTGGAGTGCTTTCTGTGTTGCACCAACTGCTAAATCTAGTTTCAAAACAGCCTTGTTTTCAGTGAGCCCATTTAGTATGATGATCTAAACAGAATAAACAAAATAAAGAGATAAACTGATTGCTTGATTAAATTTCTGTGGCTGACATGGAATTATTTCTGACATTTGCTTCAATCTTGTTTTAATAAATGTTGTCTACTTGGTTTATGTGCACAAGTTGAAAGTATTAAGTTAAAATGATAATCTGTTTACACATAAGCACACTTTGTACATTTTTGCAGAACTTGACTTTACTAATGACTTCTCAGTATTATGTATATTTTTTTCTCTTGGAGAGATATAAGACTGAATTTACAGGACAGTGCTGGGAAATATATACAAAGCCTAAAATTGCCCAGGGTCACATCATCTTTCCTGCAGCTCTAGATACTTAGTGTGCTGGAATGTTCTTATGCTTGTACATGTTGGACTTGTGAGCAGATAGATAGCTGTTGGGCTTTTCTATCAACTTGTATTATAAGTCAGGATGTATGGACACTGGAGTTGGGTGGTGTGGTGGTGGTGAAAATGTACATTTCCTGAAATTATAAGCTACTTTTCATTATATTTCAGTTTGCCCCAGGTTGTCCCCACGAATAGTTTTACCAGACATGGTATACTGCCATATATCGGACACCTGCACCAGCTTGGACTGTTGTGTAGATGTAGAGCTACTCAGCCACTCTTTTCACCTGTACCTGTATATAGACACCTGTAATCAGAGGGTGACTGTGGGAATAGAAAGACTGAAGTTTGACTTAATAATGGAAGATTACATCTGGGGCACTGTCCAGGAAGTGTTTCTTAAGGGGATTGTAAGAATCAGGTAGGGGTATCAAGAAACAAAAATGTGGCTGAATGAGATGATAAAAGAAGTAATTTTGTATGTTTTATACTACAATATAAAAACGAAAAATAGCTTTTCAGCCATGTCCTATATTTAATACTTTATCTTTGTAATACGTGCCAAAATTATTTGATTGTTTATTCTTTTCCAGAACTAGCTTTTGTACTGATTTACAAAATCTGCACAGTTAATTCTTTAAGAATATGGAAACATCTTGAACGATGCTTCTAGGACTTTGCAAATTTCACATGCTATTTTCTTCCAGCAGTTTTCATGTTTGATTTGTATGATGTCATGGCAATAACTAAAAGGGGCATATTATATGCATGCTCATCAAGAATTCATTGCAGTGAAATAGATTAAAACCGTCAAGACCTGTGAAGTACTACATACTTTGTCATAGTCATAAGTATATTACCTGATTAGATTTCAAGATGATTGCATCAGTTATTATTTTAGACATTGTTGAGCTTTCTTTTACTACACTTTTTTTTAACAAAACCTCGTTTGCATATTTAGCAATAACCAGTTTAGGTAGAAATTAAGCAAAGGATGCATATATGATATATGCGTTTATCTATATGTAGATGACCTTTGTAGATTTTCATGCCATTTAATAAATTTTTCAAATTGGTCAAAAGTTTAAACTTTTTAGAATTTAAATACAAATGATTTTTGAAATGTTTATTCAAGAGTTTTCCCCGGTTTACAACAGTCATACACCTTTAGAGACAGTAAGATAAAATTAAAAATATGCCAAGTCAAATTATAAATAAGTTACAGCACTTTTGTATACATTTTAAAGTATCATTCACATGCAATATCAACATTTATTATCAAAAGATTAACATAGTATGCAAGGAGGAAAATATTATTCCTAAAGGAAACAAGCACTGCTGCCACAAAGCTATGTAGTTTATAAGGTATTTAGGAGATATGCAAATTAACTCATGAGACTAGGAATAAGTTTACATTATTGTTAGATTATGATCTAGTACAACACCAACAGTAGGAAGTTATGAAACCATTTTTTTACTCATTATTTCCTGTACAGTCTTCAAGTTTTTTTTCTGATGATTTTAACTTTACACATGCACAGTTTAAGCTTCAAATCTTGATAGAAAATGATAAAACAATTATCATAATGAAATATTGCTTATATTTTTTATTTTATTAAGGAGAAAACAAATCATACTTTGACATGACTTTTTCTATAAGGTTCAGTATGGATGACCTAGCTGGAGAAAAAGTGTATTTGGTGAATTTGAACATTAGTGTGTGTCTGGATGGAAATGCACCATGTGTCATCAATACCCCAGTCTTTGAAAATACCAGACTTCCCAAGCCTATATGTGACTGGAATTCTAACTTTACTATACCAGGTAATGGCTTGATTCTAATTACAATATAATTATGAAACTTATTTTGACAGCTACTCATTAAAGGATTAATGTTTATGAATATTAGTAGGGAGTGATTCAAATATGACTTTTTATGTGCTGATATTATCATACACTTTCACTACTTGAGAAGTTCATAAATGTTAAAAAAAATCAATGCTTTTGTGAAAGGATGGAGTACAGTAGAACCTGTCTTGAAAGACCACCTTTTCTGTCATACAGTTATGGTTGCTCAATACAGGTGGTCTCTCATAACAAGTTGCAATGCCATATAATCATTAAATTCATGCATTAAGAACATGGTCACTCCAGACAGGTGGTCTCACATAACAGTGGTCTTTCAAGACAGGTTTCACTGTATTCCCATAGTATTGTGCTGTCTAAGCCTGTTTTATTTTGTAGGGAATCTAAAATTGAACTCTACTTATCACCTTAACAACACTGAGAATCTTTGCTCAATTTCCTTCTTAGCTTTGACTACACACATCAGTTCTGCTTTTTCAACAAGCTTCACTATTATTAGGGCTTTTTTAAAGCTTCCATTGCAGGTGTGTTATGTGCTATTAGAATATGCTCTAAACTGTATGGACTGAGAGAGATTGTTGGTGCATTAAGGTGCACTCCACAGACTTAACTTTGCACAGAGATATAGCTTAGGGCATGTCCCTGGTAGCCGTATATTCACATCGCATATAATAATATTTTTCTATTCCATTCCTACAATGGTGATACCATTATATGATTGAAATATTCAGAACTTACTATATTGGTATTTACATACTTTTCATTTCATTTCTCCTATCCTATGCTCAACTGTCATTTCAGCTATATCACCTGTTAGTGGCTATATGAATTCATAGAATGTATGCATTACATATATCTCATATGTTTGCATAACATATAATTATTTGTTGCTTAAAGTTTTGATTATTCACTGAGTCTCCTGACCCACTCTTCTCCCAATCATTCATTTTTCAGGGTTTTCTCTGATTGAATGGACTGTAACAAATGAGTATCCTATTGGACAAAGGCTGACATCACTGGCACAAGAGAAACTTATGGAGGCACTGGGACTTGCCCCCTATCTCCTTCAGAAGCCTTGTAATTATACAGTGGGCCCTTTTTCTTCAGCTTTGGATGGTTGGAATAAAGGTAAACATGGCTCAACATCAAATAATTGTATTGCATGATTGAGATGAATTTTTTTTTTCCATTTGCTGAGTACGTTTTCATAACAATTGGTGCTTCAAAGGTAATCTGTTTCCTTTGAAAAGTTTAGCAAACTATTTTATCTGAATGCATTTTTAAAAAAGGAGTGGCTGTGGTTTGGTCAATTGTAGACTAGTTACAGTTCCTCCTGCCTGCTGAATAGACTACAATATGTTTTTTTATAAAAGTTTTTTTTTATACATTGTGGTAGTGGAGTGATGCTGCCTTGCACTTATGCGTCAGAAATTTAACAAAGGGTCAGTGTATGTATGATAGAGATGCATGTGCTTTGGTCTGATGACAAGGATTACTGCAGAAAATGTGTGTGTTCTGAAGGATTTAATTCTGAATGGAAAGAAGAGGAATTTTACCTGCCATCCACATACAAATATCAGACTAATTAAATATATTATTACGTGCTTAGGCTCGAATAAGCAGCAACACAGAAAGAGTGAAAACTAACAAGCTTGTAAAATTTAACAATCGATATATTAAGTACAAATATTTTCATAAGAAAATATAAATAAACTTATGATTTTAGAGAATCAAATCCAAAAATAATCCAATATAGAATTCACAAAAATAATCCACTAATGGAATGGCAATAGTCCTGATAAATAAATGTTCTAATAGTTCCAGGTTCGAATCTTGACGATGTAATCCAAAATAGCTGATGATGTCATATGATGCAGTTCTCGTTTTTTATAATAATAATCCAAATGAAATATCTATGAGCACATATTCTCCTGCAGATAAATAAAATAATTATTCTTCCTCCGACGAATTGACACAATTTCCTGTTCAAGGTAATTAAAATTATAACTCAAACAGAAGACACAACTTAACATCATAAAAGCCCAACATCTACTCATTTTTCTCTCACGGTACAATAATTTAAATGCCTGTTTTTTTACGTAAACAAGGGATCACGTGATTTTGTGGAAGTTCATAGAAGGTCACAGAAAGAGGCTACCTTAACAAAGTCACGTACTTATAGAATGATTCAGAAGAAAATCAGCCACTAATTACTAAAAATAAAAAGATCTCTTTGGATCTAGCCAATCGTTTTAGAAGCTTGTTGACACTGTCTGAAACAAGGCTAGAAATGAGGTTAACAAGTCAAGGTCAACCTGTGTTTACAGATAGAGTCTAGATCAGCCTGAATTTTCCAGAATAATCTCCCAATTAATGAATTTTAAACCCAAAATGACAAATTTGGATCTGACAATTTAAAATAAATAATTTAAATCAAATATACGTAACAATATTAATTACTAGCGAGCGGCCGAAAATCTGACAAAGATAGATTACGAGACAATGCTTCGTCCGGTTGATCTTCGCTACCAGAAATATCAGCAACAAAAAAGCAGATATATCCAAACATACAGTACTCATGCTCGATGTCAGCATAAGCGGATTATGATGTAACAATACACTGTTAAGATGGTTTGCCAGTATAGACAAAAAAATTATGTAACAATAGATAAATTTCAGTGCATATTATATCAAGTTTACGGTTACCTTTGACGGGGCCTCTGAATTTCTCCACTCCAAACCAATAGTTGTATATACAAGTTTAAACAACCAACAATGTTGCCAATAAAAAAAAAGTCGCCAGATGGTATATTTTGCCACCAATAAGGAAAATAAAATCGCAGTTTGCGACATTGGTGAAGCCCTACGTGATCTTAGAATAAACGTTTTGCACTTTATTTTTCGTACTTTCTGCTTGATTGTTATCTATATGCAGTGAAAAAAAAACACACATGTAGATTATTGTTTGTGCAAAGATTGTATACAGAATTAATTTAAGACAATCACAAAGACGACTTACTGGCTATACTCATGGATCAGTAACAAGTAACATTTCTGATAATGTTTATTTTGGCATAACACTTCATGAACCTGGTGATATTGTTAAATTTCAGAAGCTAAGATCGTATTATATTCGAGTTCATAGTAGAACTCTTCCCCAAAATAATAATAAATGTTTACACACTATTTCTAGTACTTAAAAAACAGAAAAATTCACAAACATGTAATCAAAATTGCAGGAACTATGCCACAATCGTATTATATTCGAATTCATACACGATCTCTTACCATAATGAAAATAAACTTTGAACCCCAAAATATTTTTTAATGTGCTAATAACTATATGAAATTTTGGGAGCCATGCCACAATCACATTATATCCAAATTTGCATTATAGTAGAGCACGTTATAGCGGGATCGCATTGTATATCTTTATTACTATAAAATTTTGTTATTAGATGAATGCATACAATTCTTTAGCAAGAAATATTAACATAGAATTTAATATATGTACATAGATTTTGGTTAGTTTTCTTATAATTGTTCTATAACAGGACCTTGGAAACTGGTATTTTTGTACAAACTGCTTTTTCTTGGCACAAGGGTCAATGTCTCATTGGAAACACCATGGTGTATTTTGAGTGCATTAAAAAAAGAGACTTCACAATCAGAGTTAATTTATAAGACCCGTATTACAACACTGTTTACCAATTCCATGCAGTCCCATTTGGATTCATTTGGACTTCACTCATCTGATGACGCATATTGTGGTTCATGTCTGGACCATCTTCAAGGTGGCAGCATCAAGTTACCTTGATGACATTCTTCGCAAACATCAGGTGAGTTAAAGATTGGAACATGACATGATAGCACTTCACAAACAAGGGACAAATCCAAACTAGTGACATATCAACAATTTGTTCAATCTAGGTATGGAGTTCAACACACAGAAATGGATAATTAATATGAGGACTATGGTGGCTTTATTACTTGCAAGGGAATCTTTCTGCATAGGAATTCCTTCATCTTCATGGCAGGCTGAACATGGCAAGAGATCTCATCATCTCAATAGGTCACCTTTATATGCATCTGTTACAAATGATTCACATATCTCAATTGCTCAAAATTTCCCCACTGGGCTAACCTCGCTGCATTTGCACAAATATGAAGTACCCTTTGCAAATTTTGTTTTATTTCTGCAAAATCAGGCCAGTAGAGCATCAGCGTTTTCAAGGACCTTTTTTGTTTGAGATTGTTACGTTTTATCTTAAGTTTTATGCAGTGTATCAGACAATCTCGGTAGTGCAATTTGTTTTGCAGTTTTTATATCCAGCCTGTATTGTGGTGGAGATATATATAGAGTGAACCCTGCATTACCCAGATTGCATGGAACTAAGTAAATGTTTTTGTTTAAGTGGTGTTCAGTTTACTGAGGGTCTCAGAATTTACCAAGAATAAGATGCAATAATATATATCCCCTTAGTTATAACATAATTTTTATATATGTATATTTTATTTGTATGCATATATAGATCACTATTATGTTTAAGAAACTGAAATCTAGTTTTTATTCTTTGTCATATTTAGACTGTGTCATTGATCAGCATCCAGCATCACTGCCTGAGTTTATGGTATGCCACATTCCAAGATCTTGTACAGAAGTAGAATGTTGTACTTTTGTGCATACAGTGGGCAGGACTTTTAGGACTTTCCTTCACCTTGACCCTTGTACATACAGACTCAGTATTGGTATAGAGGAACTGCAGTTCAACATCTCACTACTGAACTATGACTGGGGTAAGTATTTTGCTATAACTGAATGCCTAAGATTTCACACTATCAAGATTATACATGAACTGAATACACTATATAGTGAGATCTTAATTTTAAGTACACTAATGCTGGGGATTACATTTAACCTTTCACAATGAAATTAAAGACTAATGAATGGACCCATGTCACTAAAGCATGAACAGATGATATCCGCTGTCAGCTTTTGGAGCACTTAACTGATACAGCTTTTTGAATACACTACTAAATATTTTCAATAAAATTTGGCCAAGGTCTGTCATAACTTGTCACATGGTTGACATTTAGTTGCTCACATGACTCAAATCCAAAGGTGATTTCTCTGATGAAGGTCATGTGAAATTTTTCATTCACTGTACTGTAAATTTGGCTTGTAATATACAAATTGCACATTTGAATATCAGATCACGTCTTTTTGCTGCTTATGTTATCAAATATTGTGCTTACTGGTATACCAATCTCAGGTAGAGCATGTATGCCTTGATTCAAATGCATTCAGAGACTGGGACTTTGTAAATGCAGAATGTATATTCTACAATTCTACAATTCCAATTTTAAGGACATCTTACCTATCACTGGAGATTTTTGTTGATCATTAGAACCAATCGCAGTGATGAGGTGGTATCCATTATTATTAGACAAAGTACCTGATTGATGCATGCTTCCTGAAGGGTGAACCTTTGATCAGAGTATGTTCCTTAATATTTTACCTTGAAAATACCGTAAACGTTTTTGAATTTCCTGATGAAATGTTTGTATGAACCATGAATTATGTAAATATTAAAATCCAATAGACAAGTATTTTTTAGGAGGTACAAGATCTCATATATCAATAAAAGTTGATTTCACAAATATCACAATTACCTAAAATTTGCATTTACCTTACATATCACCTTATATATACAATTATATGTACAGTATTCTATGATATATCAATATCACATTGAACTACAAAGCTGATCACATAATTTGGATCATAGCTTTTATCTAATAAGAAGTAAAATAATGATTCAAATGCATTCATTTTTCAGGAGAGAAGAAGACATTCTATCTCGCTGGAGTAGTTAGGATGGAGTAAGTATTTAATGTAATGAATTGTGTTGTGAAGAGTGTATGATACTAGTATGTGGAACTGCAGAGAGCAGATATGAGGAATAAAGGAAATCCAGTTATTGAAACTCAAGAAGTCTGATCCAGATTAATCTACACATGTTGCATATGAATTAACACAGAGACTTGGTGGAGTTTGTAGAGTGTAAAGAGAGTCTGGTACTGGTAATGTGGAGTTTGTAGAGTGTAAATAGAGTCTGATAATGGTAATGTGGAGTTGGTAGAGTGTAAAGATAGTCTGATACTGGTAATGTGGAGTTTGTAGAGTGTAAAGAGAGTCTGGTACTGGTAATGTGGAGTTTGTAGTGTAAAGAGAGTCTGGTACTGGTACTGTGGAGTTGGTATAGTGTAAAGAGAGTCTGGTACTGGTAATGTGGAATTTGTAGTGTAAAGAGAGTCTGGTACTGGTAATGTGGAATTTGTAGTGTAAAGAGAGTCAGGTACTGGTAATGTGGAGTTTGTAAAGTGTAAATATAGTCTGATAATGGTAAAGAGGCATTTGTAGAGTGTAAAGATAGTCTGATACTGGTAATGTGGAATTTGTAGAGTGTATAGATAGTCTGATACTGGTAATGTGGAGTCCAGTTAGGAGTGTAAAGAGATTCTGGTACTGGTAATGTGGAGCTGGTAGAGTGTAAATAGAGTCTGATAATGGTAAAGTGGAGTTTGTAGAGTGTAAAGATAGTCTGATACTGGTAATGTGGAATTTGTTGAGTATAAAGAGATTCTGATACTGGTAATGTGGAGTTGGTATAGTGTAAAGAGAGTCTGGTACTGGTAATGTGGAATTTGAGGAGTGTAAAGAGATTCTGATACTGGTAATGTGGAGTTGGTAGAGCGTAAATAGAGTCTGATAATGGTAAAGTGGAGTTTGTAGAGTTTAAAGAGAGTCTGGTACTGGTAATTTGGAGCTGGTAGAGTGTAAATAGAGTCTGATAATGGTAAAGTGGAGTTTGTAGAGTTTAAAGAGAGTCTGGTACTGGTAATGTGGAATTTGTAGAGTATAAAGAGATTCTGATACTGGTAATGTGGAGTTTGTAAAGTGTAAAAAGAGTTGGTAATGTGGAGTTTGTAGAGACTTGGTGTAAAAAGAGTCTGGTACTGGTAATGTGGAATTTGTAGTGTAAAGAGAGTCTGGTACTGGTAATGTGGAATTTGTAGTGTAAAGAGAGTCTGGTACTGGTAATGTGGAGTTTGTAAAGTGTAAAAAGAGTTGGTAATGTGGAGTTTGTAGAGACTTGGTGTAAAAAGAGTCTGGTACTGGTAATGTGGGGTTGCAAGGGCTGATGCAGGGTATATGGGGATACTGGTAACTGAAATTCAGCAAGTCTGATCTGAGGATTGCAATTATTGAAATAGTAGTGGATACTCCATACCTGGTTGGAAACAGTCATGCAGTATATGGGCATAATAATTCAATACATTCAGATATGTAATGAGGTCAAAATCTAGGTCATGAGTGCATGAAACTACATTCAATGCTTAGAGATGGCCCAATATTGAATGAAGAGAGCACATCAGTGAATAATTTGACTGTAATTAAGACCCTCAAATAAGGGAATTAACTATATAAAGATAGTTGTAATTGACAGTGTAAATTTGAAGCACTGAAACAAAGAACTGACAGACTTTTGAAACACTGTTTATAAACAATATTTCCTGTTAAATGAAAGAATTGAAACACAGTGTTATTGATACAATCCAGTTTAGGCTCAATTTGTAAATGAAACTGACTAGTTTGTGTGATACTGCTTTTCATAGTAATAAAGTCAAACATTTAAATGTAACCAGTGATCTTTTTGGGGATATAAGTATCTATCAATAAAGATGGGGCTAATCAAAAGAGTTAGGTTTAGACCAATATATGATTGATATTTGATTTAAAACTACAGAATAAATGATAATAATGTACAGGAACAATGAAGCTGCTTGTTTCTGATATCTAAGAAACTTATTGTTATGTAACATTTAAAACTCCAAGACAGGTTTCATAATTTAAAATTATGTATTGAGCAAATATGATAAAATAAGACTATAATTTAATGGAAAGAGATCTACATTATAATATGCAGTTAACCAAATTATCTAACAATGAAAAGAAAAAGATGTGTGGCATTTTTAAATTTTTAAAATAACACTGAAAGGTGCAGTTGTTGAAGCCTTTCAGGTAAGTACTATGTACCATACACCACTAATAAATTTGATATTTCTTATGCATGAATTTGTGAAATAATTACATTATTGGTGGACAATAAATTCTCTGCATCTGAGCCAAAAAGAATGAGAAGATAATTCTGGTATACATGATATGAATGGGCAACACCTATGAACAAGCATTAAAGAGAAAGATAACATTGTTGGTCTTAAATACCAGTACTACAGTATTGCAGGATTTTGATGCAGGTACAGTAAGAGTTAAAATGCTGACAAAAGACTAAAATGTGCAGTAACTGTTTTACAAAGTTTAGACCTTAAAAGCTGATTTATTATTTAGACAGCTACATGCAAAGATGAAAGGTGAATTGTTTCAGCCGATTCAACTCAACCTCTCTGTGTCTATGTTAAATTTGTAAGGGTTGGGCAATTTGACCCTAACAGTATGTATGGCTGGTTGGTATATATATATATATATATATATATATATATATATATATATATATATATATATATACATAAAAGAGCAGGTATAAATTTCATTTTCCAAAATCTCCATAAAATACAGATACAGTCATTTCATTGTTAATTGGATATAATATGCTGTTTGATCCTTAAAATGACTTAAAAGTCATGCAGGTGTACTGATTTTAGCTTTGTTCACTGGTGGGAGACAGGTATTGTAACATAGTATCCAACAGTTTCAGCACCAGTCTGCTGGATAGATCATTGATTTACTTTTTTGGACCAAGATTATATATTGTCTTTATGGTAATGAACCAGTCATTCAGTTATATTTTCATGCCCACCAGTTAGTAGCAGTGATTTGATGATGTTCCCTTTGCTGTTAAAATCACCCAAACTAGCAAATTATATAAACATTTTTTGGTTTTAGTGTTTTGCAAATTTGATTGTATTCCTTGTGTTGTAGACTCTCTACTTCATACAAATTGTAGATGGTAATATATTTGTACATGACTGAACATTGCTTGTAAAGCAGTCTTTATCCAAAACTTACTCACTCACTGCCCATTATGTATCTTCCTTTGTCAGGTTCTCAATTGAAGACCTTTCAGCTGAGAGATTATACTTGGTTAATATGATGTTGAGTGTGTGCTTTGAGACCAGAAGCTCATGTATGATCAAAGTTCCAGTTCTACAAAACACCCTGATGCCCAAAGCTCTGTGTAGTGGGAAGCTGGACTACTATGTCTCAGGTACAAGTAAAACTTTTGTTTACTATAGTTTTAAGCTTTATTGCTGGTAGACCAAAAGGGCTTATTGAAGACCTGTTGTCTTTTGTCCGTTGTTGTTTTCTCTCTGACTGCTGCCTATCTTTTAGCACAAGATTCTTATTGCTGCTCTTCCTAAACCATTTAGGAGATTATCATGGGACTTCATACATGCATTCATCCTAGGTTCTAGTTGGTTCTGAATGAAATGGTGCCACATGGACACAATGGTGGCTTTCTTAAAAATATTGCTATTGTTTTCCCTCCTGAATAAAAAGTCATGTCAACATGGTACAGGCACTGAAAGACATTTTATTATGTCTAATTGGTCCAAAATGAAAATGATGCTAATAAGACATTCAAATTTGCCTCCATGACAGCCATCTTAACAATCTTAGTTATCAATACTCTTCTAGAATAAACTATATTGATGTGGAATTTTTACCAGAAGTCTTGTTATGATTTTTGGTTTATCTTATAAAAATCACATGTTAATCTCATTTTGTAATATGGTCCCCATGATGACCATGTCCCAGATCACTTCTTCTGTATAGTCATATTGACACATGGTTTTCACCAATAAAAGTGTGTGATGTCTGGTTGTTACCAAAGTAGAAACAGGTTTGTTGATTTTGAAAATTCACATTTTCTAAACTCACACTTTTGTTTTATTCCATTCAGTAAGGGTCAAAAGTGGATATTGAAAAAAAAATTTCATCCAGGGAATAACCTGGAAAAGACCTGTAAAAGTTTGTTTCATTCAGGGAATAACCTGGAAAAGACCTGGAGAAGTTGGTTTCATCCAGGGAATAACCTGGAAAAGACCTGGAATAGCTCTGGAAAGGATGGTTTCATCCAGGGAATAACCTGGAAAAGTTTGTTTCAAAGAGAGTGGGAACCTTGGTGATATCTAATGTGTTTTTAAATGATAATATATAATCTTATTCTATGATGGCAATCTTGAAAATCATGTGATCACTGCCTGAGGGTCAGTCACTTCGGCAGAATCATTAGTTCGTCATGCAACTTAAAATGTTCTTTATTTGAGATAATAACCAGCTAACTCTCTAATGTTTTTGTGTTTTTAAACCTGCCTTTGTAGATATGATATTAAAATGTGTCTTGTCTTGTCATACTGCTTGTGCCATAAAACATTGCAGGGAGATTTTCTTTTGAAGAGCTGTGCATGAGACTTAGCTTGTTGCCATATTGTGTTTTCTCAATGTCTCTACTACTCGATCTATCCATATTTTCCTTGACCTTCCTTTGATGTTGTAAGCTGGAGCTGCAGGTTGTTGAGCTGTCCAAACCATGTAATGCTTGGTGCATCAGTGTAGTCTATGACAGGTGTTGTCTCTGATTCTTATGATCCTTTAATCCTTTCTGATCTTGTTTACAGTTCTTCTCAAGCATCTAATTTTACATGCAGTGATTGACTTTTGCACATGTCTCTTGTTTAGTGGCAATGTTTGGCATTGATAGAGCAAAGTTGGGATGAATATTGAATTTATTAGGTGTTTCTTACGTTTCCATGGGGAAATTTGGGTGTTTTAAGATTTTGATTACTTGATAATTTACATTATTGACTTTCTGAGTTCCTGTTTCCATTTCATCATTGTTCCATCTCTATTGGCAATATATTTGAATATTTTTTTACTTGCTTTAACTTTGCATTATCAATGTTATTGTTTATCTCTGAATGTGTTCTACTTAATTAATACCATTGTCCTGTTTTACTTAATATTTTGATCTTCCTATCATACGTTTTACAGGTGATTTTAAAACTATTTTATTATTGACATCAACTGACCTCAATGCTGATGACAGTCTGAGCCAGGTGAAAACAAAACTGAACTTGAGAATAACTTATCAGATGCTCTTAACAAACTTAAAGTATCTGTTTAACAGAATGGAAGTATTTTTAAAAGTGTTATAAGTGTATGCTCTTAAAAAAAGTAACAGAATAAATTTGTGAGAGACAACAAGCTTTGTAAAAGTTGACAAATTATTTATTTCTGTAGAATACGAAGTGAAAATGAGAAAAAAAGAAATGTCTGCATTTCAAATTAAATCTCAGATAAAAAAAATTTCAGACACAAGTCCTAATAATTGAAAATCCTGAAACAAATTCAGTACTATTTCCAAAGAAATCCAAAACTGAAGGTGATGTGGTGTCTGTTATAGCTTAAACAATGTTGATGTGTCTGCAGTCTTTGTTGAATCACAGTAAAATAATTCCAGGTTTGAATTCAGCATAAATTTCACAATATTGCTTCATATGAGTATCATAATACAATTATTTTCCATTTGTAGATAACATGCTAAGCCTGGTTAATCACATCAAACATGTTTAGAAAAGGTTAATTCTTATATCTGGCAACAACAGAAAATCAGAACACAATTTCTTTTTGCAATATAGGGCTATCTGTTATAAAATTATATTCAGCCATATTTGGATTATTTTAATGCATTTTAGGGTAATTTTTCTAATTCAAACATAAGAAAATTATTATAACTTCAAATAGACATGCCATTTACTTCTTGATCAATAATTAGACAATTAACAGAATGCAATGAATTATACGAGTTTTACCAATAGATCAAAGAATATTCTTTGTAAAGACCAAATTTATGTACAAATTGTCTAGAAAAGCCATTACAGCCTACTTAAGCAACATCTTTTACCAGAGATATGCTGATGTTATGTCCAAGAAAGAATTGTTAAAATTGAGCTTTCAATATACTGGTCCACTTGTATGAATCATTATTCCAAAGGATATAAGACAGGCCACTGGAAATTTTTGTTTTCATAATCAATGTCTTAAATGTGTGAAATATGGGACAGTTTAACAGTTCTAAGTAACATAAATACATCCAGATTTTATCTGCCTGTACATCCTTTTCACAGATTAATTTTCTCAGTGCAATAATATGTTTTGATATGCTTTGTTATGGTCATGCATGTGTTACAGCTTTAAAACATTTTTGATTTTCAGAATAATTTAGTTTTAATTGATTTTCAGAATAATTTAGTTTTAATTAACATTAGAACCAAATTATTCTGAAAATCAAGATAACAGCCAAATTTGTATCGCATTGTGCTGTATATATTGTACATAACAGAAGGTTGCAAGTTTGATTAGTTCCTGTAAATAATTGTATTACCTTCTCTAGATAAAGTTTTTTTAATGCATTATTATTATTATTATTATTACGTGCTCTTTCATAATCAGGAATTTAAGTACATTTAGTTTAATACCTCACAAGAACTGCTTGAAAATATTCCCCTTGACTCTTTCTTCATAGTTATTATCCTACTTCTTCATCAGTGACAAGTGTCAAAGTTCTGGTTTTTCGGTGCAACACTAACTAGCAATTCAATTTTTTTTGTAGACTTCTCTCTCCAAGCATGGCTTCAGGAGAATGGACTTCATGTTTATCAGACTCTTACATCCCTGGACATCTCTAGGCTTCTGGAGAAAATGGGCATCAGCTATCTTTTAAATGACCATCAGTGTGATAGACAGCAGGTGCCCTTTGTTCCTCATTCAGATGGCTGGAATTCATGTGAGTTAATTACCATTCATTACACAATGAAAACTGCATGCACAGTGATAGAATCAAATACTTTGCTCATATGCCATTTTTATCCTGCATATGTGCACACAAAAAATGATCTTTTTTATATTGGAAAAGCTTAAGGACATAGAAACTAATTCCCAACAAAACTGTCCGTTAATTTAAATTTGAAGTGGTGGTCAGAGACAATATTGGCTGCAGTCTATGTATCTTGAGTCAGCTGCATAATAATTGTGTAGTTAATATAGATCTAAAAAAATGAAAATCTTTGTAGTTTATGTATTAAATAATTTTGAAATTGTTTATGTAAATAATGTTGTTTCTAACTGATAAAAGTAACCTACATCAAAAATGACATTTTTGACATTGAAATTCAAGTTGTTAGAACTGCTACACATGATCATCTTTGTTTATGTTAGCAGCTTAATTGGTATATATTCAGAGGACAGTCTTAATACAAAGCTGAGAAATATAACTTACCTTTATTCCTCACTTATGATGGCCCACTCTGATGTATGGCCACAATTTTCATACAGACTGAATTATCAATCCATTAATACTTGTTTCATAAGAGACCATTGTAAAGTGACATGTGGTTTCAATATGAGGTGAGAATATTATTATACATTGTACCAGGTATAGCTCAGACTTTATGCTGACATCTAAACAGGTTAGTTAATATTCATTTGGGTGAAGACAAATTTATTGCTAGCATTGTGATCTAAAGCTGTCTTTCAGGTTCTCTCCCTTGTTTGAATGCTAAAAAAAAAAAATAACTTTAATTGACAAATATATAAAATATTTAAATTACCTTGATGTTTATTAATGCACACTAAAACTGATCTTATTAACTCAGTCCAAAAATTAGTTTAAGAAACAAAATTGCTTACCACATCAAGAAATAAAATTTGCATTACAAAAACTGTTTGGAGACAATATGAAGTTTTTTTTAACCTTTCATCAGTAAATATGTTCCAGGATTGTCTATTTTACACTCAAGAATTTTTTAAATCACTATGCTAGATTTGTCTGTTCATTTTGCCAAGTATCACATAATGCTAATAATTATAATGGGAGTTGGGGTGAATGACATAATTTTCTTTTAAGAACAAATCCCTTCTTGTGTGCGTATTGTTAAGAACTTTATTCTCATTTAAACTCTATTACAGCTTGTCCTAATGATATAAAGTTACCTTCCTTGCCAAGTGGCATTGCCTGTCATGTACCCAGTCTCTGTACTGGAGTCCAGTGTTGTGTAGATGTGGAATTCCTCAACCGATCCTTCAATGCTTTCCTCCTCCTGGATTCCTGTAACTATAAGCTAACTGTGGGCATTGAAAAACTCAACTTTACAAAGCACTTGTTTGACTACAATTGGGGCAGACAAGATCAATTATGGTTGTTTGGTGCAGTACGATTAGAGTAAGTATGATCTAAATTCTATTGCAGACTTGAATGTCATATGTCATAAATAAGAATACAGAGTGAAACTCTATTTCACATGTAAGTGATTTTAACCATGCTTGTCATGTTACTGCACATCTTGCTGTAGTTTAGTTATATTTGTATATCTGTCAGAACTCATTACTTTGTAGAGGTGAAAATAAATTGTATGAATTAGTAAAAGCTGTATTGATAACTTTGAACTGAATGTGTATGTGTTAGGTTTATTAGTGCATACAACTTTTACAGAAACCAATATGGATAATTATTTTATTGCATGATTTAGTGCAAAATTTCAAAAAACGTAACCATTTATGTGGTGCCACAGAAAATGATGTGTCTCTATATCTGTCTTGAGAGTGGAATATGATGATTATGCAAATAAGATGCTGTTGTGTCATCCAAGGTCAGGTGGTTCCATGATCGTAATAACACAATCGGACTTGCAGATGTCACGTAGTGATACAAGAACATATTCATTCTATCAAGCATTACTTGCCGTGTGTGGAAAAAAAGTAGGATATGGTAACATCTCTCTCTTTCAGTGTAAAGCCAGAAGAATATGATACAACCTCTCAAGCTATAGGATTGTGGCTGAATTGATTAATACACTTTGCATCTCTAAAGTCTCACAAGTTTGCAGTTCACAAGATTAAAGCAATTTATACAAGTCTTGTGTTCAGTGCAATGTTTTTATTTGAGACCAAAAAGAGGATGTAGAGCCCCGATTGGCCGCGAGTTCTAAAGCGCTCACCGTTTTGGATCACTGCCATCTCACCTCTGTCTACATTTGTTCGAGTCTCGGATTCGGCCAGTGTTGGTATGTGAGATAGCTTACCAGTAGCTTCTTGTGAGTCAGTGGTTCTTTCTGGGGTTTTCCCGGGTTCTTCCTCCACTAATAATACTGGCCGACATGTATAGCCTATCTTGTGCTGAAACATGTCATTAAACCCTACTACAACAACAACAACAAGAACAAAGAGAGCAGTTAGCTGCCATGCATATTTAGCTTCAATTTCAAGTTTTTTTCTCAGATGTGTGGTCTAGATGATGTCAGCATAACTTCATGAAGGCATTTGTTTTGTGGTATATCTTTATATGTATATATTGTATAAAATATCTTGAAGGGTGGGATATCAATGAAAACGTTTTCAAAGATGCATGTTGAAACATAGTTAATTTAAAGGTTTCATTCCTGTAGAAACCAGCCATGTAAAGCTTTGCAGACACAATGCCAATGGTTTTGTGTTTTAGTTTTTTGTCTTGTGTGTGTTTTGTACTTGCTTTTGATAAAGATTCATTAAGAGTCCAAAGTGCTCAGGGTAGTTAGATACTAAGTGTTACGTGCTTAGGCTCGAATAAGCAGCAACACAGAAAGAGTGAAAACTAACGAGCTTGTAAAACTTTAACAAATTTATTAAGTACAATTATTTTCATAAGAAAATAAATAAACTTACAGTTTTAGAGAATCAAATCCAACATTAATCCAATATAGAATTCACAAAAAATAATCCACTAATGGAATTGCAAGAGTCCTGATAAATAAATGTTCTAATAGTTCCAGGTTCAAATCTTGATGATATAATCCAAAATGGCTGATGATGTCACGTGATGCAGTTCTTGTTTTTATAATAATCCAAATAAAAATCTATGAGCACATATTCTTTTCTGGATAAATAAAATAATTCCTCTTATTCCAATGAATTGACACAAATTCCAGTACAACTCAAAACACAACTAGTACTTTAAAGCCCAGAGATTCTACTACTGTCTATATATATGTAATTCCCTCGTAAACAAAAAGGAATCATGTGATTCTGGAAGGTCATAGAATGAACGTACGATCATAAATACACGTATGAATAGAATGATCCAGAAGAAAATCACCCCCTAATAACTAAAAATAAAAAAATGTCCTTGGATCTAGCCAATCGTTTTAGAAGCTTGATGACACTCTGAAGCAGGGTCAGAAATAAGTTCAAGAAGCAAGGTCAACCTGTGTTTACAGATAGAGTCTAGGTCAGCCTGAATTTTTCAGAATAATCTCCCAATTAATGAATTTTAAACCCAAAATGACAAATTTGAATCTGACAATTAAAAAATAAATAATTTAAATTAAATATACGTAACACTAAGTTTGCACTGTTCATTGTCAGCTTATTGCATTTATCTTAATCATTTCCTGACAAACATGATCCCTTGCTGGATCAAGAGCACTTGAAAAGACAATTTTTTACCAAATGATTAGTATTCTTTATATATATATATATATATATATATATATATATATATATATATATATATATATATATATATATATATATATATATATATATATATAAATCAGCATTCAATACAACAGATTTATTGGAAAAGTTTATATTTTTTTTCTTCTCTCATTTTCCAGCTATACGATCATCAACATAGCTTCAGAGGCTAAATTCCTGGTGAACCTGACATTATGTGTCTGCTTTGAAGCCAATGATTCTTGCTCCAAAACGATTCCAATTTTCAGGAATGCACTGTTACCTAAGGTCACCTGTGACTGGAGTCTAGACTTCATCAACCCAGGTGTGTCATTTAAATGGCTCTTTTCCTCTGTTAAGGTTTCAATTTATTGCATGATACTATTTGAAATAAGGACATTACATTTTCTTCCTTTGGAGAGTACCTCTGTGAGAATTATTTTATTTTTTTTAACGATTCCTGCAGTTAATTTATAGTATATGCAGCTAATAAAAGCAGAAAATGTAGAGCGTTATTTAGCGCAGTTTAATGAATAGAAGGTATTCATAAAGACAGATTGAACCAGATTTGTATGCTATCTGTGCCCAGGATTTGTCTATTAGTTATGGTCATATTTATTTATCCATTCTTCTGTATTTCCATTCATTAGTGCATATGTCCATGTGTGCCAAAAAGAAAGTTAGCAAGATTGCTCAAAGACGACTTCAAAGAGACAAATAAAATGTATCTAGCATATTATATGCATAATCAGATGATTTATTTAGACAATTTTCAATCTTTTAAACTTTCTAGATTTTTTTATAGATTTGAAGTGGCAAATAAAATAAAATTTTGGGGTTGCAGGGCGATGCTTACATATTTTACAAAACACAAATCCAGGTTTCTCTTTTCTTTTATTGCATATTATAAACTACATTTAAATTTGGTAATTATTACTACTACTATTATTACTAATCCATGTACTATTAAACATTTTGTAATGATTGTGACTCAATTATACTGTAAAATACCTACCTGTGATCCTACAGTTCCAGTGGACTAGTGGTTAGAACATCCGCCACAGAAGCGAGAGGTCTTGGGTTCAATCCCCGGCCAAGTCATACCAAAGACTTACAAAAATGGTACTAATAGCTACCTCATTTGGCACTCAGCATTAAGAGGTTAGTGTTAGGACTGGTTGGCCTGGTGTCAGGATAATGTGACTGGGTGGGACATCATGTTACATGTCTGTGGCATGATGCCCCAGTGCTAGACATCACTATAAACTGCCTCACTGCAGACATCGTAGCAATATGACTAAACAATTGTTAAAGCTATGTTAAAAATCCTAATCAAACAACAAACAAATGAAAAAGATACCATCTATGGGAAAGGCAATGGTTCTTTTGTCCTTGTCTTCACTTGCCTATTTGAAGACAAATGGGACATTGGAGGTCCATTAATATTGCAGGGATAGTTGCTAGCCTGTGGCAACATTCCAAAGCCTCTTCCATCTGCTTCTGACATTCAAGGTCAATTAATGCTTTGCATGTGAGGCATATCAGTGGGTTTGGTCCTGTGTTGTTTTTTCTAGCTTCAATTCTTTGAGGCTGCATTGCTTTAGGGTGTCTGTGTAGTCAGCCTTGCTTTCATTGGTCATGTGCTAGTTACCCAAGGAAGATCAGTTTTGGCAAGCAAAGTTGGGCTTTGATCAATCTTGCCCTGACTGTTGTTGTCTTTGCTTCATCCATGATTTTGTGGTTGGTAACCTTTATCTTGCCAATGGATTTGAAGGACAGAGCGGTGAGTCCACATATGGAATTTATCCAGCTGCTTGGTGTGTCTGCGCAATGCAGTCCAGGTTCACAGCTGTAGAGAAGCGATGCAAGGACCACTGTGTTATTCACCTTCAACTTGGTGAATAGGGTAACATTTTGATGGTCAATTAATTTGTTGTGAAACCTTCCTAGTGGCTGATGTGTTTTACTGGTTCTTGTGGAGATCTTATCAACCAAACCATCATTAAAAATCTCGCTGTATTTTAATCTGTCCACAATTTATCATTTGAGTGAAATCAAGGGTGATGATTGGCTGTGGCACATTGGTGCATGCTTATATGTATTATGTATACAAATAAAGTACATATCAACATTTTATGCAGCTAGTTCATGTCCTTCAATTATTGTATGGACTACTATAATGTTATTGTCATTTCCAAATCTTTGTGCCCTTTATTAGTCATTTTAAACTTGTAGCTCAATGCAGTATATGATAGTTTTGGCAATGCAACTATTCTTGCAATATTTAGTAGATTTCTGTGTAACCCTTTACCTAGTATGATAGTCATCATCAGATATGCATGTTTTGGTCTATTGTCCATTGCCCATAGTCTATACTTCTGACTGCTATCTCAATTTTTCTTTTTACCACTACTTCTCCTAAACTACTTGGAGGATTGACCTGAAACTTTACACACACATTCATTCAGTATGGTCACAATGACATCCCATTTCAAAATCCATTATTTTTACTTCTCCATGATGGAAAGTCCATACCAGAATATATCTTATAATGTCTTGTTGGGCCTAAAATATAATGCCTTATTTGATTTAGAACATTAACCCCTGAGCCAAATACTTGGCTTGCAGATTTTTTTCAGAGAGAGCTACGCGTAATAAATGTTATTTTTTAAAATTTACATTCTTTTGATTAAGTTAAAATTTGGCACAGCAGTTCTGAAAAAATTACGTACAAAAATGGTATAAAACTTTTGAACTACATGCAGAAATAAAACTGATGCATAAAGATAAAATGATTTTTGTACCAATTTGTTTGTCTTGCCATGAAAAATCCATGATGAATTCACACTCAATAATTAACACTATCAACACACGAAATTCACTCCATTTTATGTACATTGAAATTCCACTGTTCATCTCTATTGCAAACTAAACCTTGTGTTAATACTTCTTCAGTCTGTCAAGTAAAAGTCTACTTCCAGCAGCTGATTCCAGTAATTTTTTTTCATTTTCTAATCTAAATATTTCCACTAATTTTGCCAATATCGAAGTCAAATTTTTTCCCTTTCTTCAATGTACACTCTATCTAATATATAAGCTAACATTTTATTGGTTAAACTGCCTGCATGATTAGGAAATGGGTTCAAATCAACCAATGGTTTGCGCTGATTTAACTCTTTATTCGGGATACAGGCATAAACAATACTGCCACTAAAACTTAGGACTCGGGATACAAATGATGCAAACTCAGCCCCATTATCGAGTCACGTGGGAGATGAGGGAGGTAAAGTGCGATGAGTTATTGAGGCAGCAGGGGTTCATATGTTAAATAAAAATGGTGCCAATTTTACATCCACATCTGTTAAATTTTACAACATTATTATTGCTGAAAAATATCAAAGATTGTTTTAATATTCAGCAGTTAAAAGGAAGAAATGATCTTGTCTTAAATTCCTGGAAGTTCTTTTCAGTCAGTAGAGTAAAAGTCTCTTTAATTTTAATATAGACTCATCTCTGTTTTGAGTGGGGTAATGATGGGATGTTGGAGACACATAGGCTTATTTATGTAAGAAAATTGCTCATGTTTCAGCTAGTTTGAAGTTTGTTGATCATTTCAGTATATCCACCAGTTGCATTTATTAAAAGTATGCAGAAGAGGAACAATGATAAAATAATTTATGATAGTAGAATATCATTTTATCTTCTGTAAATGATACATTCTTTAGCTTACTGCAAACAAAACATAAAATCAAAAGTTTGCTGTGTGAATATTTTCAATTAGATTATCTTTCATGTACAGCTCCAGACATGGATTTCTTTTTACTGATAGTCGTCTTCATCTAGTTTTGGTTTGATCATTGTACATATGGAGACAAGTCATTTTTAAAACTTTATGAAGAACAAGTTTTTATTAAATGGTGATGATAACAGTTTATTGGCGTTTGTAATGGAGCCTTCATAGATGTCATGAAAGTGTTGAATGACAGCAGATCTTCTTTTTTATTTTGGAGCATCTACACATTTATGGCATTGTTAACTAAGACATTCTAATGTTTATCATATGGACATTGAATGAAATAGAATTATATATAGATCCATGGTTAACTAAGGCAAAAGCCTTAAAAAAAATTTTAATAATATACCTCAAATACAGTTTCTCCATTGTCATTAGCATGTAACAATTAATCAGCTAGCTAGGTTTGTTAGTACATTTGGACAGAACTGGTTCTATCTAAATCCAGACTAGGATGTGTGTTTGTTTTGTTTGTTTTTTAGGGTTTAGCGCCATTTTGCAGCACATGATATTCTATACATGGCAGCCAGTATTATTGGTGGAGGAAGAACCAGGGAAAACCCCCAGAAAGAACCACTGACCCATGAGAAGCTGCTGGCAAGCTTTCTCACATAACTGCATTAACCGAATCTTAGACTTGAACCCATGCAGACAGAGGTGAGACGGCAGTGATCCGTAACGGACAGCTCTTTAGACCACTCAGCCACTCTGGAATTAAATGTGTGAATTAAATTGCTGTTTGGAATTGTAGCGATTATGATGTTTAGAAACAGTTGGTTTTTTTTTTAGACAGCGGCTGATAGATATTGGTTTATAACTACCTTGATGTGATTTTTCTTACCTTTCTTTGCATAATTCCTGAATTTGTGAATTTATAAAAATATTAATGTTTTTTATTTGCAGAATTTTCTCTTAATAAATGGTACCAGGATATGAATGTACCAACTGGAAATAATCTGGGAGGTCACATGCTGCTGCAGTTACTGAATGACCTTGGTTTGACTCCATATCTTTTAGACCAGCAATGTGACCCTTATGATAACCCCTACACACCAACTAATGTAGATGGCTGGAACATCAGTAAGTTTTGTCAGTGGTTGTTCATTTAATCTTCTTATTTCAAAATAGATAGTATATTATGGGTTTTAAATTTGTCTAATTTCAGGCCATATAAGCAGTTGTTTTACAGCATTATTGTAACACTATTGATGTAGAGCATTTTTTCCCATATAGTTTTAAAGTGTATATGTTATCATGTGTTTATGCAAACACTTGCTTATTAGATATCCATTTCGAAAACTTCTACTAAAAGTATATTAGCTTTATTTTTTTATAATTAATATTAATTATTTTGTACTCTTTCCAGCATGTCCATCAAAAATTGAGACTTTGACTTTGCCAAAATCTGTAGTTTGCCATATTCCTGCCTACTGTACTGGTGTTCAGTGCTGTATGAATGTGGAACTGCTTCAACATCACATTTCTACACATCTGGTACTGGATTCCTGTAACTATCAACTGACTGTCAGCATTGAGAAGCTCTCCTTCAGCATAGCTTTGTTTGATTTTGAGTATGGCAAAAAGACAAGTGTACAGTTGCAAGGGGTTTTTGGAGTACAGTAAGTTAACTTGCAAAATGTTGGATGATTTTTCTGTTGCAGTAAGGTAAAACTTAGGTATTCAAGTGCAACAGGAATTATGTTTCAATTTGTGTACAAAAATAAATTGTAAATAATTTTGGAGTTTTATTTTGTTTATTGTGAATGTCCACATCAGGATCATTGCAATATTGAAATTTCAAGCATAGAAAAGTAAGTTATCTATTGTATCAATATATTTCCACCAGGAAATTCTCAGTTTAAAAAATTGATAAACAAAATCAAAAAGGTAAATATATTAATATATGTATATTTAATTTGCATTAATTTGTTAGATATTTGTATTCATTATAAGCTATGGATAATTATATTTTGGACTTGACCTTTTCCAAAAAAAAAAGTTCATTATCTACCTGAATCTTTGATTTTGGTTTTGAAAACAGCATGTTTATCTCAATTTGAGTTCAGAACAATGGAAATTTCTCATGAAAGGTTGGATCTGCCTGTTGTTTACCCTAGTTTTTTGTTATAATTTTAGTAACAGATCTTCAAATTATAATTAAGATTTTATCTTGTAAACATTTGGAATGAATGACATTTTCCATTAGGTAATAATTTCTTTTTAGAAATTGCTAAGTGTGATTGAGGTCAAACAGATAACTGTATATTTTTGTTTATCTAGAAATTATTCATTCTTGCTGTAATATATGAACAGAATCAGTTGTATTATTAATGTCTCCATTATTTCATTTGGGCTGAATACATTTATTCAAATTATTTAATTAATTTTATTGTTCTCTGGAAATACAACTTGCTTAAAAAAACCTTTATCATTTTTGGAAAAAGAGAGTTGGATTTGTGATGAAATTCTAATAAGGATATATTGTTGGATTGTATTATTGTGATTTAACAGAAGATTATCTGCAGATTACTATGACACAGGCACATCAACACTTCCAGCATTGGATTTATTTTTGTATACCACTTAATTGTATTCAAAACTTGAATCATTAAGATTTGAGTTTATAATTCTAAAATTATTTAATATTTAATTCACATGAACATAAGTTATTTTTTATTTATATTTTCATGTTGTACAGAATCATTTGTAGTTGAGAAAACTTGTTGGCTTTCACTCTTTTCTATTTATTAGTTTCAAACCATAGAATTGCAACAGAAAATTGGGGCATGTCTGGAATATGAATTTCTCAGAAATATTTCAGAAACTTTGTTTTATACATTTAAATTCACCTTATTTTGGTATTATTTCATATTTTAGAAATCAACAGTGAAACCAACAAGCTTTTACAATGTCATGTAAAATGGAGAACTTTCTTTCACATCCTACACAGAAATGTTTAGACTCCTTGAAGAGGTGAATTACTCCAGCTTGCCAGAAAATGTGATCTTTATGAATCAAAGGCTTTTTTAAAGAAGCAAAAAGTAAAACTATTTTGCCCCAATATTTGGTGAAAAAAAATGTTTTGGATAAAGTGCTTTGGGACTGACTTTTGAGTCTCTATCTGGCTCTAACTTAAAAGTTATGGAATTGGAATTAAAATTCAAAAATAAAATTGACTTAAGAAAGCTTGAGCTTTGGAAAGAAGAGACAACTGCAATTACAGAAAGAAGAAAGACTAATGCAATTAGATACAAAGAAAGAGATAGGAATTGCAATCACAGAAGGATGAAAGAGATAATAGGTTAATTCAAATAAAGATGATAGGAGAAAAGGAAGAAAGAGAAATGTGGACGCAGGGAGAAAAAGTAAAGAAATAAAGAAGTTTAGTTTAAATTAAAGAAATTAGGGCTGGCAAGTGAAATGCATGTCCTTTGTTTGCCCACTAGTTTAGGTTTTTTGATGTTACTAAAATCATTAGGTTAGTTCCCCCTTTCAAAGAAAGGAAGTAGATAAATAATTTCATCATTTTGAAAACATTACCAAAAATTTGAAATTGTCAAGGAAGCATTGGATTATGTTATTGCAAAGTGCACACCACATAATAACCAGTCATTCCATTATGGATGGAACCAAATGGG
Source organism: Unio delphinus (assembly GCA_029339505.1). Lineage (NCBI taxonomy): Eukaryota > Metazoa > Mollusca > Bivalvia > Unionida > Unionidae > Unio > Unio delphinus. The sequence continues at coordinate 5,676,476 of JAQISU010000173.1, forward strand.
GATCAGACTGACTGATCTGTATGTTTCATTCAATATTCTGCCTGGTGTTTTTGATTTCAGGCAACTGCCTGGCTGACAGCCAGATATGACAGCTATATACCAATCAAGCTGACAGCCAGATATGATTGCTATATGCCAATCAAGTATACCATTTAGATATGACAGCATATTACCAATCAAGCTGACCATTTAGATTCGACAGCATTTTACCAATCAAGCTGACCATTCAATTGTGACAGCTGTTTACCATCAAGCAGACTATTCAGTTGGCAGTTGATATAATCAAAAAGAACCAGTCAACCAAACTCAGAAATTATCTGCTGGTGACCCATGTATTGACTGTATATCCCTTGGGATACCCTACTTCTTTTAATGACTTTGGCTCCACAATATTTATGCCATGATGGATGTTTTATATGAATGTTTATCATGATGAGGGTAACTCACACAAGTGATGTCTAAACTTGCTCAGCTCTGGCAGTTGTGGAGAAAATCTGCATTATGCTGCCAGCTTCTGTCTGACACTGCTAGATCTATAAAATAGAGGCATTGGTAAACCTGGAAGACAAGGAGGAACGTCCCTCCTTTTGATGTGGTCAATCAAACTGAAGGAGTTTTGAATCATATGTAAGAAGCAATCCATGACCATGGGAACACAAAGTGTGCTTTTCAAAAAGTCAGCTTCCAGTATCCTTTGTGGCACACAGTACAGGAGCTGTCATCATCGAGCATCTAATATTAGATAGGAAATTTTTGGTGTTGAATATGTCTACTTCACTGTTCTACATGGTGAGTAAGGTAGGCAAGCAGCATACCTACTCCTTCAGCTGACTTTGACTACTCCACCAACATTCAGCCCAAAGGAGAGTTGATCATCTGCAATGATTCAAGAGGATAAATTCGAACCAGCAATAATTTCATCCAGAATTTCAATTTTAAGAGACAGTAGACTCCTCCATATAGGACACATTTTAATGAATAGGATAATAAACTAAAAAAAAAAATGTTTTCCCAAGGTGAACCATTGTTGACCTAAAACCCTGACTGCCTGCAGAAAACCTCAAGTTTGCTCCAGACTAATTCTTTTTCATCAGTGTTAGATTTACCTTTCTTTGCAAAATTATTGGGCAATCCAGTTTGTTATCAATTGCACAATTTAAGTAAATTATATTTCTTCAATAATACTTATTCTATCACATCCTGATGAAAACGTCCCAGACTCCTCACATAGCCTAGCATCCTTCTTGATGTAATGCACAACTTACAAATAACAACACCTAGCAGTACTCAAGAGGAGGTAATATGTTCGAGTTTTTTACTTTGTCTATGTAGTACATTGATGAAAATGATTTTATGATTTTTTTTTAGGACAGCTGGATTTTGGAGACCGAAAGCGACGTATCTTCTTAATTTTGTTTTTATCCTCTTTTAGATTTTTACTGGAAAATCTACAGGCTCAAAGGATTTTTATTCTCTCCCTTAACCTGACAGTATGCTTTGAGGCTCATGATGAATGTGCATTCCAAGTTCCTCTTTTTAAGAACACAAGATTACCAAAACCTATGTGTGAATGGACATCTGGATTTGTCATACCTGGTACATTCATGAATAATTAGACTTTTCTTTTCATACTTCAGCCTCTGTACAATGGTTTATACTTCAGTGAAGTAATAAAATCATTGAATGTCATCCTCTATAATACTTTTTTCTGGCATTTTTCCTTTGTTGGAATGCAATGGCTAGAATAGTGATGTTATTGCAATATAAATTTCTTCATACTCTTTTTTTCATATTTTTTTTTTACTATGCAGAATATCTTGTGGAGCCTCACCTTAGTTTGAACCTTTCCCTAGGTATTCATTGCAATTTTAAAATAATACTGAAATGTCTTAAAACAAACCATGAATGAAATCCTTGTGAGTTAAACACTGATATGAAGATAATATCTTATGATGTACAAGATTATTTGAAAAAAATGTCAACACATGTAGCAAGAGCTTCTAAAATTTTGAATGGTGGATTCTTCGTAATAGATAATTATGCTGAATTTTTTTTTTTTTTTTTGGTAAACTAAAAATGATAGAAAGCCTGATATGTAATATTATCTTTGATGCTTTGTAGGTTTTTCCTTGGAGGCATGGCTTCAAGAGAGACAGCTTTCAGCCGACAGTTTAGGAACTCTTTCCATCTCTCAACTTCTGAGTGACATTGGAATCGCACCCTACCTTCAAGAAGAGCAGTGTGAATTGTCAAATCAGGCCAGTAAATGGGATTCTGGTAAGTTGTTTCACTCTGCCTACCCAAAATTAAGTTGTTTGTAAGTTTGCTCTGTATTATATTATATAAATATTGGACTTAAATGAATCTCACAAGAACATGACTTGCTCAAAAAAAATGGGAGAAAGGATTCTGTAATGTTTGATGCTTAGTCACATTGGTATTAAGGGTAATGAAAGGGCAGACAAAGCAGCAGAAGTTGCCCTGCAGTCACTCATTTTGAAATGGCAGAATAGATATACTGACCTCTGATAGAATATAAATTGGCATGTTATGTATACATGGCCAAATATGTGCAAATTAAACTCTACAAACAAGCGTCATAACATTGAAGTTATCAACGGAGAGTTGCATCCCTTTTATTGAACAAATTACAGAGATGAGGCAGTACTAGTATTAATCATGTATAGGTATGTGTCACACATGCCTGACTTGTACATACCTCATGATTTTGGCTTCATGTAGATATTATCTCCGCAGACCATTTTATTTCATGGAGATGCATCCATGAATCACATTGAAGTTGAAGTAGTGTAAATGAAATAGACATTGGTTTGCTGTGTATGTCCCTAGCAGACATGTGCTAAAGAGTTCCATTGAAAGACAGGGCACAGTTGGTACTTTGTGTTTCCTCTGACCCATGCAAATACATTTCAATATTTGGACATTTAAGTTGGGGTGTAGATATTATTGAAAATAGGGTTGCAAGGGTAAGTGGAAACTTCACCAAGTGAGTAAAGAGTTATCCATATTGTTATAAATTCATTGACATGTTTTTTAAAATTATTTTTTCAAAATCAAATTATAGGTACCATAATGCCAGCATTGCACCAAAATAAACCAGATATTGCATTAAGCATGTCAGTTTTAGTTTGTATTTAGCTCTATCAGTCATACAGCAGATGTTATGGGATCATCTGTTGTCTGTTATCTCTCTTATTCTGTCATTTGTTGATCTCATAATACTGTTTGTCCTGAAGCATTTTTATGATGTCTAGTTGATCTTGATGAAAATGGTTCTGATCTGACATCCAGTATAACCACCATTGCAGTCATTATGGTAATTCTTTTATTGATAGTCTTCACCAGAAGATTTCTTATGACATTTAGCTAGTTAGTCCTCAATGTAAATTGTGCTCCTTGGGCATTAAATTTGTTCATCACACCAGTCCTCTTGAAAATATTGCTTTTGGAAGAGAGTTTACATGAGGTGTGTTCCTGCACCACAACAATATCCCCATTAGTTGAATTGTCAGCTGTTAATTTATGTAATGTAAATGTGTGGTACTAATGCTACATTGGCCTCTTGTTTCTACATTACATGTATCCACATATTAACAAGACTCTCAGACCACTGAAATTGCTCTGCTTTTTGGCTCATGATGATATGGGAGTTGCTTGAAATACAGTTTTCTAGAAAATGAACTACAGAAATAGACCACTGTTTGCAGTTCATTGCTACAGATGTGATTTCTCTGGTGACAAAATCTACCTTCTGCAGAGGCATGTAGAGTGGTGTGCAAAATAAGAGAGTGGAGTGCAAAAGGTCATCATGACATTTTCTCCACTCTGACAGAGGTTGTATTCACAGTGATTGGACTGCTTATTAGTTAAAATATCTTAACCTTGGATGACTAGATTTGTTAGTTTGTAGCCGTTCTCTTGAGATATTATGGTTGGTTAAGTCTTTCTGAAGAAACATATATTGCTAGAAAAAATTGTTTTCACATCCATTTCTTGTTGATTAGATGAGTTTGCTTATGATCAAGAAATTATGCATATGCAGAATTTATATACCTTTGGAAAGATTTTTGATCAGATGATAGTAAAAAAAAAAAGTAAAATTTACATGATACATGTATAAAGTTTTGGAGAGAGTTTACATTAGATGTATTCATGCAATGCAACATAATCCTCTAGATGAATTTTAACTGTTAAATTATGTAATGTAGGTGAGTGGTACTAATGCCATATTGTCCTCTTGTTTCTACATACCATTTATCATGCAAGAGTAAAATGCATTTAAAAATAAATTTGCTTTAAACTGCATTTATTTCTATTTTTTTAAATGACAGATTGTCCTTTGAATATCAGTCTACCAGCTTTACCAGACAATTTGTCCTGCCACATCACCGATAAGTGTACATACTTTGACTGCTGTGCACATATAGGCTTTATTGACAGATCATTCCATATCTTTTTCTACATTGATGATTGCAGCCAGAAGTTGACCTTTGGAGTGGAAAAGATGAAATTTTCTGTCTCTTTGTTTGACTTTGAGTGGGGTATGTAGTGAACTAATGTATAATGAATTTAGAAAATTACTTGGGGGGGGGGGAATAATTACAAAAATAAAACAATAATAAAAATAATACTAATAATAGTTTTTGCAAAGCAAATAATCATGATATCACAGGCAGATCCATAACATTTTCAAAGTGGGATTTGTGCACATGTGAAATGGGTGGTTTTGTGTTGCTTCATATGAATGTTTTCTGTGTTTATTTAGCTCATTTAGAAGAGTTAAGGCCACTAAGTGTTTGACTTGCTAAATGTTAGTTTTTACCGAATAACTTTTCTAAGGAATATTGAACTTCAACCCATTTGGTTATGCAGTTTTATGTTTACAAGACATCAGATGAATTTAAGCTTTATACATTGTGATTTCAAGAAGTTAAACTCTTACTCCTCATTTAAATCAACATGGAATATTGTATGGAAAATTGTTCACATACAATCAAGTTACCCGACATCTCTGTAACATTGATCAAAACATTCTCTAATAACTATTCAGAAAACCTCCAATGTGTCAAAAACCTGAAAGAATAGATACATTCCTTTAAATTTCAAATCTGTTAATGCTCAAGACTACAAAAAACGTTTCACTCTATAAACCTTTGCCACAATTATTTGTTGGTTATTGCAATTTGGTCACAGGGTGCTGAAAACAGCAACAAAATATTTCTGCACAGATGCAGCAGACATACAAAAGGTTTGCCACAACTGTATGCTGTTATCAGAGGGCATTAGAGTTTTCACTTTTGTCATGTGTACATCTATTTGACTACAGTAAATAAACACCAACATTTTCAAAAGATCCATCATGTTATTGTTATCTTCAGTTTCAAATCTTTCTAACTGTGGCAATTAATTGTATCTTTTGTTTCAGGTACAGTGAAAGACTTCTATTTAAGAGGAGTGATCCATGTAAGGTAAGGTAGTATTCAGTGTAATAATTCACATACAATAACACAAATGCCCACATAATAAATATCATATTCTTCCTCTTTTTGTCAGGTCAGGACAGAAAATTATTTCTTACAATAAATGTTAATGATGTATACAATAATTTCAGTGCAGTTCTGATATGATTTGAACATGAGTTTTAAATCAGTATCAAATTGCTATTGTTGTTCTGATGTGCTGCTCTGCAACATGAGCAACTTGTAGATTTTTTTTAAAGCTGTAGTTACATCACACATTGACATGGACAACCTATCATTTAGGCCTAAGACTTAATGACATTTCAGTGACTTCTTCCTTAGTCTAGCCAATTTGTGTTCAGTGCAGCAATTAAAGGATATAGATAGATATATGGAATTACAGTAAAATCTGTTTCGATTGACCCCTGCCGTGAGTGATCACCTGTCATTTCTTACTGCAATCTGAATGCAGGGATCGATTTTATTATATAAACACTTTGTCATGTTAATTGCTGAACATGACCAGCAACCGTGATGTCTTGGCAAAATATGCATTTCAACACTGCTATGAAATATTGCATTGCAAAAATAAGGATAAACTCCACTGCACTGGAACTGCACCAGAGTATCTTCAGGACTTATTCAGGTCCTTTTCAACACAATACCAGTTGAAATCAATATCACATGGAAACCTTCAAGTACCAAAACCAAGAACAGAGCAATTCAAAAAGAGTTTTCAATACTCTGGTACAGTTCTGTGGAATAAGCTTCCACTACATGTAAAATAAGTTGAAAATGTTAGAGTATTTAAGAAGAGATATCAAGAGCATGTGTGTGTTCCTAATACGTAATGGAATTTAGTATTTTAATACTAAACATGCTAAAATAAGCACTAATTATTGCTATCTTCATATAATGTGCATTTGTTATACTCTCATTAAGAGGGCCTCAAGGGAGAATAATCCTTGACTAATGAGTCACCCTCTATAAATAAAGCATTAATATTTTTTATTTTTATTATTAAACCTTTATAAAATCACTGTAAGAATGATTACTCATACCATTATATAATACAAATTAGGCTTACTACTGATATCAGAAATTTTGTAGGTATGCTTATCATGTTTTATACTTTCTGTTGTAAACCAGATTAACATACATGTAGATTATTCCCTAGTCAGGTTTCCTGTTTGTTATGGTCCCTGCATTGTTCTCTATTATTTGTAGTAGGCACATGTGTATATTGTTTGTATATAGCCTGGGAGTAAATAAGTCAATGTCTGTTAAACCAGCATGAGGGAATTGTTTGCTGGTTTCATTTGATTAAAGTAAAGACTTGTGATATTTGTTTTGTTTTTCTTTCCCTTATGTTAAGTGATTTCATCCCAATCACAAAGCTGTCATCTATTTAAGTTGGTGAGACACATTTTGTTTGTAGAGTTAATCCCTGAATGTCATCTTTGAATGAAGCCATTGACTTTTGTCTCTGACTAAATGGTTCTGTTTCTTGATTAGATAATTGTTTCTTTTTATTTCAATAATTGTTTAATATGTAATGCATGTATAGATTACTCATATTTTTCCAAAGCTCAGTCAAAACCGTCGTTATGTTCAATATTACAACTGAACACTAGTAGTGTTAACACCTAGAATCTTAATAACAATGGATGAACCTCCAACTAAAAAGAGACAAATTTTAAGGCTGGAGAAAACAGTTAATTGTAACTAAAAAAAAGTGAAAAAGAGAAGACTACTTGCAAAAAGTGGTTTAGATGTTGGTTAAAACAAATTTAGGTTGTTAAAAAGGAAAAGGAGTCATTCAGAAATGATTTCATATGCTAGACTATGTGATCTTCATATGTAAATGTGATTTCATGTTTAATTGATACAAGTATATCTTTGTTGCTATATAATTTTGTTTTTAGATTAATACATACAATATTTTAGCATGAACTATTAATAAAAAATATATATGTTCAGTAATTGTTTACTTTTTCGAAAATTGTTCTGAAACTGGACCTTTGAAATGTATTTTTGTACAAACCTGCAATGAGAGACCACCTGTCTTAAGAGACTGCTTTTGTTGACAGAAGAAGTGGTCTCTCATAACTGGTTTTACTGTATAAACAGTTAAATATATTAATCACCATTACGAATTAAAGTTTAATAAATGGCAACACATATGTATGCTTTTCTTTCTTTTCAAAAGTGATTTACCAAGATGAAGTAGAGTTCAGCCACTTATAAGTTGTTGTAACCAATCACATTTCATGAGGGCATTTCCATGTCCAAATGATCTCATCAAATAAATAGCCTCAAGTGCCAACAAATTTTGGTCATTAGACATTAGTCACTAGACATTTTGATGGTTCACAGTTTTGTGCTTACAATATCAGAAGAGTATACATGACCCACACTTGATTTAAATCAGGTGGCTGGTGATTAGATGTTGTAATGCTGTCTTGGGTATAAAACAGATACAACCATAGAATATCAGCAGTTTCCCATACTGCTTAGATTTTATCAAAAAAACTTAAATGATGTTATCAGATGCATCTTAATTGATTGTAACATTTGTTTAACATGTAAATTTACTGAATTGCTAAATATATGGAATGAAAACTCCCCAAACACACATTAAAATATCAGACCTTGATTGAAGAATGGCATCTCTGGTATAACAAAATCACTGATTTGTTTTTATTCTTCCAAAAGGAAAAAAACATTTGACTCAAAGATACCTCCTTTAGTTTAAATTTTGATCCCTGTAATTTAGTGACTTTATATTTTATATCCTTTGCTTTGATATGCCTATTATGAAAAAGCATCTTTACATTTCTTTTTTATCTTGTAGGGCTACATGTGTATGTTTTGTAGTTCTTCATCTTTGCCTTTTTAGAAGTATTAGTTGGCTCCATATAGGCAGTGATGTGCTGATCTGTTGTTAAACCTTATACATGCATATTTATCTGAATTATGTACTTATTGTTATTATATTTTTATAGATATTCTATTGTTGACTTGCCTATTGAAATGAAGTACCTTGTGAGCCTGAACATCAGCATCTGCTTTGAGTCGAATGGTAACTGTGTATTCAGTGCAACAGTTCTGGACAATTCTCCATTTCCTAAACTTCCATGTGATTGGAACTCAACATTCATAATTCCAGGTTAGGCAAAATATTTCTTTTTCTTTTCTGTATATTCTTACTTGTGAAATGACTTCTTGAATGAAAATTTGATTAATGTTTGGGTTTTTTTATTAGGATTTTTAACATAGCTTTAACATTTTTTGAGTCATATTGCTATGATGTCTGCAGTGAGGCAGTTTATAGTGATATCTAGCACTGGGGCATCATGCTGCAGACACGTAGCGTGATGTCCCACCCAGTCACATTATCCTGACACCAGGTCGACCAGTCCTAACACTAACCTCTTAATGCTGAGTGCCAAGTGAGGCAGATGTTAGTACCATTTTTGTAAGTCTTTGGTATGACTCGGCCGGGTGATCAAACCCTTGACCTCCCACTTCTGTGGTTGATGCTCTAACCACTGTTGATTGATGCAGAGTAGCGGTCATCTTAAACCATGACATGCAAACAAATTTGACAGGATTAATGTTGGTGCATTTATATTACATTGCAGGGGGTGTGATTCATTAGTTTTCATAAGCTGACGTCTATTTCAACGATAAATGGTACCATCTTTGGTGCGAACTGAGTATGACCTTTCATTGTGTCTTCTTATTTTAACAGCAGGTTCCCAGTTTTGACCTTTGAATTGAATTCTAACTGATTTACCTTCCTTAAGTGTTTTCAGTGGTTTTGCACTTTTATCATAATAATTCTTTATTTTCTTCTTGCGAAGCGTAATTTTCTTTTTGACCTTAGCGGTGTTGGGTGTTTTGGGCATTAAATTTCTCGCGGGTTGCTGGGAGAATAGATCTAAGTTGTAATATCTCAACAATTGTGCTGGTGAGAACCCAATATCAAGCACAGTGGCTCGATACTCTAATATGCCTATAAGCAGTTCTCTTCCATCGGCTTTTGCTTTTGAGAGAACTTTCCTACAGTTTGAACTGTTTTCTCCACTAGGCCGTTTGACTGAGGGTATGTGGGACTCAATGTAACATGTTGAAAGTCCCATTCTTTCGCGAAGCTTGTGAACTCTTGGGAAGAATAGTATGTTTGATTGTCGCTGACAACGACTTCTGGTATTCCGAAGCGCGCGAATATCCTTTCATGTGATTGATAACAGTGCAACTTTGTGAGCTTGCGAGTGCCTTAACTTCAAAGTAGCAACTGAAATAATCTACTACAACAATGTGCTCTTTATTATCCTATGTAAATAGGTCTGTGGTGACTTTTTGCCATAGATATTCAGGGATGTCATGGGGAATGAGACGTTCATTTTGGTTAGAACTTCTGCGCTCCAAGCAGATTGAGCATTTTGACACTAAATTGGAAATGTCATCTGAGATTCTTGGCCAAAACAAAACATCTCTAGCTCTTTTCAGACACTTCTCAATACCTAAATGTCCTGAATGTACAGTTTCTAGCCATTTTCTGCCTGAGGGCTTGTGGTATGACTATTTTTTGACCTTTCAAGATTAATAAAACTGAAAGTGTATCTCTATAATTCCAATAGTCAATTATCTCTGATTGGCAGCTTGACCTCTTTTCAGGCCAGCCTTCAATTATGACCTGTTTCAGTATGACCAGCTGGGAGTCTTGTTCAGTGAGAGATTTAATTTCTTCTTTCTTACGATCTGATACAGGTAATGCTGATAACACCATATGCACATGCATATCTATCCCTTCAGATAAGGTGGGGTGTGTATCAGATAAGAACTTATGAGAGAGTGTGTCTGCTACGGGTGTGTTCTTACCTTGGTAATGTTTTACCTCTAGGTCATAACGCTGCAGTTTCAAAAGCATGCATTGTAGTTGCGGTGGGGCTGCATAGAGGTGCTTTTTCATTATAGAGACAAGTGGACAGTGGTCAGTTTGAACATGTACCTTTTTCGCGTATACATATTGATGAAACCGTTTGCATCCAAACAGTATAGCGAACATTTCTTCCTCTATCTGAGCATAATTAATTTTGGTCATGGTCAAAGATTTGATGCATAAGCCACAGGCTTATCATCTTGTAATAGGGCGGCATCGAGCCCATATTTTGATGCATCAACTTGCAAAGTGGTTTCTGAGGGTCAAAATAGGACAGAACAGGTCCCAGGCTTATTGTAATTATGTCTCTGACCTTTATTAATGCATCTTTTTGCGGAGAGTCCCATTCAAACTCTATGTCTTTCGCTAACAGTTGTCTTAATGGACTGGTGACCGCTGCCAAATTTGGGGCAAATTTGGACACGTAGTTAACCATGCCAAGAATGGTTTCTAACTCCGCGCATTTACGAGGGGGTTCCATTTCTCTGACAGCTGCTACTTTGGCAGGGTCGGGTTTGAGACCTTCTGCTGACAGAATGTGCCCAAAGTACTGTACTTTTGTGACACCTATTTCTAGTTTTTCCTCATTTAGCCGGATTCCTTTTTCAAGGGAACGTTTGAGAACATTTTTCAAATTTGTATCATGTTTGTTGTGTGTGCGCCCAAAAACTAGTATATCGCAAATCAAAACAATACCATTTAAACCTTCAAAACTCACATTGATCTGCCTTTGGAATTCATCCTGAGATGATTTCAAACCAATTGGGAGACGCAAGAAATGGTAACGACCGTATGGGGTGTTGAAAGTTGTAAGGTAAGATGAGTCCGTTGACAGTTTTATTGCCCAAGATCCTGACCATGCATCCAATTTGGTGAAATATTTTGCACCTGATAATTGGGGTAGGATATCATCTAATGCGTACATAGGGTAATGCTGATGCAAAATTGCTCTATTAAGATCTTGTGGGTCGAGGCGTACCCTTAGTTTCCCAACTGCTTTTCTATGAGAACCTTAGAATTCACCCATGCTGTAGGTGATGTAACCTGGGCAATAATATTTTCATTTTCCATGCAATCAAGTTCAGTTTTGAGTCTGTCTTGAAGTGCTACAGGTACTCGCCGCAAAGGGTGCACTACAGGTGTTGCCTTGGGGTCGATGAGTATGGTACATTCCCCTTGGAAAAGACCTATACCATTGAAGACTTCAGCATATTCTTCAAGTACAACTGCTTTAGTGAGGGCGTACTCTTGTTACATTGTAAATTTGACATCTGTGTCTGAACAGAGTATGTAAATTTATCTAAGCCTAACTTAATACAAGATTGTAAACCAAGTATAGGTGGTGCTTTCGTTTTAGCAATGTAGAACTCGAGTTCATGTGTACGTTCAGTGCGCTTACATGTGAGATTGACTGTACCCATTGTACTCAATAATTTGCCATCATATGAGGATAATGTATATGATGAAGGATGTAGGGGATGCTTTATGCCTAGCTTTTCAAATATATGCAAGGGTATGATGTTAACTTGAGAGCCAGTATCCAATTTAAAATCAACAGAAATTAAATGTGGTCCTACTTCTATCGCTGCATACACTGTCAATATACAAATCTTCGTTTTGATGTTCACTGTTAATCTCTCTGACTGTTTTTGAACTACATGCTTTTTCAAAGTGATTGGGTTTATGACACTTATTGCAAGTCTTTCCTTTTGCGGGGCACTTTTCCAGGCTTGAATGCGACTTGTATCCGCAGTGTCCACAGGTTACGTTCATACTTCATCTGAAAGACGTCCATTTCTTCGGCTGCAGTTCTTTTGTCTTGGCCTGTCATTGAATTGTCACAAGCACTTCTGGTCTGGCTGATGCAGACATGATCTGGAGTTGCTCCTGGGCATATTCATGGCTTTGACTGATATTGATAGCCCTTTCCAAGGTCAACTTTTTCCCTTCATTGATAAGTTTTTCTCTTATCCTTAGCTACTAGATTCAATAAAGTCACATATTGATCTATTGTCTTGGAGCCTTGAATTTCATTATTAGACTTGAATCTTGCAAAGACCGGATTTAAGTTTGGTTGCACATGATGTTTGAATTTTGTAAAGATAATTGTTGGGTCCTTTTTATCTTCTTCTGTCAGAGTCCATGTATTGAAATGTCTATACCTTTGTCTCCTACCCAGAGTAAAATGTAGTTGGCTTTAACCGCATCATTTCTTCTACTCATCTTCTACTCAAACCTTCTCGGTTTCATCACAAAGTTGATGGAATTTAGCCCATGATGTTGTAAGGTTAGAATTTTCCCAGTCCATGGTGGGTGTTGGCACGCCGGAAAGATCCTTTTCAAAGGTATTAAGTTCGTATGCAGAATTTTCAATGTTTTTAAGGTTTTGAATTCGTCCTAAATCTTATGTGGATTGTAAAGTTATTGTTTGAAAATATCCATTTATGATCCATATGCTATTTCAATTGCGATCATTTCTGACACCATATTGTGTTATTGCGTTAAAACATAATATGAGACATCGTGTTCTAACTATCAATAACTTTAATATATACAATTGACTACTGTGAGGTCTTAACACAGAGTGGTATCCAAGAGGCAGATGCCTGTTGATAGTACCAGTAGAAATATGACTCATGCACAGAGGGTTCTGAATAGTCAGCTACCATGTATAATGTTACACCATCCATGTAATAATCACGGGGAAAAATTATTACCCACCCATTCATAACTTTTATTTGTTGCTTCTACCAGCGTATTATGCTTATATCAAATTTATTTTAGAGTTTTACTCATTGTTAGTGCTACAAGCACATGACATATCTGAACTCGTTTGCAATTTATGTGTGTACCTTAGTACAACACAGCAGCGTTGCTTCGCCGCGCTCTTCTTTGTTCCATTAACATGGCCCTTTGGGCTGTAATTGGATATGGTGATTCCTCTTCTTCCTTCTCAGTTTCATCACCGCTATCGTGCATATCTTCCTGGCCATCAATGTTTTGGTGTTCTATCTCAGGTCACACCAAGCATGGTGTTAGTCGGTTGAAGTGAACAATCTGAGTCGTCTTATGATTGGTCCGTGTAATCAGGTATGTAACATCCGTTATCTTCTTTACAATTCGCCATGGTCCAGTCCATTTGACCTGGTGATTGGGTGATTTCCCTTTCTTTCTTAGTGTCTGGTGCAACCACACCATGTCACCATCACTGAAAGACTGGCCATGAACCTTGAGATCATAGGCAACTTTCTGATGCCGAATAGCTGTGCCTAATTGTTTTTGTGCTTCTTCGTTGGCCTCCCACATTGCATTTCTATAATTTGCCACAAATTGAGGCAGATTCTTTGGGGCCTCATCTGGTGTTTTGCCGACTAAAAGATCTGTAGGGAGAATTACTTCTCTACCCAGCATCAGCATGTTTGGGGTGAATCCAGAGGAAGTGTGCTCAAACGCACAAAAGGCCATGCTCGTAAGAGAAAGGTACTGGTCCCAATTTTATGGTTTATTATCTATGTATGCTGCAAGCATATGGCATAAAGTTCTGTTATACCATTCCACCATCCCATTACATTGTGGATGATAGGGAGACGTTTGCCTCTTCTTAATCCCTAACATTACACAGAGCACTTTGAATAGGGCACTTTCGAACTGTCGGCCATGGTCAGATAATAGTACACGAGGTACACCAAATCTACAAATAAAATTATCCAACAACACTCTTGCAACCGTGATGGCTTCAATATTAGGCAGAGCCGTCGCTCAATCCACTTAGTGAAATGATCCACAATTACCAGGATATATGCATTGCTGTCGTCTGTTTTCATAAGGGGTCCCAAAATATCCACGGCTGCTAGCTCTCCTGCTTCACCAGCTGATATGCGCTGAAGTTTCGGCCCGGGCTTCTGCTGGGGACTTTTATACTGAGCGCAAACAGAGCATGTCGCACAGTAGTCACTTATATCATCCCACATACCGGGCCAATAGTAACGTTGACACACTTTACTGAGGGTTTTGTCGACACCTAAATGTCCCCCGGCGGCTCCATCATGGCATTGTTTTAGGACTTCATGCCGCCAACTGTATGGTATGACGATGAACCTTTTAACTGGCTTGCCAGAACGATCTAGCCAAAGTCGCACAAGTATCCCGTCTGACATCTCTAATAATTTATATGTCCCCCATAATGCCTTAATTTCTGCGCTATCCCCAGATACCTCTTCCCAGACAGGGCGTTACTGTGTCTCAACCCAACTAATGATTCGTGACAAAGTAGCATCGTGTCTCTGTATCCCTCCAAAATGTATCCCACTGTCTAGCCATATAGCAGATCAACCCACGGTACGTTTGCTACAGTATTTGCACCCGTTGCAAGGTAAGCGAATCAAACCATCAGAATTGGCATGTCGAGTTCCAGGCCGATGTTCTATCACAAAATCATATTCTGATAACTGCTCCAATCAACGGACCAACTGTCCCTTGAGCTCTTTGAAGTTCATGAGCCACCGCAGGCTACTGTGGTCAGTGCGTACCTTGAAATTTCTGCCATTAAGGTATATCTGAAAGTGGCAAAAAAAATGTAAGACAGCCAACAGCTCACAACGATTGAAACAGTACTGACGCTCTGTCCTGTCCAGACACCGACTAGCATAAGTTACCACTCTTTCTTTACCATCTATGTTCTGGGACAGGACAGCACCTATTGCTTCACCACTCGCATCTGTGTCGAGTATAAAGGAGCTATTGAAGTCCAGTACAGCCAACACTGGTGCATAGGCAAGTGCTTTTCTTAATTTTTCGAATGCTGCCTGTTCTTCTTTCCAGTGGAAACCAGAATTCTTTGTCGTTAGCTGATGTGAGGGAGCTGCAATGTCAGCAAAGTGTCTTACATACCGCCTAATTTACCTTGATGACGTTATGATTTTCGGGAGCACGTTCCAGCAGCTGCTTCAAAGATAAGTATGGGTCTTTACTTGTCTTTTAGGGGCTGGCCTAAAGTTGAAACCCAGCAAATGTAAATTAGACAAACTTCATAGTGCAGCCCGGCTAGGACGGCTTCCATAAGTCGCTCAAAGGTCCCCAGCTTGTTGCATAAACCAAACGACATGACTTTAAACTGATAGAGACCCCTTCTAGTTGCAAACGTTGTTTTAGGCCAATCTGCCTGCTCAATTTCTACTTGCCAGAACCCCGACATCAAATCTAATGTGGAGAACCAGCTCATGTCTGACAGTGAATTGAGACTATCATCAATTCTAGGAAGAGGGTATGCATCCTTCTCTGTAACTGCATTTACCACCCTATAGTCCACGCAAAACCTCTTCTTCCCAACCTTTATAGCTACTAATACCACTGGGGCTTACAAACGGTTCTATAACCCCTTTTCTTAGCATGTCGTCAACTTGTATGTCAATCTCCTGTCGGAGCTGGAACAGTAATCTTCTAGGTGAAACTCAAATTGGCGCGGTATTGCCTGTCTTGACAGTGTGCATGATCAAGTTTGTTCTGCCCGAGTCGTCATCATCTTTAGCAAACACTGAGCAAAATTCACATAATTGTTTGCTTAGGCAGCATGCTTGATCCGGAGTCAAATGGACGCTTGATTTCTCAAATAATTCAGTTAAATGTGAAGGCAGACTTGTTCAAATCCTGTTTGGACTTTCAACAATTTGTGTCGATAGGGCCACACCGGCTTCAACACAATGAACACCAGCCTGCCAGTTTACCACCTCTTTAGTCTGGTTTAGCAGCCGTATTGGCACTGTTCCATCCATCGTCTTAATGACAGCTCGCGCAAATGGATTTTAGTTTCATGCCTAAACATCGATAGAGGCTCTAACACTGACTCTGTTGCTAGCTTCCCACAACCAACATTCACCATCCAACCTCGCATGATAACTTTCGTCTCTGCCAAGACAATGATGTTTTCAGCCAAGGTGATATGATGACAGCCCAGGTGATACGATGAGAGCTTTAGTCCCTGCATCTTCAGTGTACACTGCGTAATACTAATATCGCACTTGTGCAGACTGAAAAAATCTAGCCCAAGTATTCCAACGGGCCTAATGTGAGCTACTACAAAAACATGTCACCTTCTGACAGCTGTCCAAGCAATTAAAAATTCAGCCTGACCATATGTTTCAATTTTGTTACTGGATTCACTGATTATTTGACTATCCCCAGCATTAAGTTTTGGCTTTAGATGACCAAGTGCTTCATACCGCCACTTGCTGATGATAGAAACAGCAGCGTCTGTGTCTGCTAGCAAAGCGAGCTCCACTCCATTAACACAAACTTTACGTGTACAGTTCCGGCTCTTCATTAACATAACGTACAGGCTTGGCGTTTTCTGTACTTGTCTTCCTAGAACCTCCCTCTCCTTGGCCTCTTGTTCTCCACCATTCATTGTATCTGTTTAAAGGCTTAGTGCATTCGCTTTGGTAATGACCCCGACCATTACAATTCCAACACTGGACCCCTGTTTGCCTTGAATCGCGTTGCTTATACCCCGACTCGTGCCAACAACCTAATGTATCTTGATGTTTTTCAGTCAACTTCTTATTTTGTTTAATTAATTTTTCTACTTTTTGTTCCATCTTTGCTATTACAGTTCTATTTGTATTATCCTCGCTCTTGTCCTCTGACTCTTTATAGCCTCTACATGCAGAACTTACTGGCTTCTGTCTTACGCCAGCACTCAGGAAAGCCTCCCATTCGACCCCTACTCTGATGGTTTCTTGCAAACAACTAGGGTGATGCCACCAAATTTCAAGTTTTAGTTTTCATTTTGTACTGGCCCTAAGAAATGGTCTTTTGCAAGCCTATCGCGGATATCAGGTGGGCAACCAGGATATGCCAACGAAGCCAGTCTTTGAATTGTTTGACCTAATTCAGGGAGCGTTTCCCCTTTTTTTCTGAAACAGCTTCGAAGCTGTGCCTTGTAGTACTCATCTTGGTTACAAGGTGCAAATCAAGCTTCCAACGAAGTTTTCAACTTCTCAAATTCGACTTGACCGGGCTGGACTTGGAGATCTGTTAAGACTTTGAAAACGTCTCTCCTTACACACGCTGCTAAATGCAAATACTTTTCAGTTTCGCTCCATTCATTAATCATTGCGCAGTGTTCAAAATGTATCATATAGTCGAGAAAAGGTTGAGAACCATCATAAATATTTGCTTTAACTGTTGTCTTATTTCAGGTTAGAGCCACAGAAGAGTTCTGTTTTTCCAGTTTCGACCCTCTTGGTCAACTGCAAGTCTGGCGTCGCCCTGACTTCTTTAATCTCACTGCGGCTCCCATTCGAACATTTTGTCAACAAATACGTGGTTCGATCGTAAATGTCTGATTTCACGTTCTCAGGCGCACTCTCTTTAATGGTTTTGAACCTCAGATATTCAGCCCACCCATCACATGCACGTGCATTGCCACTATCGGCCTCGCACGGAGTCGAAGTTGCATAGCACTGAACACCACTGTCTACATCTACTAACCTTCTTTGCCTCCTTTCAATAGGCGACAATGGTGATAAGAGTTGCCAATGCACAGACTGTGGTAAAGGCATATTCAATAATGAGGTAGGTATACCTCTGCACAAAGCCATCATAATAATTTATAATACATTTTCAATACTCACAATTTGCCTGTCGCGATGTTCTTGGTAGCACACTTCCAATTGCTATTCAAAACCAATGAAGATGTATGCAGTTGTTATTGTTATTATTATTGTAACCCCCCAATCCCTTACTGAATTTCAGTATTACAGTATAATGTTTATGAATGTACCAAATACAGCAGGGAGAAGGTGTTGTCAAACGCACAATCTTTATTATGAACGGTTCTTGTCAATTAATAACTTTAAAAAAAACAATAACACAGTAAATTTCTTCACTCCAGCATAAGTAAATACTAACACAGCTTATTTCTTTGTCAATGATTCTCATCTCCCCTGTCTCATCAAATATCGCTATTTGCGCGCCAGCTACAAACACAATTCTTGTAACATCGCTGTATTATATCCTAGATAAAATATTCCACCCTGACTGACTCAACTTAAAGATTTTTCTCAGCAGCAAATGCATATATCTACTCTCGCAGACTAAATGTCGCGAAATCACAGTAAACAGATTTTAAAGGCGCACTCTCCATAACATTTCTCTCGTTTCTTTTTTTTTAAAATTTAAATTTGATAGAGCATGTCTTCCTTTCCAAATGCAAAGTAATAGTCTGTTTCACACATAATAAAACCGAATGAATTGCAACTCATGACAGAACTATTCACATATATCCCAAACGGCTGCCACCAGAAATTTTCTTGTTACACGCACAGGGGTATTCACTTGACCGATCGGTGTCAAAACCCTGGTGCGAGTCATGCAGGAAGTCAAATGTTTTCCCCAAATTTCCAAAGACTCCCATACAACTTGAGTTGTAAAATGGAAAGACAGACATGTCTGCTTTATTTAATAAATTTTGCTCTAATCAATTGGCGACCACAGATGAGACAACTTGCCGAAAAGTCCATTAACCGCACCTTTGCATGGTTTTTCTTCATTATCATCTGATTTCTGTACCGCCAGCACGTCATGCCATAGAAAATACACTAGTATTCCCTTACTATCTGGGAAATATTTTAACTGCGCGCCCCTAGGCCAGTCAATCCACAGAATTTCCGGTGTATCATGCTCATATAAATACGCTTATTTTCCACTATGGACACATAACCGGTATCTACTAAGTTCCAAGTTATTGATTCCATTATATAATTTACTGATTTCCAACCATAAATACTGACATTTCAAACACAACACTTTTATACACTGCTGAATTTTAATATGGACTATGTTACACAGGGACAGTCATTCGGCTTGTACCTAAATTCACTACTAATGACCCCAGCATGGTTTAAATTCACTAACTCGGCTTTGTGACGTTTGCTCCTATTAACTGTACTAACTGGCTAACTATTTTTGGGCTAGTAATATTTCCATGGCGCCGAAGATTAAATAATCACACAAATAAATCTAAGAATTGCTTCAAAACGGGGTGCTGTCAAATATACATACTCCAAATTTATTACAATATATATATATATATATATATATATATATATATATATATATATATATATATATATATATATATATATTCTTGTTTTAATACTGAATGATGTTATTGTGAAATTTGGTACACATTGGACTATTGTTTCTTCTCTTTTTTTATTCTGATCATTTTAATTAAATGATGACGGAATGTAGCAAACACAAGAGAAAGTTGGTGAGGATGCAGATGAGAAATGTCTCACATGTTTCAAATGTATTCATCTTCAGATTGAAGTGTATGCAGTCTTTGGTCAGAAAGTATCTGGTGTATTGTGTTGTGAAAAAGCTCTAAAAATAAAAACAAATGTGTGAAGTCTCTCTCAGACAAAAATTACATTTTGAACTTTTACCAATAGGTGGCACTGACTGTCCCCTCCATCATTAATTTGGAGTATGATGCCAACAGTGACATTAGCAAATTGTCCTGGATGTGGCTCTCCATCAAGAAAGGGACAGAACCTTTTTACAGAATGGTCCGTCCATTCATCAGTCAATTCTTCATTGGATTCCATGCTTTGGGGATGTCTAATGATAGACCTATAATTTGCTATAGAGAGGAACTGCAATCTGCCCAGTTTCGTCTTCCTGGTCCTGTGCCCAGAAGTGAGGGATTAGATGCATGATAAATCAGTTGGAAAATGTTTGCCTACCCTGTCCTCTGTGGTCTATGTACAAATAATAAAAGTGAGTATGAGGGGTGAGAACTGCAAAGTTATTGATTTTGATAGCATATTTCATTTCTGTCTGGACAAGTTTCTCCTTCATGCATGGCTCTTTTCTGCGGAGCTCAGCAAAGAAAACAATTTTATCTAAGAATTATGGAGAGAATCTCTCAAGATAGAAGGTCTCAACTTTGAAGTCCTTTAAAGGGAATGTAGTGCATGTTCATTGACTGATGCAAGTTCATAATCATCCTGTTGTGTGCCTCAATCCCACAGCTGACTGACATTTTTCCCTGGCTGTTTTAGGGGACAGAATTAGCCCCAGTTTCTATCAAACATTACCATTCCATAATTTCCAACACTTTCAGGCATCATGGCATGGTGGATATCAGCCATGATAAAGATCTATTAAGCCTGCTAACCAGGTTTGACTTGAACAGACAAAAATCCCTCACCCTGTTTTCAAACCCGAGTCTCTTATGGCTTTGACACGGCTCAATTAAGATCAGTTAAAGCTTTTAGCCAGAGCATTAATGAAGATACTGTCATTTAAAATATGCTTTTTGATGGCCTTAATCCACAGGCTTTGTACAATTTTCTGGTTTGCAGGCAAATCTGCAGAGTATGGTTTGTCACTCATTGGTAGGGTATTTATATGAAATCGAACAGTAATGGGTCATATAAAGCCAAGCAGTAAAACTTTAAAAGTAAAATTCACTCTTATAAAGATCTTGTTATATATCTCAGAAACTTTTGTCACATTGTGGCTTCTTCTAGTGAGGTACTACATTGTATTTGTATTTAAAATTTTCTTTGAAATTTAATTTCACGTTGTTAACAAAATTGTATGTAATATGTGCTTTTAATAATTATATTGTTTTTAATCAAGACTAATATATTATTATATAATTTTGTTTCTAAACATTTTGTATATGTCAGAGGTGTCACTGTGATAAATTAGGGGAATTACACATACTAGATAACAATAAACAGTATATGTAGGATAAATGGAGACAATTGAAGCATAACAGCATAAAACCCCACTATTCTTCAAATGGTATCACAGCAGATTACTGACACAGGTAGTATCTCCATTTCAGATTTCTCCCTGGCATCGTGGTTTGTAGAGAAGGGGTATCAGCGAGACACCATATTGTCTGAGAACCAGTTGTCAGAACTAATAGAAAGACTGGGGGTCACAGAGTACTTACTGCAAGATGCTTGTGTCAGAACAGCAGTACCTTACATACCTTCTGTAGCAGGATGGAGTAAAGGTAAGATACAGGGTCAACTTATCAGGGTAAAATGATCAAGGTCAAATTATCAGGGTCAAATTATCATTCACAATGAGTTATGTTTACAGCTTTTGTTTCAAAGTCAGAAGAGACATTTATAATCTGTATAGCTTGTTGGAGTGAAGATTATTTGCTTCACATCAGCACAAAGGGTATTTTATTTGGGAAACATATACCAAATTTGAAGCACGTAATCTTGACATTCATATAGAGAAGGACACCTGATTTTCCAAAGTGATACACTGAGATACCATTTCACTACAAATGTATTGTGACAATCCTATCTGTGAAGGCATTACATTATTTCTTTCTTTCTTTTAGCAGTTTCATTGGCTAAGTTTGAAAAAAATAGGTTTGAGTGCAGATTCATATTCGTTTCTGACCATTTCCTGTAGGGATGGGTCAGTACTACAATACATAGCTGGGCATTTTGAGATCTTAATATGCAAGCAAAGATTATAGTTACTTCATTTTTTTCTCATTTGAGAATCAAGTAAATATAATTTCAAATATCTTTTGTTGGTTTTTGTCAGTAAATAAAATGTCAAAATGAGCTTTGTTTAAAATTCTGAATCCTGCGGATTGAGATTTATTAGATGTATATTATAAAACAGTAGATCAACAAAATAAAATATACAGGAACTACACCAATGGCATTCTATTATAGACACTTAACTTTAAAATCTATTGTTTTAGCAAGGTGTAAAGACTACTAATTTGGTATGTTTACATGAGCTATAATGTGTGTGCTAGACTTTATTTAACATCATAGGCTATTGCTGGATCATTGGTCAGTCCTCAAAACTAGCATTCGGCAGATGCTGGACTTGTTTGGAGTAAGTTCAGTTTATTGGGGTTCATTTCAGTGCAAAGTTAAATTTGCCACCAAATTCTTATTTTTTATTTTTAGGGAGAAATGTTTTGATTTAGTGAATAGATATTATTAAATTTAAAGGGGAAAACTTCAGTAATTGAAAATTGTGTTGGTTAAAAGGTAACTACAATGTAATGAGTTGTTGGTCTTGAGGGGCTCACTGTTGATACCATTTATGTCAGTCATCTTTTTAGGGTCATTATGAAACTACATTGCATAGATTAAATCTTAACAAATGCACATTTATTTTGCTAAAACTAGAACTACAAAAGTTTCAATTTGAGAGGAAATCCTATTCAAGCTTTGAGTTTGTTTTGATATCATGGATCCTGTCTTTTATATTCTTTTTGCAGTTTCCCCATTTGCCGTTTGCGGTCATATTAGTATTTATTAGTAATATTAATATTTTCACAAATAATTAGTATGTTTATTCAGTATGTCTACCTAAAATTTCAGCTTGTCCTCTTGGAATTAGTCTTCCTAATCTGTTGGGGCCAGTCTCATGTCATGTGACAAGCCTTTGCACCAGAGTGGAGTGCTGTTTAGGTGTAGATGTCCTACAGAGAGCTGTCAAAATCTTCATGTTTATGGATCCCTGTGCCTACCAGATGACAATTGGCATAGAGAAACTTACCTATCTCGTGGACCTGATGGATTTTGAATGGGGTAGGTCATTTCCATAGATGATTCATCTGATTAAATTTACCTTTTAAGGGTAAAGTACCTCTATCCCTCCATTTTTGTTGTTTCCTCTACAGTAAAAAATTAAAGATTATAATAACCTGTTTACCTCTACAGATTATCTTTATTTTATATGGATGAAGCCTGACTAAGTTTCACTACAAATTGTTTAGGCAAGTCAATTGAAAATCTTTTAATTGGTTTGGTGTATTTAGTCTGCCTGTTACTCTAGTCATTCTGCAAGAAATAAATTATATAACCACTTGTCTTGTTCTTATCTTAATTATCAATTTTATAATTTTATTTGAAGAACTTTCATCTCTTTCCTGAATATTTTTATGTCTTTAATTTCAGGTCATCAAAAGAGATTGTGTCTTTTCGGTGTCATCTGCATTGAGTAAGATTAAAACAATTATGTTATTTCCACCACAAATAATAAATTTGTTTTGCTTTTCTGAGTAAAATTGAGTCTGGAAGTTTATAAAGTTGGCTTGAAGATTGAGCTTAAGTTATTACCTTTTATTATTATCAACATCACTGCGGATGTGAGTGTTAACATGTTTTTCTTTTGATTTGATGAGTTGAACCAAAATGATAGCTTACTGTGAATTTGCTGTTCTTCATGAGGTACCAATTTTTATGGATTTGGTGGTTGCTACAAATCATGAATGGAAACAACCAAGTAACAGGGATCCTTCTAAGAAAACAATCTCTAAAAATCTATGTCATCAATTTCTAAGCCATATTAATAGATATCTGTAGCAATGAAAAAAATCACAGTATCATTTCTCAGGTTAATTTATGTGAGGGATTTATTCATACAGTGTTTGTATTTTAATATAATAGGAAACCATTTAAATGCATCCAGTAAAATTTCTTACAAATGTAAAAAAAGAGTAATTTTTTTCTTCTCAGTTTTATGATTGCTGATTGGAAATGGGAGGGCAAATACTTGACAAGTTTAAATGTCAGCATCTGTTTTGAGTCATCCATGCCATGTGTGATGAACATTCAAGTCATGAAGAATGTCCGCCTACCCAAACTGCCTTGTACTTGGGACAGTGGCTACTTGAATCCAAGTAATTTTAATCTGACTTTCTCTCCACCTTTTCTCCCCAGTATACTAATGAATTTATTTTGTCTTTTTTTAGTAATATTAATTTTGTTTTAATTAGTTTGGGATAACTTTTTGATAGTTTCGGTTATTTTAATGGTATGTATTGTCTTGACAAACTAATTCATTAATCATTCTCAGTAACTTATACATAGATAATAAAAACTGTTATATTGATTATGTCATTTAAGTTATTAAATACATTCACAGCAAAATGTAAAATTTCTGATATACAATGCAAATAATTATGATAATAAAATTGATAAACAAGTTCAAGGTTGTGGTAATGTATGTATTTTTCATTCACTGTTAGAGTTCTTTATGAAAGTGTGCTGAAAATAAAGTTTTAGAACAGAAAACAATATTTGATTCAGAGTGAGCTCTTAGTGTGACTCTACCATTGTTGTGTGTCATACATTGTGTTCTGACAACAGTTATTTTTCAGTTTCTTACGAAATAGTAAACCAATTTAGCAACACAACGCAAAAGATATCCTGGTATGAAGACTGCCAAAGTTTGCACAACTTATGCCAATCAGCCTTCAAATATATCAGCCATTACTAAAATTCAGAAGGTTTTAAAAACTTCTCAAACATTACAGAAAAGAATTTGAGTGTTTTTGACAGAAAGCACCATTGGGTTTTAAATATTTATAAATAATGCTGTCATCAAATATGGCCATTGTTGCTAAAACAGAGAAGTTTTTAACAGCTTTAAAAAAAATTGCTCAACAAGTTTTACCAATAAATAGCTATCCATAAGATAAGGCTGTTGTTATTAAGCATACAAACCTGTAATAACTTCTCAAAACCTACTCAACATAATTTGACATCCTAGCTTGATTGTTCAGCAGATTGATATAAATGATAATAATCCTACATCAAATATGGTTACTGTTTCTAAAAATAAAATAAATACAAAACAATTTTGTCAGTAAACAGCTTTATAGAATATCACTTTGATAGAAAGTGTGATAGTGAAGAGGCCTTTTGATAATGAGCAGATGATGATGTGCCATTAAATATGGATGAGATATCAAAAACACATGTACCTTGAAACAATTGAATTTGTACGACATCTACACAACAATATTGTAATAAATCTCAGCTGAAAAACATCCTTCTGATCCAGATTTTATGCATTTGGTTAATTTGGTGTTTTGGAGGATGTCAACCAGGTAATTGATATCAGGCCCACTTGGATTTCTTGTTGTATCAGCTTATTAATGTCATGTTTTACAATTCTCAGTGGCGAAACCAAATTTATTGAGTTGGCATACTATGTGTGCTTCGATCATGTACCCATTTCGCAAATTTTATTGTCTCTTACCCTTTTTGTTGAGTCTAAGTTTCATTTTTGGCTCCTTTTTCAGATTTTTCTTTAAGCAGCTGGTTTGACAAAAAAGGCTTGCTTCATGTACCGTTACTGCCAAAGTACGTACTCTACCAGCTGACAGAGGACATGGGTGTTGGCAGTTATCTTAATGACAAATCTTGTGACAGAAGTGTGGCTCCGTATGCCCCACATAGTGGTGGATTCTCTACAGGTAGTTAATTGTAATCATATTAAATTTGCCACCAAGATGAATCCATAGATAGAAATCCAGTATTTACCATTGAGTTGCAGCAAAGTCACAAGTTTCAGAATGTCATATTGAAGATTGCATGCTTGTGTATATGTGACAGCTGAGGACAGACACAAGCATTATAGCATAGTAGACCATTGCCTGGACTAGTTGTAGTCATCATCATTGTTGATTTTAACACTTATGGAATGATGTATCATTACTTGATCCAAGTTTCCTCTAGAATATGCCTAAATTTTACTCAGAATAGAAAATGATTTTCAGTGTCTCTATTGATTGATTTCCTTTTGTCATACTTGTGTATGCAGAAACTTTAGTCCATTTCTGAAAGGTTAGTCATCCATGACTAGGCAGATATTTACTGATTCTTTTTAACTTCAGTTCAGTGCTAGTGCAAATATACAATGTGCATGGCAGAATTAAAACATGAAGGATGAAGTGGAGATTTTGCCAAAAACATAATATGAAGATAATTCTAAAACTATGTCAAATGCCAGATTAGATGAACTGCATAAGAAAAGGTAAAAATGTGATGCAAAGTTTAAGAAATCTTGGCTGTTGCAGAATAAATATTAGAACAACACACCAAGATGGTTGGTATGTTATGTAATGATTTAGCATGCCTATATTCACATGCAATTAGCAGTGACATAATATGCAATGTTTTATTATGTTTACATGCTTTAAAACCACAAAAAGTATTTTTTCACTTAAGAAATCAATGTCATGCTTTTCAGGATTCTTGAAGTGATGAAGTTTGGGTATGAGTTACACACTGCTTAGATGGTCATAGTGAAGCCAAAGCCATTTATTCAGTGTATAATTAATTTCATAATATCATATTGATATCTTATGATTGCAAAAACTTATTAAAAAAATAATGAATCTGAAGAAATGAGAAACAATAGAATGAACCAATGTTTTCAAATCTTGACAAACCACATTCATACATGTGCAGGAACCGGGAAGGATTTCAAACTATTAGATTTACAAATTTTGAATATTAGATTGGCTTCTAAACCAGTAGATTTTTTTTATTGGTGTATATTTTACATGTTCTACTGGGATTAAAAAGTGCCATTATAATCACACATTTGCAGGCCAAGAATAGCACATGAGTGCATATTGAAAAGTTCTTTTTTTGTGTTATGAGCTATTAAATAATACTTTCCAGCACCACATGATGTTAATTTAACCAGTCTTAATGCTTGATCCAAAGGTTTCGTAAAAAGGTTTTGCAAAAAGTTGCAATTGTAAAAGTATAAAAATGAAATCACCTACAAAATGCACCACACAAGTATTACATAGCAACTACCTATACAATGTTTGTGTCATTTAGGTCTTTTTGTAAACATAATTGATAGTTTAATGATAGAACTTTTTTAATGCATATTTTGTTAGTGTCTGACTGTCCCCTGAATGTTCAGCTTCTATCCCTGCCTGGATCAGTCACATGTTACATGTCAAACTTCTGTACTGGTGTACACTGCTGTGTGGATGTCCCAATCCTCCAGCGATCAGTCCATGCCTTCTTGGAGATAGATGCCTGCCAGTACAAACTGAGGGCAGGAATAGAGAAACTAACCTTTGAGAAAACTCTCTTTGATTACAAGTGGGGTAAGTGCATTTATTTAGTAAGTTTTTTTAAAGGTTATTTTATGATGACCACAGTAAAAACGTTATTAGAGTATAATGTAATTTAAACTGGGCTTGTTAAGTTTACATGGTCAGACAGCTGCACCAATTAAAATGTACCAGCATGGAAAAAAATATGAGTTTTTTATAGTCCTACCCATTTATGTCGACATCCTCGGGCCCGAGGAAATATTGTCGACATAGGCGGATGTCAAGATAAGGGGGGGGGGCTGTAAAAAGATAAAAGTTAAAATTCATCAGCAAAGGGTGACCCGTCGTCAGTGAATAGCATTTTCACTCTGAGAAAACAATGGAAATTTTGAGCACATGAAGACAAAATTAGTGTGAAATACATTTGCATATTGACAAATTAAAATATTGCATTGATCACATCCTGATATGAAAAACATTACGATATTAAGCATCGGGATTAGCACATGGTTGGATAGTTGTTATTTACATGCTTCATGTACATGTACTTAAATTGGCCTAGATTTTGGTCAGTCATTCCCATCTTATTGAGGCTACCAAGGGGATCGAGCTATTCACAGGGAAGTGAAAAACTGTCAACAGTACATGTATTCTCCACAAATCCTTTTGTATCAGATGTTTTGACGAGCATTAAAGTGACTGAACCAACCACTTGTTGCAGTGAAGTTCTCCAGACTAAGTTTTTTTGCAAATGCTTCATTGAACCATTTTGATGCTTCCACCACGTCTTCAAATGTAGCACTCTTTTGCTTCATTCTTTTGGGTGTACAGTTGCCTTCAATGTAGTCTTTCTTTATAGACTCAGCAGTTTTCATCCTTCCTGAACGGGTGTTATTTTTTAAGTGAAAAAAATTCACAGACCTCTTTGCGATGTTTTCATTCTTCAGCATCCTTAACAGCCAGACTTTTAGTTTCCAGAGAATGTAAATTTAATTTGCGCTTTACACTGCTGTTGGTAGCCATCGTAAATGTAAATAAAGTTAAAAGCAAAACTTTCTCAACAAAAAGAAACTTGCTTTAATCACCGATCACTTTCAAAGGTCTCGGAAATGCGCAATTCATATTTTCACACAATTTTTATATCTGGGATTCAGAAAATCACGTATACAGGAGTCCTGTATGCATCGATTTCCTGGACGGCAGATTTAAGGGCTTGCTAGTCCTGCTTCGACCACCTGTTGATTGGGAAATTGTGTTGATCAATTGATCCTTTTAGCTGTGCTGATATTTTCTATCAGAAAATTCAGTGGCTGAAAGACCCACAGACGTACATGTTGTCATTGTAAGAGTACATCTGAAGAAGATAACCCACAAGCTAGGCGGCAAGATCAAAGACTTAAGGAGCTGCAGAGTGGTGAGAAAATGTGCTGCTATGTTTTTTTTTTATCCGACTGCGACATTAATGCCTGACTGCAAGATCAACATATTGTTGAACAAAGTATGGGTTGGAACTAGCAGCTTGTCGACATAAATGATTAGAAAACAAACGATTTGTTAAAGCTGGAACCAAAGGTTTCTTTCGACATGTACATTGATCTCTTATCTCGACGTCGACATAAGCATGACAATTTGATAGTAATAGTAGACAAAGGGACTGGGACTTTGCTTTTTTATTGACATAGGCGGCTTGTCGATCTAAGTGATGTCAATATAAACGGGTATTACTGTACTGGGAAACACCACAGTAACATGATGGTTATGGTCCATATAAAACCATCATGATATGTAATATACCCATATAATTCAGTACTCAGATCAGTAAGTCAATGAAATAAATATATATCCACTACACCAGGTATGTGAAACATCCTCTAGGGTGCAGGCTGGATAAGTGATTTTTAAAGTCACACCCTGTGATGTAAATTAATGGATAAATCCAGGTCATAGGCCAAATCCAACCCATGGGCCATGTGTTGCTCATCCCTGTTCTACACTATCAAACGATGGGAGGGGAGAGGGGCACAAAACTAACTTTTTGCAGTCAACCATGTATTGGCACAAATTTCAGAAAATGAGCCACTGCATAGCATGAATGATGAAAGTACATGTTTACTTAACAACTGACCTCAAAGACCTGTAACAGAGAGTCCATTTTAATTCCATTCAGATGTGTGCAAAAAGTAGCATAACGTTTAACCATCACAGCATATATAACGATTTTTCTGAATTCGTCGCCAAAACTTAATCTAAGAATAACATAAGGAAAGATATAGCACTGTTATGTTTCAGTATGCTGATGTACACTAAATGGTGTCTGTATATATTTTAGACCTCAGGAATTTTCTCAGTTTAATTCCATTCATATCAGAATACTTAATTCCTTGCTAAAAAAATGGACACAAACTGATAAAAGACTATATACCTTCAGAAATATCTGCTACAGTATATTTAGTAATATACATGAAAGATAGAGTGTATTTTTTAACAAAATGATTAATTTTCAACTACCAGTTGATCGATGATGTGACAATTTACTGACAGCATGACCAAATCATGTGTGCATGAAGGTGGCATTTATATTATAATCTTTTGTTTCCTTTAGTAATAGCAACCAATTGTTGCAATGACCTTTTCCCAGTAGGATTAAATTTGGTGATTTTTAATTATTTAAATAGATAGTTCACTAAATTTATTTGTGATAAAGTTTTTTCAATGATGGTATTGTTTGGCCCAGAAGGATAAATGACAGTTGATTGTGTAAGCAACATTCGGATATTGATTGCCCTTCACTGAACAACATTTGTAAACACTTCATTGAAGACCAACAACAAAGAAGAATTATTAACTTTATTGTGGATGGTTTAATAGACTTAGTATGATAATTATTATTTTGTTAAGAACCAATATATTCAGATATAACATTGTGAAGCCTTATTTTAAATTTTTTGGGGTATCATTGGGAAGATTATCTGGTCATAACTTGCATGATGAGATTTTTAAGTTGCCAAGGAATATGGGATTTATGTTTTAATGTAATTTATGAGTAACTATGTTTTGCATAAATTCCTTTTCCCATTGTTTTGCATTTTCTTATAACATTATGTCTTATGTTCTTGTAGAGCTTTTCTTCATTTTCAGGTACAGAAGATTTTGCTTGGTTGATGGGAATCTTCAGAATCAAGTAGGTTTAACAATACCAATCCAGGATTTGTCATTGTAAACTACATGTCTAAGGAGTGCTATGCTATTGTTTAAATGATTTCTTCAGATTGATTGTGTAAACCAGTGATTCTCAATCTTTTTTGACCATAAGACTAAAATATAGTTTTCTGAACCTCATAATCCTCTTTTGTAATTTGATAAGTTTTGCCACTTTCATAAAGCATTATGATGACCTTAAAGAATGTTCTTGTGAGTCTGATTTGAGACATGATCTTGAGGTTGGTTAGCAATATTTATCTAATTGAATACAAATATAGTGAGAGGAAATAGCACCATTACTATATAGCTCTAAGTATGACAGCATGGCCTTTTTTTCTTATTTTATTGTCTTGTTCAGCCTTTTCCCTTTGTGAGATATAATTTTTTTAGTATCTGATCTCAAATAAAAATCTTCATGATAATGCACAATCAGACAAAATCTTATAATTTTGATTTTTGTTTGTTTGTTTGATTAGAATTTTTAACATAGCTTTAACAATTTTTCAGTCATATCACTATGATGTCTGCAGTGAGGCAGTTTATAGTGATGTCTTGCACTGGGGCATCATGCTGCAGACATGTAGCATGATGTCCCACCCAGTCACATTATACACCAGGCTGACCAGTCCTAACAATAACCTATTGATGCTGAGCATCAAGCAAGGCAGCTGTTAGTACCATTTTTGTAAGTTTTTGGTATGACTTGGCTGGGGATTGAACCCATGACCTCCCACTTCCACTAAAGACGCTCTAACCACTAGGCCACCGGAGTGATTTTTAGACTTTTATGTGAATGCATGTAATAAAGGACTATACTAAAAAAAAGTTATTTTCATGCCCATCTCAGATTAACTTTATATGATGTGTATTACAAGTAAGAGCTGGTTTCATTTCATTTGTTTCATTTGATGTTTTATGTTCACTTGCAGCTCGCTATGAAAATGGTGTTTTTAGAAAATATTTAAAAAAATACACAGACTTTTTTAATCTTTATAAATTGTTTTTATTTATTGATATTGCCAATTTATAAACTATTCTTGTATTTTAATTACTTTCCTGTTATAAAGCTCTATAAAATAAAGATGTCAGTTCTTGTCACAAAATTGATCATTTGACTATTGTATTTTGTCCATGTTAGTAGTGTTTGCTCATAGGTGTTGTATATGCTTTTGGGGTCACTGCCATCTCGCCTCTGCTTAGCTGACCTGGGTACATGGGAATGCTTGCCTTGGGGTTTTCCAGAGTTCTTCCTCTACTAGTTATACTGGCCACCATGTATAGCTTTTCTTTTGCTGAAAAATGCCATTAAAGCCAACAAAAACATTTGTTTTAGTTGAGTATTTATCATATTTTTTTAGTTACCTTTAGTTCATTTAGTGTTTGTTTGTTTCAATAATATTTGATTTAGTTCATTTGACGTTTGTTATTTTCATGTCTTGTTTGTTTATTTGAGATTTTATTTGAGAATGGATCTTATCATCTGAGCTTTAGCTTGTTTATTTTACAATTATGCTTGTTCTATTTCAATTTTTCTTCATTTATTTGCAAGTTACTTATTTAAATTTCATTTATTAGACAGCAATGGCTTTCCATAGAGAGCCTGGAAATAGTGTACTGCCTTGCTGAGGTTTTCTGAATAGTTTCCCCAATTTATTTGGAGCAGGACCACTAACTAACATATCTGAATTCCCATTTGGGGAATGTTATATCGGATTTCCAGTGAACTATTAATGTATATCATCACTTGATGATGTGTACGACTTGTATATCCATCAAGGAAATATTCTGTGTTAGCTGTCAAAGTTACTATCACTGGTTTTAAAATAAATTTCTTGAGCAAGGATCTGAAATAATAGAGTTAGACCACTCTTTATGATTCAGTCCCTGTGGAATTGTAAATGATAACAGTAACTTTGCTAAACTCTTGATTGTTTGACAAATATGTAATTTTATAGATGAAACCATTATGCTTATGATCAATTCCTATGCTTATGATCAATTCCTGGTCTATATCTAAGGTTTAGTTTGGCATATCATTTAGATAAACATTTAACATTAGAAACTATATTAGAGTTTGAATATTAAATTATACTCTCCATCGGTACATACATTTGTAGTTTGTCTATTGAGTGTTGCACAGGCAGTGTCTACATCACTTCAAAAATCCTGACAAACTGTTTCCTTCAAGTGAATTCTCATCAGTTAGGTGGAAAAAATTGATAAAATCTTCCATGTTAAGCAAAGCAGTCAACTTACTAAGTTGATTAAGTAAGATCCAGATAGCATGTTTTAAATATATACTCCTTTCTGATTTATTTAGGAATATTATGATAAGTAGGAAATTGATTATTATCTTCCACTGTAACTAGTGTCCAAGAAAATGGAGTGTTGGCACTGTTATTACCAGGAATTGTAGTTAAGACTGAAATTGTCACACAATACTTCAATAGAATATTTTACCAAAAGGTAATTATTAGGAGTCTAATAGTATGGTTCATAGAATTTGAAAGTTTCTTGTACACTAAACATTGGGCTGAATGTAATTTGAACATGACAACACGATTCTCCATTTTAAATCCAAACATTCATATCTTATTGTTAAATTTAGTTAAAAAACAAAAGAATACTAACAATCATTGAATCTGAATGTTAGAGAGAGGGACAGAGACAGAGAGAAAGAGAATGATTTCTACTTGAAGTTTGAATATTGATTGCACCGCCATTAATGAGTAAAGCTGAATAGACATAAAACAAAGGAACCACAATTTGCCATGTTGAATCGGGCTGTTGGTTGATGTGTTGCTGTTCAGCAATCCATTTTTTACTTACCATAGTGATAAAATCTTCCATGTTAAGCAAAGCAGTCAACTTACTAAGTTGATTAAGTAAGATCCAGATAGCATGTTTTAAATATATACTCCTTTCTGATTTATTTAGGAATATTATGATAAGTAGGAAATTGATTATTATCTTCCACTGTAACTAGTGTCCAAGAAAATGGAGTGTTGGCACTGTTATTACAAGGAATTGTAATTAAGACTGAAATTGTTCTTGTATTTTAAAACATATTTTTTTTTCTTCTGCTGAAAATGAGGTATTGACAATTGCATTGTACCCCATACCATATATTTTATAGTATGTTGGAAGATGTTCCTCTTGTTATGTACTCCATGTTGCTACAGTTCAGTTCAGACCCCAGTAGTTGAAAGTCAGTATTGTTACAGTTTGAATAAATGTACCTTGGCATTGAACTTAATTATCTTTGTAAAGTCTTGACCTCTAGTATAGTGTGTTTTGTGGTTGAATTGATTAAATCAGGAACTCATTTTCTCAATGAAGAAACTTGCAGAAATAAATAATTTAGCAATTCTCCAATGAAGATATAGAAGTTAAAAATACTCTGATGAGATGAGGTGTTTAAACAGTGGTAATGATGGTCAAGACTAAAGTTAAAATGTTAATGATGAAAGTGAGCATGATCTGGAATTGAATATGGCAGTGCTATAATAATAATAATAATAATAATAATAATAATAATAATAATAATAAAATAAACAAAATAATCTAACATGTAAACAACTGTCTTCAGACTAAATTCGGTAACCTCTTATAAAATTATATTACCAACCTATAAATTCTCACAGCAACAAATGACCCTTGATACTAATGCAGAGGAGTGAAAAGAAAAATAGATAAAACTTTGTTTCTTCACTTTATAATCATAACATGGCACATTATAATGCAACCAAGAAGATATTTATTTTCAAAAAATAACATATTTATCAATCAATTGAAAACTTGTTCATTTTTCAGTTAAAGTCCTAATGACTATACTGTTCATAGTAAAATAATATAGTCATAACATAGATTCTGCCCAAGACTTCTAAAGCCACTTTTAATTTTAACAATCATCTATTAATAGAAGCTGATGAATACTAATTTAGACCACTTTTTTCATTCAAACCTGCATAAAAATGAAAACAGTAGTATTTTTTATGGTTGTATTAATACAATGCTTAACCCATTTTATCCGGTTTACCAATTTCAACTGCATTGCCTGATTCCTGAGAAGCAATTCTAAATACATTGTGGTAAAATGGAGATGTGATGATCTTCACCATGTTTACTAAAAAAATATTGTAAAAATATTGTAACATTGTTATTTCTCTTTAAATATATATATATATATATATATATATATCTGAAAAGTTAATTAAATTTGCAACACAGTGATATGTTTTGTTATCATTTCTTAATGTGAATACTCACCACTGTATTTTGAATTAAGACTCGAAACAAGAAAATATAAAAAATAAAAAATTACCATTATGTGTTCAGTGAATCTTTTGTTCATGAAGATGAATGAAATGCTTATAATATTAGTATGTGAATTCTATTTCTAGTATTTTGGTCCAAATTTGCAGTTTCTCGTAAATGCTTGTCACAAATTAATCCTCAAAATGTATCAGTAAGATAATGGTAATTAATTTAGTACCATTATTGTCCAAACTTTTAAGTCCAATTCATTATATGTCAGTAATAACAATATTCTATCAATTTAAATCATGGCTGCATACAAGGTGCAAAATCATCCTGGACCCATTCCTTTTGAAAGCCTTCAAAGTCAGTTTCATTCTCTGAATCACTTTCGAAAAGTGCATGAATGCATGCATCATCTCTTTTAGCAACTTGATTAAATTCTAACCCATCATTTAAGTCAATATTGTTATCAAAATCATCCATATCGCCATCTTCAATGCCACTACCCTCCCAGTCAACATTCATGTTTACTTCTGAGTTGACCTCCAACATTTTATTGATTAATTTTCAAACCAATTTTTTTTTTTCCCAACCACTTTTTTAATATTTAACTGCACATGCGTGCTTTAACAATTTTCTGTGTTGGTGAAGAAATACACAAGTATTGGTGATGTATAAAACGTATTTCTAGAGACATTACACACTTATGTAGTAGAGTATGACCATAGTCGTATTAGGGATAAAATGAGATACTATGTTGTAGGGAATACTTAAGCATGGTTTATGCACAGCAATATGTGACCCACTCACTACCCATCTCGCAAATAGTCTGCATTGATATGCATGAGATGTATTAATGCAGCTCTTGCCAGCCAATTGGAACAGACCCAGCTGTCATGTGCAGCATCCTTTGTTCTCAGTTGTTTAGGTTTGTACCTGATAGCGACAGCGTGCTTAATTTGGTTGGAAAAACCCGCTGCCATCCCCACCTCAACGCTACAGTGTTCAATGGACAAGGGAATGTCTGCTGCTGCATGTTTCGTTCCTAAATATGCATATGTTTTCTTTGGGCATTCACTTCATTCCATTTCGTTATTCACCCAAGAATCTAATGTCAGCACTATATGGTGTATTCAAACTAAACCATTGAGTGAAGTCCACAGAGCTGCCGCTGTCATCCCAACCTACGTTGGACAGCCCAATCTTTGCTGGGCTCCTTTAGTTTCTGCTGAAGGAACTTTACTCAAGGGTTATACATAACATTCTCTCCGGGAGTTTCACAGACCAGCTGTGACCTCTGTACAACCACGTTGTGCCATTCAGTAGCCGCTGAATCACTCACTGACAGAATGAACCAAAACGGCTTCATAAGTAGCAGCAGATAGTCCTCCTAGGCAAACAGTATAATTATCAATAAAAACTTAACTGGATCTGTGTTTTGTTGTGTATAAAACTACAGGTGTATTCAGGATAGAAGGAGGTATTACAACCATAGTTCAGGATATAATGGGTCATATAATGTACATAAGGAACGAACCTGCAACACAATGAATTTTTTAAGTTTTACTGTTTTTTCATGTAGTTTTTGTTAGAACAACACTTTTGAGTTTTTACAGTTTTGCTGTATTGTTGTACATCATAAAACATTATCTTATCAATTTCAGAACAATACATTTCAAATTTCAGCTTCACCATATTTGATCTTCCTCATGTGAGATCTTATCTGGTAAACATGGATATTGGGGTGTGCTTTGAGGCAAGAGGACAGTGTGACATCATCACAACAATCTTTAAGAACACTCAATTGGCAAAACTTCCCTGTACTTTTGACTCTGGCTTCTTCCAGAACAGTGAGTACATGTATTTAATAGGTGCCTTTATTTCCTTGTCATACGTAATGTACTATATTGTGTAGTAGATAGAAAGGATGCTGTTATTTATATTTCATCTTGGTTAAATTAAGATTATGCATGTAGAAGGATGCAGCTATGGGGCTCAGATCACTTTAATGGTCCTTCATGTATTGTCTGTGTAAGTATGAAATATTTCTTGTCATTTGAAAAAAACCTGAATTTATTTATCAGCACCACTTGAAGAACAATCTTTTCAACATTTCATCTTTTTTTTTTTATAGAAATTAAATACTTAGAAGATCAGTATAAAGCAAGGGTTGCATCTAGGATGCACAGTTGTGCAGTTCTTGCATAATTTATAAATACATATAAATATTTTTATTTTTTATTTCTGATCAAAGTGGCAGAAAAAATTTGTATTGTTTGGAGTTTTAAAAAAAATAACCCATGCATATTCATGTTTTGCAAGGAAGTCTATGATGACTCTGTCTAAAAAGAGCATGCATCAGTCAGTGACATAATTGTTGGATGTTAAGTTCCAATGAACTGGGTTACCTATGCATGCCTTGTGCCCAGACATGCTATGTGACTGGAGAAACAGACAAAACTGAATCACTTTCTGATTTGTTTAGTCAGGTTATTCCAAAGTATTTTACTTTTTTGTTGTGGATGAACAAACAGAAAATAAAGTGAACATGTGTTTCAACACTTTCATGCCAGCCCATATAAGATTTCTGGATAATTTGCAAATGAATGATGGACTAAACCTATTAACTTTCATATTTCGAAAGTTATATGGTAAGGTAATGTATTTTATTTTTATGACATGCACATGCCAAGAAAGCCGATTTAAGATAAAATGGTGACTTAGATTGTGTGTTAGTCATTCTGCTGTTCTATCAAACTGCAAGTAAGTTTTGACTGGGAAGACACTTTTGATAAAATAATGATGCAGAAAATGATGAATTAGACATTCATTGAGTAATTATAGTTTCTCACAGGGTAATTTTAGTTTTAAATTCTTGATCAATGTCTGCAATATTTGTTGGGCTGAAATATTATGGAGAATAAAACTATTTCCATCAATACAGTCATGTACTATATACATTTAATATAGACTGTAAATACTAGTAGCGTGTTTGTGTTTGAAACTAATGTTTATCATTAATCCTGATGTTCAAATGTGTTTGAAAGATTTTCTTTTCATTCACTAGTATTTTGAGTCAGATTCTGATTATTCAGTTACATAACCAAACGTTTTTAAAGATAGATGTAAGGAACTTTTGATGTCTAATTTTCTCAAAGATGGCTTATAACAGGTTGGTATGAATTGTGTAATTTGCTTGCAGACTTTTCTCTCATTGACTGGCAGTCTTCAATGGGAGTACCACCCAATAGTCAGCTCAGTTTGATCCTCTCATACCAGCTTCTGGAAGACCTAGGAATTGCGGCCTATATGATGGACACTAACTGTCAAACTAACAGCCTTCAGTATACCCCAGCAAAATATGGGTGGAAAAATGGTAAGATGTTTAATCATTAGATACTGTTTGATTTTTTTTCTTTCTAACTTTGGTATTAAAAAAATTCTAAATTTTGTTCTACTTGTAGTCTTTAAGCTATGGTTCTGCAAAATGTCTTAGATCTTTTCCTCAAATTAAAAATCAACTCCTAAATTTTAAATTTGTACTGTAGTAAAAATGTATTGTGAAACATAAAACCAGGAAAATTGGTATGGTGCCAATATCATACACCTCTGTTACCAAATTTTGGTTGTTGGTTTACACTTTAAGTTGAGAAAAGTTCTTTTAATTTGGAGACAAAAGGTCATTGGTCAAAGTAATCTTCATAGAGGACTATAAAACATAGGGGTGGGCATCATGGTCTTAGATTAAAATTACTGTATCTGAAAGAAAAAAAAAAATTTTATGTAGAGAAATTTAAGTTATCTACAAAGACAAGTATCAAGCATAAGGAGGGCTTGTACATTTAGTGTGCCATTTACGGTTCTCCTTTTTATTAGTGGTTATTGTGTTTTAGATGTGACATTGACAGAATTTAATTGCAGTATAAATCTAAAATTGACTTTAACTGATATGTTGTTTTTGTTGTGGTGTTTAATGCCATTTCTCAGCATAAGATAGGCTATACATGATGGCCAGTATTAATGGTAAAGGAATAACCTGGGAAACCTCTGGAAAGAACCACCAACCCACAAGAAGTTACAGGCAGGCTATCTCACATACCCACACTGGCTGAATCTGTGACTCAAACCCACACAGACAGAGATGAGATGGCAGTGATTCATAATGAAGGGCATTTTAGACCACTCGGCAACTCAGGGCCCCATATAACTGATATGTAAAACACTTATATTTGTATTTAGGATTGTGTTAAAGCTGTTATGAAGCAAATTAATAAATCAAATCACTATTACCGTATTTTCCGGCTTATAAGTTGAGACTTTTTGACTTGAAAACTCGGTCTTCGTCTTATACTCCGAATCGACTTATATATGGATTTTGTCATTGAAATTGCATCGACTTATATATGGATTACAGTATCCGGTATGCTATTGATATTGCTCTATAATCGACATAATCGAAAACAGGTCACATAGAAGTACAAATTCATGTTAAATTACTATGTCAATAAATTGTCATAAAATAATATGACTGCATTTATATTTGTAAGTTTTGTCATTATTTATTTTGCATTCTGCGTGTTTTTTCTTATTTCTCAAACATAAAATAAAAGAAAACAATTACCGGTAAAAACTTCACCGGGCCGCATAGCACACTTACGGTCTATACTCTATAGTGTACTGGACTAATTCAAAGCATATTGTTTGTTCCTAAAAAAAAAGGATATGAAATAACTGATCCATTAATATTTGATTTTCCAGTATAATGTTGGACACACGTGAGCAATTACCGGCATAACTTTTTTATTGATCCAATTGATCCTACAAAGGGATGTAATCCATAGTAAATCGAGCGTTCTAGGATTTACTAAATAATGTAGATCATGCATTTTTCTGAATCCCCCAAATCATATGTTTCTAATTGTATTTGACAAAGTTTCTTAAATAAATTACCGTAAGTTTAAGCTACACTAAAATTAGATATATAGATGGTTTTGTTTGTTTTTTTTATGGTTTAACGCCATTTTCAGCACAATATAGGCTATACATGGCGGCCAGTATTACTGGTGGAGGAAGAAACCGGACAAGCCCCGGAAAGAACCACCAACCCACGAGAAGCTACTGGCAAGCTTTCTCACATAACTACATTTGCCGAATCTTAGACTCGAACACACGCAGACAGAGGTGAGATGGCAGTGGTCCGTAACGGACAGCGCTTTAGACCACTCGGCCACTCGGGGCCCCATATATAGATGGACTACCAGTACTAATAGATCATCAGTGATCCATGATTTTTAGTTTCGCAATTCAGTTTAAAGCAAATTGTAATGTCAACACTTCACCTATATTCATTCTTAACCAGCTGACGTTTCGGTGTCTCTCTTTGATTATACCAGTTGTTGATAAATTTGTATTTGGTTTCCAACAACAATCAAAGCCAGTTGCCGCAATTGTTTCGGCCTTGATATTGGCTTTAGCTACCGATACTAGTTACCATATTGCTGGTACCCCATTGTTCTTTATCATTAATCCGCATCAATTACGCTACTCGTGTTTAATATCAATGGTATTAAGTACAACAATAAATGATGCCCACTCCCTTCTCTAGATCTAAATACATGTAATGAATTTAGCCATGGGCATTGTTTTCATTGCTTTAGTACAGGTTAAAATACAACCAATTCTGCCTGCTGTATTTATTAAAGTAGATCAAAAGAACA
The DNA here is from genome assembly GCA_029339505.1 of Unio delphinus. NCBI lineage: Eukaryota > Metazoa > Mollusca > Bivalvia > Unionida > Unionidae > Unio > Unio delphinus. The sequence continues at coordinate 5,716,955 of JAQISU010000173.1, forward strand.
TGACGCAATAGCTGGGCTAGCTGGGCGGCAAGTTCAAAGGACTTTGACTAGCAGCTTGGGTGGGAAAAAGTGCTGAAATTTACAATGACGGAATTCAGAGACAAAGATCCTGAGACGTACATGTAGTTATTATAAGAATACACTTTAACTTCCATTATTTAATATAGGAACAAGTACTATTTAATCATTCGTTACGTACACCCGTTACGTAATTTTTGTTATTTTCTTTTCATTGAATTCAGTCAAATAATGATCTGTGACAAAATTATTTAATATTTTACATCCGTGTGTGGATATTTTCGATGGAAATATTTGTATTATGGATTCAATGTATGTTACAAGATTCGCTGGTGAGTACACAGTGTTGATACTCTTTTCATGCAATAGATTATACATGTATATATAAATTAGACCCGTGTATGTACCAATGCATGATTCTCTGAATAAAGTACTGTAATTGTATTTGACAAAGTTTCTCAAATAAATTACCGTAGGTTTAAACTTTCAACTGGAAGGAATGATCATAGCTCTTGTTGCAATGGATATTGCCGGTAATATGGAATATCATACGACGATACCATCAATATTCATGCAACCGGAAGTTACTACCGGTAGTATAAAATACAAAGCCAAGTTATTGACCTGGCCTCGTCTTATACTCCGAATCGACTTATATATGGACGAAGGATGGAAAATTTACAAAATTGGTCAATTCGACTTATACTCCGCATCGACCTATAGGCCGGAAAATACGGTACAATCTTCCTATGTTTAGGATGTTAAGAAAACAAAGGACTTTGCTTTTAATAAAATAAGTATTTCAAGTTAAACACAAACCTAGTGGAATCAACAATGTACTTTTCAATAAACATATTTCTGCTATTATAAAATATTGTAAATCACCATTAACTCTTGTCTAGTATCCAGATAGTGTAGAGCTGTCGGGGGGTGGGGGGGTCCAGAGTGGCTTGAGGGACCTGAGTGTTCAAAGTTTCAGAGGGATCGAGGTCTATGTGGTACAAGCTGTAAAGCCAACCACAGGAATTATTTGTAGCAGCTGTAAAGCTGAACATTAGCAGCCATGGAGCTGACAACAGAGCATATATCCTTGCATGTAATCTTGTAACCATGACTTAAAGATAAAAGTTACATATCTGTCCTTTTTTATTTGAACAATTTCACTATGAGTGAATTCAGTTTACTGCACAAATAAAAATCTACATTGCTTGCTAGCTTAGTAAACTATATCTTTCCATTATTTCGTCACTGTGAATCACACCTTGTGTTTGTCTTTTGTAGAATAGATTGTTTGCTTTTATCTTTATTACATTTGTGTGTTATTTTGATTAAATACACATGCACATATTCATAATTTATTTGCTCATTCAAGTCAATCATTATTAAACATTTTATTTATATCATCGTCAAAAGTGTTCTTTTCTGAATCCGAAAAATCCCATCCGGTTGTCTTGTTACAATTTACCTGCAGACATAAATGCTTCTCTCTATTAACTGTAACTATAGATGTGAAGTACATAGAAGCCCAGGTGGTGAATAAAATTAAATTGCAGTGAGCAGTTAACTCCTTCTTTGAACATACTGAGGGGACATCAAAGACAAAATGTTATTTTTTTGATACAAAGCAATCTGATCTAAGGAGTCAACTTTGGTTACATTTTTGTAAAGAATATCAATACAAAGATTAATTTATTGCAAAGCAATCTAACCTTGGAAGCTGACTATGGATTCTTTGAAATGAGAATTTTGTTTGATAATATATATATATAGACAGCTGACATGTGGAAGCAAACTTTGGTTCCTTTTCACTTATCTTTATAGGATTTTTTAAAATAAATTGAAACAATGGAACAAATATTAAAGTGACAGAGCATAATGTTTCCTGCATGGATGTCAATGACTCAGCATCCCCTAGTATATTTTTAGAAAATTTAATCATGTGATGAGTTTGTGAAGGCCAGAAGAGAAGGACATGATTTTTACAAATGGAATGGAACTAATATTGAAGACAACTACCATTCATTCATGGCACAGTATTAAGTGCAAAATAACCAAGACTGCATTATATCCGGGTCTGCTGTATGACAGCATCTTGCAAATAATTTTTTAAATTTGAAAACACATTCTCTTAAGTTCAAGTGACATTTGCCAGCATGGGTTACAAAAGTATCATTACTATTTACCCGCTGACATCAGTGCTCCTCTGTATTAATTATAACTACAGGTGCCAAGTACATAGAATGCCTCTGGTGGTGAATAAACACTTCTGGCAGCCAGCAATAAACTTCTTTTTGAACTTACTGATAGTTTATCAGAGATGAAGGTTAATTTTATTACAAAGCAAGCCAACCAAGGAAATGACTTTAGATTCTGAAGCCAGGTTTTCTTTAAAGGATATTATTACAAAGGTTATTTTATTGCAAAGTGAGCTGACCTCAGAAGCCAACAATGGATTCTTTTAAGTGTGGTGATTTCTTATAATTATTTTTGAATATACATAGATGGCTGAGATATGGAAGCTAATCTCGGTTCCTTGTTGCCAGTAATCATGGAAATTTTACAAATTAAATTGAAACAATGGAACAATTTTGAAAGTGATACAATATAGTGCTTTGTGCGCAAATATCAATGACCAAGCATTGGCCAGAAGATATGGAGAAAATAAAATCGCGTGATGAATTTGTGAATGCCAGAATTGAAACGAATCTTATCCCAACATATATGGTAAATATTTTATGTGTCATCTGCATCAATTTTAAACCATCATAAAGAGCAGATGTTGTCATTAATTTTCTTTGGACCAACACAGTTACTTAACCCTTTAACCGACTACATTTATTTTTAAGCCATTATGTAAAAGATAGCCCAAAACTATATTGGTGAAGATTTGATTTTTGGCTAAAAATGAATTAAGAGCTTAAACACAAAGTTTCGTTTTGACCAACACCATGATGCCCAAATCTTTCATTTTGAAGTCAGTTAAACAAAACATGAATAAATTTGTTTTATTCTCAAATTGTATTGCATGAACCAGCACATTTATAATAAAACAGGAGGAAGGAACAACTATTATACTGTGATATAATCTTCTTTGACATTCTGCTTAATTGTTGGTCTTTTAACCAAATGTTATCTTATGAAAATATATGAGATTCTGTTTATTAAACTTAAGAACACATCAGCACTCTCTTTCCACATATTTATGTTTTTTTTAAAAAAAAGTTCAATGTATATAATCTTTCAATGTTGATTCACAGTAACTGCAAACTGATGCATTTTATTATAAAACACATTCAAACTTGGTAAGGGTACAAATAATCATTGTATGCAGAAGGACACAGTATGATAATAAGTCATACCAAATTCATAATCTGGTTAATCAAGAATTTTGTTATGTTTTTCTTTACAGCCTGTCCCTTCATGGTTGATCTACCCCACTTGCCCAATAGTTTGGCATGTAACCTTCCCAGCTATTGTACAGGAGTTGACTGTTGTGTGGAAGTGGATCTTATTGCATCCTCTTTCAGTGTGTACATGGTACTGGATCCCTGTAGTTACACATTGATGGTTGGAATTGAGAGGCTAAAGACTAATATATCCCTCATCAACTATGTTTTTGGTGAGAATCATTAGTTTAAATGTTTTTTTTTCAAATATTTTATCAATCTAAGGTTAATTTGCCAGAAAAGGTATTGGAGAATTTGAATATATTTCTATGCCTTAGGTTATACTTGAAAATAGGTGTGAATGTTCCTTCGTTTACCTGAAATAAACAAAGAAGTCAGTAAAATTGGAGTTTTATTAGGTTTAAAATGCCATGCGCTTTGCTCAATGAATCCTTGACTTGATACAAGTCAAACAGTCAATTATTTATATCATAAATAAAGCAGGATAATAGTTTTCCTTTTTATCAATTAAATATTCATATTTTTTATTGTGTTTTAATTCATTATTTCAAATGAAGGAGACAATCTAATTACTATTAAGTCAAAGTTTGACTTTTAAGTAAATCTAAGTGTCCATAATATTAAAATTATTTCTTCCTTTTCTGTTCTTAGATGCACATACTGATCTTGTTTTGTAGGTACTTGGAGCAATTTTTACCTTGATGGAGTCATCAGATTGAAGTATGTAAACACTTTTTTTGAATACTTATATTCTTTTAAAAAATTCTATAAAAAGGACATTTTAAAATAATATGTAAGTTGAACTTTAAATAGGTTGCATCAATTTAAAATTTTATCAACATAAATACTTCAAAAATATTAATTTCCAGGGAAACCAGAGAGCGATAAGCTTGAAAAGCAAATATAAAATGCTCAAGCAAATCCTCAACCACAGATTGGCAACCAGTTGAACTTGAAAAAACTAATGTAGGAACTTAAACTGGCCCTGTTTGGGATAAGCAGATGCTTTGTGCTATCCATGCTTTTTTATCATTATTTTCCCATTGATCAGATATAAATTATACTTGAAAAGTTTGCTGCAAAATCAACAGGAGATTCAAATCTATTAATAATTTCAATCAAATAGTAAACTTTTTGATGCATTATTGTTGTGTTTTACAGAGAGTATTATCATCTTATCATTGTTTCATAAAACAGTTTACAAAATTATTTTTTATGTAAACCTAATTGCATATGGAATGATGTTGTTTAACTCAACTAAAAAATCATATTCTCATAAACGCCGTTTGAAATTCAAGGAATTATTTCAAAACATTGACATTGGTAATCATGCTATTTATGAATTTATTGGATATAGATACCCAAAGTAAACCAGTAATCAAAATTGGAAGACATGAAGAACTTAAACTTTTTGTTTATGTTGTGTTAGCATTGAGTAAGATGAACCATAGTGACTCGGTGGTTCACACAGTAAACTCATAACCAAAAGGATGCATGTTCAATTGCCACTATAAGACCTGCCCAGATCGGCTTAAATGTGGCACAGTTTATTCTTCATTATGTTGCTGTGTCATTAAAGACCCAAACTTTGGGTGAAATTTTCCTTTTGTTGATTGCTTTCAAGCTTAATTTATCTCTGTTCATATTTATTAAGCATGTCAAAATAAAAGATCTATCTTGCAAATTTCACAATTTATTTAAAATTTTCTTCATATAGTTCATTAATGAGACTTCTTTTTTTTGTCTTTAGCTACAAGATTCTAGATTTTCAAGGAGGGAGGAAATTCTTTGTCAGTCTGAATATCAGTGTATGCCTGGAAAGTTTTGGTTCTTGTCTTCTGTCTGTGCCAGTCCTAACTGATACAATTCTGCCAAAAACAAGCTGTGATTGGGCCAATGGTTTCTCCATTAAAGGTAGTAATGCTTGGTTATCTTCTTTGAATCAAAACCATGTCTGGAAACAGGCAAAACTGTCTTCAACCCTTATTATACATTTCACTTTTGCTCATTCCAGCTTTTCCACTTAGCCTTCTCAACTATGGTTGGAGAAGAAATGAAGTACAATCATTAGATTCTTAAAATGTTTGGCCTTTCCTTAACATCATTATAGGCAATGCTTCATTACATAAGACCGAGGCTATGATAATTGAAACAATACTAAAATCTTTTAAATCTTCATTTATGAGAGGACTATATCTTTTCAATGAAACCTGCAGTAGCTTCCTATTCCCATATCCAGTATGTTTTGTATTGTTGAATTGTGATTATTGCCATTTTGCACTTTTCATTAGTAAATAATGGAACCAAAATGAAAATTACAGATGATGACAAATTATAGAACAGTAATAGAAATATTTTATAAATCACTTATGAGATAATGTAAAATTGATTCACTTATAAATTAATTAAGGTACTCCACCTTGTGAAAGTAATTCTTACTGCACAACTCAGAATGATACTTTTATTTCGCTATAACTTGATTGATGTCACATTTTACTTAGGTGTACAGAGATGCCAGATATTCATATTGTCACAGACTGTTTCCTATTTTATGCCCAGATTATAACAATTAGATTACATTCATCAGATTGTAATTTTCTGGTGAGATATAATTTAATGTTGGCAAACTGAGGTTAGCATCTTTAGCAGTGTCAATGCATAATAAACACTGGCAAAGATTCGACATAAAAAGATATTGTGTCATATTGTATTATATACAGAAGAAAAAAAAAATTCTTACTCAATTTTTGAATGGCATAAGAGTCCTGTGACAGAAAATGATAAGGCCAGTTATAAGTATTTCTTTGGGAATGTTTAATGAATGATGACCTATTATAAATGGGTTGTTTAGTCTTCCTTTTGTAGAAAACTGAAGTGACTTCAGTACTTGGGTCATATGGCCAGTCTTCATTAGGCTTCATTCTTTGTGTATTTGATAAGAGGAGTTGAATATATTATGAATCTTTAATTATTTAATTAACGGTTATTTTATGGTCAGGTAATAACTGGATATTTTTTCCATCCTTGATTCATTAAAACATGTACTTGGAGATAGATATTCAACTGAAGAGTAGTGTAAGAAAATTGACACCTTCCTAAATATTTTAAAGTTATTTTGAATTGCTTAAACGTACAACTACCTAAAAAGAAAAGTATTTAAATTATAAAAACAAGTTTTGACAAAGTGAAATACTTCAACATTTCATAAATCTTCATTCCTAAGCTTTCTTTTATTTAAAAAAAAGAAAGAATCACAATTATGTTCTTTGTACTTTCAGGATTCTCGTTGGCTAATTGGTTGTATGAGAAAGGCGTACAGTTTAATGGCACATTAAACACCACCTTGCCTAGTATTATTTCTTCACTACTTTTGGAGAATCTGGGTGTTGCCAAGTACCTCAATAATATACAGTGTAACTCCAGTGCTCATCCCTACATTAAAGGTCTAAGTCAGTGGAATAATGGTAAATACTGTAAAATACAGTTTAAAAAATAGTAAACGTGGCACAGGTCAAAATGTTGTGCCAGTGGAATTCTTTTTTGGTGTGTGGAAACTAGTCAAGAGATATGTGTGAAGTGGTCAAATATGTGATTTTTTTGATGAGCTTTTCTTTTTTTAAATATGGATGTTTTTTATATCAAGCTGTGAGACCTCCAGGAAAAGTCAAAGTTGATGAGAATTGGGTGTTGAAGAGAATTGGGAGTTGAAAAAAATTGGAAGTATCATACATGACATGATGCATATAGTTGTTTTTTTGACAATGCTGAAAAAAAAAACTGCTTTGGGTTTTACTATATACCTTTAGAAAAGGATGTTCAATATTGGAACATTCAATGAGGGCTGTTCCAGTAAAACATGGAATCCAGGGAAAGCACTTTTAATGTGTGGTACTCACCCATAGATGAATATTAGAATCTTCCTATAATTTTAATATGAACTCTGTGAAATCAGAGCTCCCTGGCATGTAATTTTTAAAACTGCCTTCCCCCTTCTCTGTTTAAATGGAACTGCCCTGTGTAACATATTTCAAATACATGTAACATTATTCTCCATTTTTAAGACATTTTACATTCTCACAGTGCATTCCTACATGCCACTTGTGATGAAACAAAATTGGATTTGTGAGAATGATATTTATGCATTTACAAAACAATAAATACACAATGAGTTCATAATACATTTATTTTATCATATATTTAGAAACACTGAAGTGTAAATGTGAAAGTGAATTAGTTTGAGACTTTATTCAGTACTGGGTATCTTTCCATGCAATCAGCTTCTTTGTCCTGTCTGACAAGAGAAAGACACAGAGAGACAGGCAAAGATATAATGCACTTATGAATGCTCAATTGTTTGTGTGTAATAGTGCACAAAATTAAGAAACCTGTTGTTTTTTCTTCATTTTAAATATATGATTTTAATGAAGAATTATCAGAACAATTCCTGCTGGAAATTGTGTCCTGTCATAAGTTCACATACAGAGTCGAACCTGTAATAATGGTCACTATTGCATTGTGGTCACCTAGTCAAAGTGGTCATTCTAATCTATGTCAGAGTGTACGTCACATATTGAGTGACTTGGAAGAGAGGGCGGTCAATATCCTGCATTACTGCTTTGATTGTCAATACAAAGAACATTTCTTTTACAAATTGTTTCACCTCTTATACTACAAGCGAAAATTTAATGATGCTATGGTAGTTTATTTACTTATTTTTGTTGTTGTTTTGGGGATGACATTATAAAGGCACAATGCACGTTCTTCAAAACCAGTTTTTTGGAAGCATCGAATCCATGCACATATATATAATTATGTACACAGTCATTACTGACTTGTACATACCTTTTGATCAAATTGCTTCAAATTCCACTGATACTGAGATATCAGCACTGTAACCATCATTTCAGCTGCACCACTGAGTGATTTTCCATCAAAGCGTAAAATTATTTTCCACCAGGAACATCATCTTCGGTCAATAAAACATAATGCTTATGAGCTGCCATAGTGTAATGTTTGTCTAAAGATGGGGATACACTCTTCTATTAGATATGAAGAAGTGAATCGTCCATGGCTGAACAACCTTACACAACCCATCTAAAGTGTATTTTATTGTACAATCCAGATCTCCTGCTATCAGTAGGAATATTATTATTATATTCCAGTGAAATTTCAGCTCCAGAAAATTCTTCCATCATCAGTATGTGAGCTGCATCATGATTGAGGCCCCAATGTCAGCCATTTTTGTAATAATCCAAATAGAATGTATAACCTTGAATTGCCATTTTGTTTGAAAGACACAAAAACTATATATTCAGAGCTCATTGTAGCAGGTGCCTCAGGCACATGCAGCTGCAATATTGTTTTAAAAAAATATGTGTTTATAAATATTATTCACACATTAAACTGCACACATACATATACTTTCGTGTGTGTCTTTTTACTTGAGTTGATAATATGCCATTATAGTGACAGTTTGTTATTGCTTCTGCACACTGTGCATAAGAGTTATTACTTCTACACACTGTGTTTAAAAGTTATTGCTTCTCCACACTGTGTATAAGAGTTATTTGCTTCTCCACACTGTGTAAAAGTTATTGCTTCTTCACACTGTGTAAAAGTTATTGCTTCTGCACACTGTGTGTAAATGTTATTGCTTCTGCACACTGTGTAAAAGTTATTACTTCTGCACACTGTGTGTAAAAGTTATTGCTTCACCACACAATGTGTAAGAGTTGTTGTTTTCTTCATTGGTTATATATATATATATATATATATATATATATATATATATATATATATATATATATATATATATATATATTAAGTGTTAGGTTATAATCTATGGATATGTGGAAATTCAGTAATAAAGTAATGTATTTTATATTAACATGGAAAAAATGAATTTGTTTATTATAATTAATTGCAAGAAATGAAATTTTTGACTGTTATCTTTTTAACCTAACAGAGTGTCCCATGTTGCCTGGTTCATCCTTACACAGTCTGCCAGCCACAGTAGCTTGTCATGTACCACCACAATGTACAGGAGTTGAGTGTTGTGTGCTTGTTCCACTTATCAGTAGATCTATACATGTTTTTGTGGATATTGATGACTGCAATTATCAGATGACCGTTGGAATTGAAAAGCTGGTCTTCAATGTCACACTTTTCAACTATGTCTATGGTAGGTTCTGTTAAATCATTACCAATATTGTGTCATCCATTTTGATGTCAGTTCATCAATATGGTTAATATATTAATTAGCAATCTTATTGCTAATTGTACATTGTAGACCATTCATTGAAAACATTCCATGAGACTTGAATGAAATATTTTTGAAAAGCTGTTATTGGGGCAATATAATTTGGTGTTTTTGCAGAATTGTGGGTGATTTTGACTAAATATAATTGGATCATTTCATATATGATTTATTGAACATTTGTGTATGTTTTCTCTATATCTCTTTCCATCTCATTTACACACACATACACACAGGCACCAATTATTGAACTTAATTTAGTTTTAACTTTTTCTGTTTTTTCTAGGCAAGAAAGAGTACATGGATTTGGATGGGATGATACAATTAAAGTATGTAACAGAATATGGAAGCCATCATAACGAAGTAGACTTTTAAATTGTGTGCCCCCACCCCCGTTACTCACCTCTTACACCCTGCATTTTTTTTTAGTTTAAGAACAATTGACATATGTTAGAAACAGCATATTGCACTTCTAGATTCCATATCAAACATTCCAGTTAGCTGCTGCTTAGTCTAAACATCCAGGTATGAGACATATTGATTTTATAATCTCAATCCATCCATCCTTTGCCATTACAAGGACATTTCATAAAGCATTGTATATCTGAGAAATATTGAGAGGGTTTCAGATTTGATTATGATATGATGACAGTAATTTTACTTTTTAAATTGCTAAACACATTAAAACTTTAGATTTGTTGAAAACAAAAACTCGTAAGAACAATTATGCAAACATTTGTTACAGATAAATAAATGAAAATTAGTGGACACTTTTACATGATATTAAGATTACCTGCTTAGCTTATCAGGCCACACACAGGTTTGAACACACTGGACTTGGACTTGGCTTAGATAATCTTTTTAACATGATTAAGTAAATACCATTTTCAATTGGTTCTTTCTTAAGCACATTTGTTAACATTTTGGGATTTGAACAATTTTTGACCCAAAAACTTGCTATCACTATTTGGCAAAAAAATCACTTGTGTTGGACTAATGAAATTTGATATGCATAATGTATGCATATGTAAACTTAATCAGATTATCATATCCATTATTAAAAAAAAATCTTATTTTATTTTTTTAAAATATATTTAGGCTTATGGGGTCTGCAGTAGGTGCATATGTGTTTGACAAACACATATTATGGGTGTGTTTTATTGTGATCCAAGAATTATTCCTTTTATTTAAAAAGTATAATTGTCACATAATACATTAGTTGGCATGGCTCTACCAAGCTGACATGGGAAATATTCTTTTGCTGAAAAAAAGAGTAATTTTGTTTAAATGGGCTGAATGTGGTAATACCAATGAAATTTTTGCTTTTAATATGAGTTATAAGAAATTATGAAGATGTTTTTGTAGTATTTAGTACAGGTAAACATTAATTTTTCTTTTACTATAGTTTCAGTATAGTGGACTTGACGGCAAAGAGGAAGTATTTGATAAATATGGAGGTTGGTGTGTGTTTTGAGTCAGAAGGCCCCTGTTTGATTCGGTCAACAATATTCAAGGATGTCACAGTGCCAAAGAAACCATGCATGTCTAATGCCAGTTTCCTTAATCAAGGTTGGTTATTGCAGTTCTGTTACACCTTTTTTTTATAAAAAAAAATTCACTCTTCTCTTCCTCCACTGATTGTGAATCTTATTCATAAATCCGTTTCAGAAGCCATGTTTACTTAAGTTTTCTTCCTTGTAAAGAATTGTCATATTCTTCAGGTAAGAAGTCAATAAAGAATATAAGTTTAAAGGTCTCATTTTATATATGTCTTTTAAAAATTAAAATTTTCAGGTGATGCATCAATGCAGAGAATAAGTCTGAGGGGCCTATATTGTATGCATTAGTTCTTTAAATTGAAGTGGAGGCTAAGAAAGAGTTATGGAATCACCTACCTAACCTTTATTATGTCTAATTAGGAAAATTTCAACCTCTTTGCTGTACTTGCTGTCAATTGGTCTTTTAAAATAAAGTTCACAGCTACCGTTCTGTCAAGTTTGTGCAACTTTGAATATAAATATAATCTTTTGTAAAATGCACTAATTAATTTTCAGCATATTGATATTAATAAGTCACAGTGAAGTTTAAGTGTTACTTGATGCAGAGATGTGGCTTCAGTTTAATCTACAATTTACTTTAATAACATTTTTTTTAAAAAGTGACTTGAAACATTTAAATTAGATGTTTCATTATTAATTAAGAAGTTGTATATGTCATGTGTATAATAAATCGAGCTGTTATTGGAACGTTCACCAATGTGTTTTCTGTGTTGGAACAAGGTTTCGCTGTGGACATCAATTATGAATTCAAGAAATTCACCACATACACCAATACATATGGTTGAGTGTTATTTTTTTACATTTTCAGGGTTAAAAAAATGTAATAATAGAACCCTACTGATGCTGTTAAAAATAAAATTAACATATAGTTAAAATACAGATAACTGGAGTTCAAAAATGAAACAAATGTCATTACATCATGTATCTAATTATATTATACATTTTGAAAAATAGGGCTCTTTTGATGTCATGTGAGGTATACAAGTAGTTGTGAAGTAGGGTTGAAAAGTATTGTGTTAAGTGTCACCTACATATATATGGGAATTTAAGAAAAGTGGTCATGTAGTAATTTTTTATAAACAAATCTTAGACTATTAGTGCCCAGATTAACAATTGATAATGTACAGCAAGCCTTACCATGGAGTTTCTGTCCCTGCAGACTTTTCTCTGAGTGACTGGGCAATCAACAAAAGCTTGGATCTACATAATGTGTTGAGTCCGAAGTATACTGTGCAGTTATTTGAAGAGCTTGGAATTGCAGAATATTTACTGACAGACATGTGTGACCCGAATAGTCAGCCTTACAATCAGACAGCAACTTCCTGGAGTAGTGGTAAGCTTTGTGCAAGTTTTTTGCATTAAAGTACCTGTTTGAATATGAAAATAAAATGTAGGCACTTTTAATAATGGTTTCTTTATTATGCCAGTATTTAACAAAAATATTATATCACAAGCAGAAGTAGTTAATCAGCAAATATAAAATATAAATATAACATCTTCTTGTTTTATGCCCTCACAGCTAGGCATCCATCTTTTACCAGTTTTAATTCTTGACAGTGACTCAAGATTTGCATCAAATGTTGTGGATGGTTTGCACTTAAGAAAAGGAAGAATCCAATTGACTCTGGGGATAAAAAGTCAAAGATCACTGTCACTGACAGAAAGAGTTAACCTGGTTTCTTACACATTAACATCCTTTCACAGACCCAGACATTACTTACACTTTGATTTGGAAGGATTCTGTCAATTTTAGGATCAAATGGTGAAAGGGCAAGATCAGTCACATAAAGTTTAAAAAATGGCTTAGAAATGTTGCCTTTTGTAATAAAAAAGCCAGTGATTAGATGGTTATCATTCAAGGCAATGAAACATAATAACCTTTATTTCTTCAACATATATATCTGATTTAGCTACTTCAGATGAATTGGGTGTTCCACTTTTTGTAGTTTGCCTATGCAAATTAGCCTTATGGCAAAGCAGTGCTCAAACAAATTGCTAGTGCAAACTTTCCCTATTGTCAGTTTTGTAATCTGTGGAATGGTGGTTGTTTATTTCATACTGCCTTTGCCTTTAGTTTCCTCTTGTGACAGTTACACTGTAATCTGACCAGTAGTAATAGTTTTTCATGAATATCAAATGCGAAGCTATGTGAATCAAGGTTATTTTTCGTTTAAATAGGTTTTTCAACCATGTAGCATAGTGTCAAGAATGGTTTTGATGTCTCACTCCGTCACATAAGGAATTGCTATTTTATTTAACATGTTATAATATATTTAATTTATGAATTTACCATTGATAATTTCAATGGTCAATTCATTCTACTTTGCGGGGGCCTGGCATGCAAAAGAACATTGTCCACATGACTTTGTTTTTAGTGTGGGAATAATGAGTATTCAATTGTCAGATGAGGAGCGTAAGTATCTTGCTGATGTGTACATGGGTGAGGCCAGATATGTATGTTGAACTGGAGTCAGTCAGTGAAAAATAGCTCAGAAAAAAAGTTGTGTTTGATTCTGGATCAAATGGATAGCCAGTGTAGGGTACAGAGCATTGGGGAAGTGTGGTCTGATTGTAGTATTTGAAGGATGATCTGAGCAGATGTGTTTTGAACCTTTTGAAGTTTCTGGAGTAGATATTGAGATGAACCAGACAGAATCGAATTACTGTAGTCCAGTCTTCAAAATATCTAATGAACACACAAGTGTTTTAGTGGCATCAACTGAAAGATATTTGCAAATGGAGCTGATGCATCTCAGCCTAAGATATGCAGCCTTGCATATGTTCATGACATGTTGGTGCAATGTGAGAGTACTGTCCAGAGTAACACCTAGATTTCGTACTGACTGTGTGAAGTTATTGTTGGTGTCACTGATAATCTATTGTTTGAGGTAAAGGATGTGAATGAGAAAGTCTTTGTGTTGTGAACAGAATCGACTCAGTTTTATCATCATTCCTCTGCAGATTGTTACATGTTAATTTGATTTCACATCAGGAATGTATCTCTCTACTCCTTGGATGGTAGCATCAACTTCAGTTTGGTGGCTAGATTTGTATATTTGGGTGTTATCAGCTTAACACTTGCTGAGACACTGGGTGATCATCTATGACACTTGAGAGCGGCTGAGTGTATAGAATGAAGAGAACAGGTCCAATGACATAGATCAATTGGGCTGAGTTTGTTCCATTTGCAGATACAATTTGTGTCCTGTTGACTAAGTAGGACTTTAACCATAGTAATGCTGCATTGTAAATTTCAAATTTATGCTGTGAGTACAATACATGGAATGATGAGCTTATCTGAAGAAATTTGGGTTGCAGATGGTTAGACATAAATGGAAAGCTAGATAAATATGTTATTGTCTGGTAAATTATAACAGTGGAGGATCCATTATGAAGTTTATAATATAATCATTACAAGTACCTATTTGCCATTCACACATTTAAAATTTTTAATTATGTACATGTGTTTCAAATTATACTCAAAACTTATCTTAAAGGAATGAAAATATATACTAAATTTTAATTAAATCCCTAATTATGCCATACAATCAACCTTAAACAGTTTGCAGTCTTATTATATAGGTATATAATCCAACAGCTATAAATTTGGTGAGCCCATTTTTGTTCAGATATTTCCTGTTCACTGCTAGGCACTATGATATAAAACCATGAATGGGGAATCCAGAGTTCAGATCAATGTGGCAATTTTCATAACTTTTTTAAAAGAATAAATTTCCATGGTTGATAAGTTCTTTTTGTGTACAAGTACTTGTTTTGCATGTTATATCAGAGCACTCTGGATTTCAGGAGTAGCAATGTTAACAGCAACATATGAAATTGCTTAACAATATGGCTGTCATTCCTTAATTTATGACTTCCTCTTTTATTTTACAATGTCAGTTATTTATCAGTTCAGGGTACATACATTTTGTTATTACCTCAGTTCCATTATAGTTTGATCCATAGGAAATTAAAACAGTCTAAAAAATACATATTATTGTGCTGGGAGAGGAAGGGAACAAAGAATATGAAATTAGTTTTGATAGAAATGATCATCAGAACATTTAACATTATTTATTATAAGCATAATTCATTTCTTTACTTCATTTCAGATCTATTATATATCTATATAGTTTTTACCATATATTAATAATAAATTAACATTATTACAATTACGTTTGCATCTGATTTTCATGAAATTCAACTACATGTGTACTATAGCCAAACGTTTTTTTTCTTCTAATAATGTACACAGTTTAAAAAAAATTTTTTTTTATAATGCTGTGGTGGTGAGTCACTTTTGTTAAGCTTCGAATGTAAGTGCTTTAAGTACATTTTTAAAATCTTCATTTTTTTTTTCTTTTCCTTTCCTCAGCCTGCTCTTTGATATCAGAGGGATCACCACTCCCAGACCCAATGGTATGTCATATTCACAGCCTCTGTACAGGAGTTGCCTGCTGCAGCAAGTTAGCATTTGTTGAGCGGCCATTTTACACCTCACTGTTACTGGATCCTTGCAGCAAAATCATGACTGTCACCATAGAAAACATGCAGTTTAATGTGTCCCTTATTGACTACACATGGGGTAAGTCAAGTTTTACTTATGAGCTATCTTAATTTAGTGGTTTGACACAAGAGTCAAAACCGCACAAATGTATTCCCCATACAAATATCTGATACTACAGTAAATCATCAAGATTTTGAATAAATTCAAATCTGAGGCTTGTTATTTATTTTAGAATTATGCACTTGTTTGATTATTTGACACCTAATCATATTTATTGAATCATTGTTTTGATTTTTTTTAAATCCATAATATTGAGTTGATGGAAATACTCCTTATTTGCAGGAAAAGGTCTTGATTAGATGCTGTAATCCCCTGACTTAACCTTTCTTAGCTTTCACATCTATGACCCAGGCAAATTTTTAATTCTAAAGGATTTTATTTTGTTGTTAAGTAAATTATGTTGACTGAAAGCAATGTGTTTTTTTACGTTTACATGAATACAAACACATCACATGATTAATTAGTATTACAAATAAGTATGAGTGTTTGTACACACATGTTTAATTAGTATAAAAATAATAATCATAATCATAATAATAATAATCATAATAATAAAAACTTTATTTAGAGATGGTAACTCAATTAGTTACAGAACTAGTCTACCTTGAGGCCTTCTATATGTTATGTACAATATATACAATACATACAACATGATGTGTAGAGTCTGGCTTGACACTAAATAATTAAAGAATATTAAAATTCAAAGTATCAAGCCTGGAACACATGCACAGGCATCTGTAAAAACATAAAAATATAAATATATAAACATATATAGTATTACTAATAAGTACTAGTATTTGTACACACACATGGTTAATTAGTATTACTAATAAGTACTAGTATTTGTACACACATGATTAATTAGTATTACTAATAAGTAGGAGTGTTTGTATTACTGATAGTATTCTGTTATTAAGTACAAAACATTACCTGAATTGTGCTAGCTATTGTGGAACTGCCTTGTTTTTGCATTGCTTCATTCTCATTGCATTTAAAATTAAAACTTGTTTTCAACAGAAAAACAAGAACAGTATTTCCTCTTTGGAGTTGTCCAGTTAAGGTATGTATATATACTTACTTTGTTGTGTTAGAAATTCTGCAATTAAACCTTTAATTTCCTATAATAATGATCCCATAGTTTTTGTAAAGATAACCAATCAGTTAGTTTTATGGTGTTTGACTAGAGATGATATGTTCATTGCAACAGCTTTATTTTGTTTGAAAATCTTGAATAGATATCTTACAGCTTATAATTTAAATTGTGTTGTGATATATCAGTGTCTATTGTACAGGCAACCTCATGTCTATTGTTGGGTTTACCCACCTATCAACAAAATAAGTGAGTTATTGTGCTAATTTTGCTGATTAAAAAAATATATTATGTTCTTCAGGTTTAACGTTAAGGAACTACAGTATGGACAGAAGTATCTGATGAATTTAGATTTGAGTATTTGCCTGGATCCAAAAGGAGACTGTCATCTGCATGTAAAAATCCTGGAAGATGCTCTCTTACCAAAACTTCCTTGTCAGCTGAAGGCTGACTTTGTCCCTGCAGGTACAAGATGTCTAATAATGTATTAGCCAATATAAAAATTTGAACCCAGCTCAGGGAAAAAAATGGTTTTTGATATATCATTATTTTGGCATGATATTAAGAAAGTACCAAAATTTACAAGTATGCAGGCTACAGAAAAAGTCATACAGGCAAAATTTTTTAAAATTCAGAACTGACATTTTAAGTAACAGATAGTCATTATGTACATGCCCTGAGAAGTATATAAACCAAAATCAATGGTGAACAATGTTGACATTTTTGGACAAGGTCAACTTAATGGTGTGATCCAGTAAAAATTGGTTTGAATGTTAGATGCTGTGATGTCACAATGAAAGCAATGTGAATTGAAAACAAATTTGTACCAACATGTTATTATTTATGATAAACCTGACATCCTCTTTTCTGGTGCAATGGTTTAAATGGCAACTGCAAACATGTCTGTGTTTCAAGATGGTTTATACTCTACAAGACTACAATCATAGATTCTTAATTTAAATTCTGTCTTCAATGCAATGTTTTGATTTTGGACACAAATAAATCATGGCTTCCAAAAAAAACAAATGGTCATAATGTTTTTATAAAGTATGCACTGACAAGTATGAACTAATAAAGCCATGAAAAAATGCATATACTTTCTGCAATTCCTGTAATTGTGAATTTTCAATTAAGTCTGGAAAAATGTTCAATCTACGTATTCAAACACATTTCACAAAATAGGCATTCTGACATTGATAAAGAAGTTATATGCTGACTATTATTGGATGTTTTTTTCATCATTGGCTGGTTCTAGTGGAAAGTGCATGTGCTATACCTAAGTCGGATGTAATTAGAGACAAAGTCATATTAGTATATATTATTACTTATCTCAATCTGCCTTTGAACAAACTGGATACATTTTCAAAGGTTTTTAAGTTTTTTTTAGTGACTAATATTGCTAAACATTTTCATTGTGGTTGATCAAAAGGAACTACCATATTTCATGTTATTTTTCAAACATCAAAAAATAATTATTAAATTCAGTTTACAAAAGATGGTATCCCAAATAAATAGTTATCATTTGGTGGTACTGACCATGTATGAAATTTAAAGGGATTATACCAGAACAACTTCTACGTAACATGCGATACTTGACAACCTAACAGAACAAATATGCAAAGTAAACATATATTTTCTGTCTCAAATGGCTCTCAACTCAAGAATCTAATTACAATAAAAATAAAAGTACTCAAATATTTTTTTTTTTATTAGTGAAAGAGAGATAGAGTAAGGACTATGTCTCAGTGTGCAAGCTTGTCTGCCTTTAAAGCATATATAGCTGTTTTGTTGTGTAATGTTGGCAAAATGAATAAGATGGTTTGAACATATACTACAGTGGAACCCCGCTATAATGCAATAATCAGGGTCCAAGAAATTGGATCGCGTTAAAAACGGGGTTGCATTAATGCGGGTTTTTACAGTATTTTAATTTTTTCAGCAAACACTGCCATGGCGTATTTATGTGTACTCATGTCTAAAGTAAAAAATCAGAGTATTATTGGACGAATATTAAATGGAATGCAGTAATGATGAGACATATTCAAAAAAATGGACGGATAATATATGTATAGGTTATTACTTTGCACTAGATAGTTTTACTAATTTTTAATGTTTTCCCCCTGAAAATACACGTTGAGCGAGAATACTCCTACTGACGTTATATAATGAATAGGGTATTAATGTCGTTTATTATTGTGCCGTCGTGGCATGCAGTTCATTCATAATGCAATTACCAATTCCATTGAAATATTGCACAGATTTAAAATATTTAATAATTTTGTTCAAGATCTGATTTCAGTGTGCAATATATAGCATGATCATAGTATTAACACCATTTACTTACCGTCTGATACAGTACCATCATGGCATGCAGCTCTATCCATAATATCTGTACCTAATTCCATTACAAAAATTGCAAACATATTTAAACTATTTAATATTTTTGTCACAAATCATTATGTCTGAATTCATTGACAAAAATTTACAGAAAATTAGGTTATGAAAGACAAAGCAAGTGTATGTTTCATTACGTTCCAGGGTCTATGAAGGGTGTCTATACAAATTGTAAGCTTGATTTTCCATAATGGTAAAATATTTTTTTTATATATATACAAAAAATAGGAAAGTATTGATGAGTTCATAAACAAACAACATACACATAAAATCCGAGAACTAAATCATAAAATGCAATGAGTCTGTAATGGTTATGTGCCACTGATATAAAGTTGTTTTTTCTCAGCTGTATGCATGTACGATTTCATACCCTCTCAATTTCCAGCTAACAGAGCTGACACTGTTTACTAGTTAAATGATTCCCTCTAATAATACTGCCATGCCCAGAAAACATGTTGGCTGCTTTTTTTTTTTTGATGTTTATTAAATTATGAGAATCTTGTATCAACCACCACATTGTCAGCTGCTTGGTTGTATATGCAGTTAAAGAACATGTGTCTTTACTCTTGGATTAATAATAAGTTATATTTCTGATGTTTATTTAGGCATAACAATTAAAGGACCTGTTGAAATTAATCCATTTCAGAAGCCACATTTTACACACTATTTCTCGTACTTTATTGTATTATATATTGTATTATATTAGAATTCATACACGATCTCTACCCCAAAATCATAATAAACTTTTTTTGCACAAAGTACAATGAATGACTTTTGTTTGTGAACTTGCTTTTCTGTAATGGTTAAATATTTATTAAAGAAAAGAAGGGGGAAATTAATAACCATTTCATATGCAAACCCCAAACACATGTAAAACCCGAGAACTAAGTGCAGTATACATGTAATGGTCACAAGTTACTTTTATAATTGTTTTTAAGCTGAACACATGACAATTTCATGCCCTCTCAATTTCCAGCTGGTGAAGCAAACATTATTTACTGTTCAATTGATTGCATCTAATAACACCGCCAAGCCCAGGAAACATGTTGGCAGCTTTCGTTTTTTTTTATATTTATTAAACTGTGAGAAGCTTTTATCAACCACTACATTGTCTGTTGCTTGGTTGTGTTGGCAGTTAAAGAAGAAACATCGGCTATTGTTACAGCAACAATTGTATAAAAAATTAATTAAAGACAACCACTAAGACCACATCATGTTTATTTTGGCATAACACTTCAAGAAAGAAAAAATCATGTGCGAATAAATATACAAAATTTCGGGGAGCCACACCGCCACTGCGTTATATCCAAATTCATGTGATGGCTGGGTACGTTATAGTGGGGTTCCACTTCACTTTAACATGTACTGAGATGTAATTTTTGTTGATAAGAAAACATCATATATATATATATATATATATATATATATATATATATATATATATATATATATATATATATATATATATATATATATATATATATATATATATATATACATACATATATATATATATATATATATATATATATATATATATATATATATATATTGGGGGGTCATGTGACCCTTTGCATTGCGCTGCAGGCACTCATGCATATGTATCAATTATTGCATTTTCTCACCAACAATTAATTAATAATTTTTGGAAAAACAAAATGGCAATAAGTTATTATCGATAATTTTGCAAACAAATCTTTTTAATAGAAATGGTATGTCTGGTAATTTAATGGATTTGAAAAGTACAAAGTGATATATATGAAAAATGATGATACATTTAAATAATTATTTTTTTGGATAACTGCAATGTGTGGGAAAAATTAAAGGGTATGAAAAAGTACATAAAATAGGGTACAAGCTTTGTTGAAAGAATGGGACATTGCAGATTCACTGTTTCTGTAGATGAATGATCAAGCAATGATCAAGGAAACCTAAAGACTTTTACTCTTGTTATCAGAACTGATTCTATAGATGAAAGCAATGATCAGGGAAACTTAAAGACCTTAACTCTTGTTATCAAAACTAATCTATAGATGAAAGCAATGATCAACGAAACCTAGAGACCTTTAGTCATGTTATCAAAACTGTTGATCCAGTATCATCATCAATAACATCTTTTAATCACTCATTGTGAAGGGTCTGTAACAGGTGAAGAATATATATATATATATATATATATATATATATATATATATATATATATATATATATATATATATATATATATATATATATGCAAGACCTAAAAAGTGCTTATTACATGTCTGTTAGGATGAACTGAGTAGTACTGGACTTGAATTTCATGTACTTGTATATCTTGTAAATATTTATATCCTGGGTTTTATACAAAATCACAAATTTAAACATGCATTACTGGTATTTAGTGATGGTTTTAAAGAATTTATTATGTTTACTCATGCTAACATACTCGTGTTCATGATTTTCATGCGCTATCCCTTATTTGTGATTATGCATGGTGTCCCTCATAAACATTGTCTGGGTACAAGGCATTCAACATTCAGGATTGAAGAGGCATGGGATCAGCTATTTTAATATTTAGTTTTAGAACAATAATTAAAATTAATGACTTGTATTACAACTACTATAGACAGAACTGAGTACCTGAAACTATTCCATTATACCCTTTTTTCCTTCCTCTTCCAGCTTGGATACCTTTGTTAAGGAGCAATATAACCTTATCTTCTCCTTTCATCTTTCCTCACAAAGTCATCTCAGATATAACTCCACTATTGTTTTTTTTTTAAAATATAAAAATATGAGTGTGTATATAGCAGCTGCCATAAAATTCCAGTTCGCTTAAAATGTAGCCAAGTCTTTCTTATGCATGGATGGCTTGTACCTATTTCAGAATAATAGATATCTATATTTTAAGGATGTTGATCTGCAAATGATTTTAAATTGATACTTACCAGTATGTGGACTTGACATGCACATTTTTGTTTTAATTTATTTTATTTTCAGCAATATCTAATTTATTGCTGTAAATATTGATAACAAATGGCCAAAAAAGTAATTACCTTTAGCTACATTGTTGTTAATTCCATATTTTGTTTTCATTTCAGAATTTTCTTTCTCTAATTGGCTCAACAATGAAGAAATTAATATGTCATTTCCACTGTCCAACCTGGATCAAAGTCAGCTGTTTGAATTTTTGGGAATCACCTCATATCTCCTTGATGACCAGTGTAACAGAACTAATTATCCATATTATTCAAGTCGTGGATGGACCAATGGTATAAATTGTTCTTCTGATGCTATGTTAAAAAGCTAAAATAAAACTTCTGTGTGAATATATTTGCATTCATATATATGTGTAATACAGTCTTGTAATATGAAACTAAAATATAAATATGTATTTCTTTAAAAAAAACTAATTTGTAGATATTTTGAAATTTGTATTCCTTTGCTTGAATCTGTATGAGTGAAATGTATATTTGGGTGCCTAGCACTGGTTGTAAAAGTTACAGGCATATGTTGCCTTTGCTGCACAATTCTGATTAAAATATCTAGGAAATTATAATGGAATCTATCACTTCATATGGAACTGGAATCAGTAGAATTATTTGGTTTTAAGAAAGAATTCTAACCTTGCTATTGAATCTGGACCTAGAACCTTAATGGTGCAGACTTAGCACAGCAATTATTGTACTATCTAAATTTTACATGTTTATTTTAGAACCCAACCCCCTACTATCATATCAGATCACTGCTTACACACTTGCACCTGTGAATCCTTTTAAAATTAGATTTTTGACATAATAATAGCTGAACATTGACAAATGAAAATTGTTGCCTTATTTATTATCAAGTTCAGCAATCTGAATTGTTCACTTGATGAGCAATATTGAATTATGCGGTGGTTCTATTTGATTGAAAATTATTTGTCTGTATATCCAGTAAACTTGTAAGAACAGTTATACAATAGAGTTCTCAATATTTTTCTTTGTCCTCACATAAGTAGTTTATATAAATTATGATATTCGTACATCATAAGCAAATGTTGTTGAAGTTTGAATTGACTCTATATATAGACTCAAAAGCCTTTCTCGACTGAAATAACTAAGCTGAAGCAGACTGGGAACTTAAGTTCTTTATCACTTAAGATGAAGTAGAAGAGAAACATTTTTGTTATTTCAAGTGGGATCCATGTACATCTATTTCAGAGTAGCTTTCACATCGACAGCAGCATTTATGTATAAGAGAAGTTAATTTAGATTGACTATGAGGTTTGCACATGCACAAATTAGAGAAATTCAGACTTCTGTGTTGCTAATTGAACCCATACATTTTTCCTGCTTGGCCATATTTACCTCAAATCCCAAAGTTACATTTTTGCAAAGATTGATCTGTCCATGTGAAGTTTAGCAGCATTATGGGAGGAAGTCTATAGTTTGGACAAATATTTTGGCCCTGGATTTGCTTATATATTTAGTTGCTGTTAATTTGTAATCATTAATTTATAATGTGTAATCATTAGTTTTTAATGTATAATCATTAGATTTTAATGTGTAATTATTAGTTTTTATGAGTAATCATTAGTTTTTAAAGTGTATTGATTAGTTTTTAATGTGTAATCATTAGTTTTTAATGTGTAATCATTAGTTTTTAATACGGCATCATTAGTTTTTAATGTGGCATCAGTGTAAATTACAGCTGTGTTCTTTTCTCAAATACCACTAGCTTTGTTCTGTTATGAACTGTGATGACTCCATGTTCCACAGAAGAAAGGTGTTTCCTCATAACATGAAATAATATCTTTTGGTCTTAATGAGTTTAGATATGTGGTTCTAGATGAGCTGCATGTGGTTTATCAAACATAGTTACAGATATGCCAACACAAATGATCATGATTATCGTAGCATTCGATTTTTCTACATATAGTCAGTCTATCTGTAATTGATAGCACATTTGTTCAAAGTAGTAATACTCTTCAAACATTTTGCATCTTCCTTGGTGCCCTACAATACATAACTGTACACCAACAGTACCAATAAATGTTTTGTGTGAATAGATGGGGTATCCATTTTCCCATTTCAAGAACCATAAATTATTTTAGTGTTTTAGACCACAACAGTAACCATAAACATTAGTTTTCCTGATAAATTATATGCACCTTTCATTTCTCAATATTTTTGTTTCTTTTTTGTTTTATATCTATTAACAGTAATTGACTGCTTTATTCTTATTTACTTTCTGATTGTCAAATAGAATAAAGTCTCTAATTTGGAATACATAATTTTCACTGAAAATGCATAATAATTTTCAAATCTGGAATTAGGGTTCACATCTCTGTTGCCATGATATATCTATACCTAGTGCATAAAATATAACAGCAAAATATGTTAATAAATTTTACAGTTAAAATAATCTTTTTTAAATTAAGATTGTATGGTGAACACAACACTCCCAGGTCTCCCCCAAGAAGCATCCTGTTACATACCTGTGCAGTGCACTGCTGTACAGTGCTGTATTGATGTCAGATGGATTAACAGAGCAGTCAGCACCCGACTTAAAATCAACCCCTGTGACTTCATACTAACTGTTGGCATTGAAAAGCTGCAGTTGAATATTTCTCTTCTAGACTTTAAATGGGGTAAGTTTCAGATATTATTTAAATAACTATTTAATTGTTTTAAAGCATTGAATTGATTATCAGTCTATAAAATTTTGCTTCTTCTATAAATTCCTAGCATTAATAGTAAAAAGACTCAATCAAAGATTTTTGGATGCCTTTGATAAAAAAATATTGTTATATATTGTGAAATGAAATTGAATTTAAAGTGATCCACATTATTTTGGATATATTTTATATCTCATCAAAGATGCAAAAAGGCTATTGAATAAAAACTAGTGATATACAGTGTGACCCCGCTATAACGCGGTAGTCGGGAGCCATTGAAATCGATAGCATTATAGACCGAACCGTGTTATAAGCAGCCAGGTCAGTTAGCTGAAAAAATGATGCATGTACTCCAACAAATTGTGAGGGGTGGGGGGAGGGGGTAGGTAATAAATTAAATGCAGGCGGTAAAATATGTGCTTCATCAGCACAGTTACCATCTTAAATTGATGCACATTAAACGAGAAATACACTTTTAGTTAAGACATAACTAGTTTACTTTATTTAGAGAACCACGAATTGGTACATATATATGAATACTGTTTATATATACATGTCTATTGTATAGGATGAATAGAATATCAACACCATATATTCGCCTGCGAACCTCATCATATACGTTGAAATGATGAATCCACAGTACAAGGGATTCCATCGAAAATATGCACACACACAGCTTTAAAATATTCAAATATTTTGTCACAGGTCATATTGGTCTGAATTCAGTGGAAAAACATAGCACACTCACATAATTAATGACAAAGCACATATACTTTTCAGTACGTCCCAAGTTGGTAAAAGTTAGTTTGCTTTTGAAGCAGCCATTGGTAGCGTTCATAAGCATAGACGTTTTCCAAACAAAAAGGGAACTTTCACGGCACAGTTAACATGTTCCTGTCACGTTGGAAAATACAAGAACCCATCATATTCCATCACTTTTATTTCAGTTTGGTACTGATTAACTTTGAATAAAAGCTCATGGTTTTTATTGAAAGATTGTAGTCAGCTTTCTTTAATGACAGGTTCATGCGTTATTCAAGTCGGCACTAAAGGATAGCTTTGTAGAACCAAACAAATGCCCATTTCTTATTGTGGAGGCAACATCAAATAATTGTATTGCATGATTGACACAAATTTCTTTTCCATTTGCTGAGTTCCTTTTCATAACAATCTGTGCTTTAGAGGTAATCTGTTTCCTTTGAAATTTCCGCAAACTATTTTATCTGGGTGCATTTTTTAAAATTAAGTTGCGAAGTTGCCATCGTTTGGTCGATTGTAGTTACAGTCTCTCCTGCCTACTGAGAAGACTACAAGATGGTTTTTTTTAATTTTATTTTTTATTTTTATTATATTTGTGGTAGTGGAGTGATGCCTTGCACTCGTGCGTCAGAAATTTAACAAAGGGTCAGCGTATGGTAGAGATGCATGTGCTCTGGTCTGATGACATGGATTATATTAAAAAATGTGGGTGTTCTGAACGATTTAATCCTGAATGGAAAAAAGAGAATTTTACCTTCCATTCACATACAAATATCAGTCTAATAAAATATATTAATTACTAGTTAGCGGCTGAAAATCCGAGAAAGTTAGATTACGAGACAATGCTTAGTCCAGTTGACCTCCTCTACCAGAAATGTCAACAACAAAAAAGCAAATATCTCAAAACATACAGTACTCATGCTCGATGTTTGATGTCAGCATAAGCGGATTATGATGTAACAATACACTGTTAAGATGGTATAGACAAAGAAATTGTTTATGTAACAATAGATAAATTTCAGAGCATTTAATATAAAGTTTGCGGTTACCTTTCATGGAGCTCCTAAATTTCTATACAAGTTTAAACAGCCAACAATGTTGATAATAAATGTCACCGGATGGTATATTTTGCCGCCAATAAGGATAATAAAATTGCAATTTGCGACATTAGCGAAGCCCTATGCGATCCTAGAATAAACGTTTTGCACTTTATTTTTTGTACTTTCTGCTTGGTTGTGTATATGTATGCATTGGGAAAAAACAACACATGTCAGTTATTGTTTGTGCAACAACTGTATACAGAATTAATTAGAGACAATCACAAAGACGACTTACTGGCTTTACTCATGGATCAGTAACCAGTAACATTTCCAATAATGTTTATTTTGGCATAACACTTCACAAAACTGGTGAAATTGTTAAATTTTAGAATTTAGAAACTATGCCACGATCGGATTATATTCGAATTCATACTATAACTCTTCCCCAAAATGATAATAAACGTTTTACACTATTTCTTGTATTGAAAAAAGAAAAAATACACATACATATAATCAAAATTGCAGGAACCATGCCACAATCATATTAAATTCAACTTCATACGTGATCTCTTCCCATAATAATAAACTTTAAACCCATAAATATTTTTTCATGTGCGAATGAATATATGAAATTTCGGGAGTCACGCCACGATCGTGTTATATCCGAATTTGCATTATAGCAGGATTGCACTGTAATAATATAGGCCTACATTTTGAGGAGTAATTCAAAATTTATAACTAGTACCTGATCCAATATTGAAGGTCTTGAGTATGTTATAAACTGAGGAATTCATTACAATGGCTATGAAATGTGATGTATAGCCTATTAATATCCAATAGGTGTAATTTCTCAAGCCATTTGAAGATGTATCTGCTTGGCAGACTATCCATCACATAGTTGTATGACTCTGCAGGATTTGACTAACTGCACTGAAATTAAGATCAACAAATTGTTTTCCTTTGCAAGTTTTATGGTTATTGCCTCTTTTTACTTGTGTCAGTGACAAATTTTAGACTTTTTAATTCATCCCCAAACATAGTCATTTGTATGGTCATTGTCTAAGAACTTTTCAGAAAATCACTGTGCTCCTGCAATGTTTCTCTGAGTTATTGGCTTTTGTTTTGCTGTTAACTAAATGCCATGGGACAAAACCATGTGACCACAGCAGATCTAAGAAATTTTGACTGTGAAACCTGTGTAGCATGGTCATGTGACAATGTGCATAGTATTCCTAGAGTTATTGCTCTTTCTCAGCGGAATGCAGTGTATGGCACAATATTTGCAACTAGTCCTCCAATTCTTTTATGGATTGCAATAAAATGTATTGCATGTAATGTTCATCCAAATGCTACTTTGTTATATTTTGATTAGAGTTTATGCTTCTTTTGACTTTTACAGATCAGATGTAGTGTATGACAAAACATTGTGAAAAAGCAAATAGTCTCAATTTTCAGTGGATCAGTATAAAAGTTTGGGACATATTATGGTTATCATCATCAATGTACTCATTGACAGATTTTTATGCTTTCATAACTTATTTTTAAATTTTTTGCTCATGTTTGTCCTGCAGCAATATATATGACAGAATTTTGTGACTGTATATTGCATTTTTCAGTTGTTACTTTAAAACTTGCATCAAATGATGCTCACCATCTGTGGATGTAGTATTTGATCTTTAGCTTATTAGACATCACATGCCAGTTCAAATATGACTCATGGTGGGAGATATGATTGCCGTCGTCATGTGAAATGGAAAAAGAATTTCCAAGAATTACAACAATCCATTGAGTTGCATAGGGCTTGGAACTAAAGTTTGTACAAATTTACTAGTGGCAAAAAAAGTCTGCATGCATTTTACAAACCTTTCAGTTGAACATAACGTTTATCATTGTTGCATGTTTTAAATGCCTAACTTTCAATTACATTTTCCAGCTTAACAATAGCAGTGTATGATATTTTGTTACACCATACTGAAAACTGGTCAAACTTACGGACAAAAATCAACTGTCTTACTAAGACAAACTCATCAAGGTTGGCAGGTCTGATATTACCCATTGGCAGGTACAACCTCATAGATACTGATCCATTCTTGCTATCCACATCCTAGATAACAGGTTGGAATATACTTACTGGTACTATTCCCCTGGTTAAGGAACTGAGGGTTTAACTTTGGGTATAAATTTTAGATTCATGCTTAAGCTTTTGCATTTCACTTGGTTTATTTCCATTATGTATATGTACTGTTACACCTAACTTCATGAAACTAGGTGAGGTGAGCCATCATGCACAACACCCTAATGACAAAAGTAGTTCATTGTGACCTATATTTCATGCTTCACTAAATTTTAGTTAAATTAAAAATACAAAAAGAACTTTAGTTTTAAATGGTACCAACATTTCATTGTCAAGATATTTTAAGTCTACCCATATTTTCTGCAGGATAATTAATGTTTACAGTGGAGACTCCTAAAATTATCATTAAGGTGATCCTTGTGGTCCTTTATTTTTTTAATAGGAGTTATCACCTTCAGACTTGTAGCATAAAGTAATATATGACAAAATATTGTAAACACAACTAGTCTTTCTGTTTTTAGTGGATTACTGTGGAACTTGGCATTTCTTATGATTGTCATCATACAATATACATACTTGTCAGTCATTTTACTCTCATCATTTAGGAAAGTTCTCTATTTTACTATAGATTAATTGGCATCATGGGGGTAGGTGTGGAATGCCAGAGATGCATTGGTATGTGCATGTGAGGAAACTGCTCATTGTTCCTTGTGTTGTTGGAAAAGTAGAATACCGGTAGAACATATTTCTTTTCTTTTTTTCAGGTACAATACAGAAATTTTACATGAATGGAATCTTTCGTATGGAGTAAGTTTACTTATTATTTTTTATCTTACTCTACAATGTCATTATGGTGCACTGTGTAATTTTAATTACAGCAAATGTTGTAAACATTTTGAGTTCAATGTTGATTTATCTTTAAATATATCCCCATATCACATTAATATTAGGAAATAAACTCAACTGCCTGTCGATTCTGGCACTCCCACATGCACATAAATTTTGTCTTTCTTATCTTATAACATACGTACAAAGAAAAATGTTATTGAACTATTACCTTACCTTATTCCCACTATGTGAATACCTATCAACCCAATATTTTACCAATTTATGCTTTCACTTGGTACAATCTGCATCTTGACATCCAAGGATATCTTCATAATTTTGACTTGTTCATCTTGAAAGTCATTATTATATTCTATGGTAATATATTTATTATATCTGGCAGTGATTATTTTTCTTATTTATTATCATTATTTGCATGCATTGTTTTATAGTTATGGACTTTGTTAGTGTGAACTTTGCTCCAATATGGTATTATTATTATTATTATTGGTTGTTTGTATGTGCACACTGCCAGTATTTTTCACTTGTTTAGGTAGAATGTGTATGGTGAATTTAAAAGATAACACTTTCTGGTTTTTATTTTCTGATATTTTTGACCTTCATGTCCATTCAGTTAAGCAATGTCTAGAAAATGGCCCAAGAGCACACAGTTTTAATTGCATCAATTAATTATGCAATACTTGCCTGTTGCTATTGCTTAGCTCATCCATCTTGAAGATCATTCTAAATACAGCGTCCTAAAGTGGGAAAAAAGTCAGCATGACCTTTACATTTTTTCCACACCACTCCTTTACATGGTGATGCACAGAAGGTAGATGTACCTATATGTCAATTCATTTCACAGACGCCATGCTGTATAAAGGTCTGATGCCATTGTGACCAGGAAATTATGACTGTGGACAACTAATATAATGCAGTTAGTAGTCTCTCTCCACAGTGTTTAATAATTTTCAGTATTACTATTATCCATTCATTCATAAAACTTTATAGTAGCTTTTTGTTTTACCTCTTAGAACTTCATTATTTGGGGGAATTCGGAATCTACCTGATGTTCTACCCAAGGTGGTAGACAGATTTAATTAAAATATTAACCGAATGGTATGGTTAAGTTCATTTGTTCTAGGAACAATAACAGGCCATGCTAAAAAAAAACTATTTTCAACTCCATAAAATAGTTATAACTTCAGACAATGCATATGTTTACATTCATGTATTTGCATGTTACCCATTCATAAAGGTTATTATACCACTTCATTCATTCTTGCCACTGGATGTGTTCTAGATGAAAACAATTTCTTATAACCACAAGCCCCCAAACTGAGTGGGTGGACAACTTACATTCACTTCATATGCCCTCATGAAGGGCCTGAACTATCTCAAGTTCAGATTGGATAGTTCTGTGATTCTGATGACACACTGAGCTTTGTAGCTGACCTTTTCCACTCAAGCA
The DNA here is from genome assembly GCA_029339505.1 of Unio delphinus. Taxonomy (NCBI): domain Eukaryota; kingdom Metazoa; phylum Mollusca; class Bivalvia; order Unionida; family Unionidae; genus Unio; species Unio delphinus. The sequence continues at coordinate 5,748,056 of JAQISU010000173.1, forward strand.
ATTTCATTTTGGTGAAGGTTGGGATACAGGAGATAACAATTAAAATTCAAACAAAGTGGTTAATACACTTAGCATACTCTGAGATCTCGAGAATTCACATATGTTTCATGAAATGTCAAGTTGACCGTCTGGCCAAAGTGACCTTGCCACAGCCTTCTCATGGGGATAGGTTTCACACTTTAGCTAAATTTACCCAAATTTGTATTTCTTCTTTTGGAAAAGTCAGCTTTCTTCTTAACCATGCAATGACATGAGTCACAGAACCATTAGTTATTTGCCCTGGGTGGTAGAGTACAATAAGGTACTCATCTTTATTCATAACTGACACCTCACATCTGTTCACATTAGGTTTTCAAATCTTGGGTTCAGCCAATGTACATCTGTGAGAAAGCTTGCCATTGGGTTGGTGGTTCTTCCACCAATGATACTTACAAATCATTTAGTAAAATATGGCATTAGACTCATATCAACTGACCAACCAGTTAGTTGTGATGTCCTTATGTTAGGACAGCAGTTTATCCTTCATACAAGGAATCCAGCCTATTGTAGAGCTGAAGGACACAATGCATGGTACTAATTCAATTCATAGTGCAAACACCATGATATAAAAAAATTCAATAGCTTTAAATTTCTGAGTGCTCATGATCAAACCTATATTTATCAGTACAGATGAAACCTGGATGTCAGCTTCTGTATCAAGGAAATGAAATGAGCCGTGGCATTTTCTGGACCTACATGTGCTTGAAACATGTGCTTTCAATACCAAACCAAAGAGTCAGGTGCTAATTTTAGAAATAACTGTTCCAAACTCAACACTGGTATAGGAATGAAATTGCCATCAATAAAACAATCTCTTTTTAAGTTACAACAAGGATAAGCTCTTAAAAGATTCTTTTTCCTAAAAATTAACTTACATTCTTAACCAATCCTGGCCAGTCAAACCCATATATACTCTATTTTATATTCAACCATTTCCAGGCTGGTTTTCATTTTCCCATACAATTAGTGCTGTGTGTCCTGCATGTCATCTTTTAACTACTTATTCTCTCTATTGTGACAGCAGAATGTATTTGATTGTGAAAGTAAATGTTTTGGTGAATAATGTTTTTCCTGGAATATCTATTTGGTCACATAACTTCTCACAAATGCAATGTTATGCCCTTTTTTGAGTTGCTAGATTCAAAAGGTAGAAGAATTTATTTCAGATATTATTGGAATTGGTAAGCATCCTCCAAAAAATGATATTTAAGACAATCATCGCTTTTCATATCATACTTGAATCAAATGATTTGACGTGTAGTTTTTGCTCTTAAAATAAAAGTTTCTTTTAGAGATAAAATATGGACAGCATATTTATGGCATTCCAAAGTACATGTACTAATATATATCAAATATGTATTTACTAGAAATGTTATTCCTGTTTAATAAAGAATGTTTCCACCTTAAATGAAAGAAATCTTCCCTGAATACCTATTGCATTATACAAGATAGAGTCAGATATTTGAAATATGTTTCAGTTTATATTTCAGGAAATGTATTTTCAGAATTGTAACACAGATTGTAAAGATTATATATATTATTTTATAGTTTCAAAATAGATGACCTGTACAGTCAGGGAGGTTATCTGGTTAGCCTGAACATCAGTGTGTGCCTGGAGGCAAGTTACCCATGTGTTCTGGTTGTGCAAGTTTTTAAGAACACATTACTGACAAAAACACCATGTGCATGGGATGCTGGTTTCCTCAAACCTGGTGAGTCAGGATTTCTTAATCTTAAATTATAAATCGTAGCTTTGTCTATGAAATGTGGTATTTGAGTCAGAGGCAGCAAGGGGCATTGGCTGGAGGTCATGGTGGAAATGCTCCTTTATTTGTGGATTGCATGAGATGTTTGTTTAGTAGAGAACTTTTTCTGTGACTTGAAACTCCTGCTGGAGTGCATATGCTAAGAAGAGCAAAACCTTTTGGGTCTTTCATTTTGTAGTATTGCAGCCACAACTGCAGCTGCAGCTGGTATGGAGGACCATCTAATTCAGACTATAAGATGATGGTCTTCATCATGTTACATGCACTACATCAGAGTTTACCATAATCAGCTTCTTTCTGCTTAAGAACAGTTTTGTACATGCATATAGTGTCGTGTTTTGGACACCATTCTTTACAAGAGATTGTCACATTTACACTTGGGGGCTGTCATTTGATATATTTTGATGTCTAATTCTACTTGACATTTTTCTCCAATCAGATACGCATATGCTATACTAGTAATGTACAGGTCATGCCTGTTTAATAAATTTATTTTACAGTTTAAATAAGAGAGGAAAAAGAATACGTTCTTCATTCTGGAATCAGCCAAGCTCTATTCCACTAATCTGGAAACAACCCAGACTATACACTTTAAGCAGGAACCAGCCTAGCATATATTTAGTTAAGATGGGATCAGTCCAGAATACACTTAGTTTTCTGGGATCGGCCAAGCACAGATTTGGCTTGAGCTGGGATCAGCCCAGGATAAATCATAATGATGGGTTCAGTATAGCATAGATTTGACTTGAAGATGGGATCAGCCCACTAGGCCTCTGGGGAAAATAGTCCTTGACTAATGAATCACCCTCTATAAATAAAGAATTATTATTATTATTATTATTTTTATTATTATTATCATTATTAATATTATTATTATTATTATTATTGTTATTATTATTATTATTATTATTATTATTATTATTATTATTATTGGGCAGCTAATCACATAGTGTACCTAAAGATGGAATCAGCCCGGAATACACTGTAATGCTGGGATCAGACTAGCAATCATGAGGAAGCAGTCTATTTCATCTTTTATATTCAGATTTTAACCCATATATAATGTGACTCTTTCTGTGGGTAGTCTACTCATGGGTTAAAATCTGAATATAAAACACACACACACACACACACATATATATATATATATATATATATATATATATATATATATATATATATATATATATATATATAATAAGATTTACAGTTGATTTAATGTTCTGTTTAAATATTAGAATCCAAATATTCAAACAATTCAAATAATTCATTAGCTTCAATATTGTTTTGAAAAATAATTCCTATGCAATACTATGTTCATGCAACCTGTATCTCTTTTCCTATAGGATTTTCTTTGACCAAGTGGCTTCAGGATAGGAATGCTACATTGGGATCCATGTCTGATAAAGTTCAGATCAGCTTCCTATATGAGGAACTGGGAATTGCTCCATTCCTAAAGGATGAAATGTGTAATGTAAATGCAAGCAAAGCATGGCAATCAGGTAAGAACTTCAGGAATACAAGTGACTGAAGGTACTGAAGACACATTTAGCACTTTTCAGTAACTTGAAAAGCAATCACTTCTTCAGCAATCACTCACTCATTCTTCTGCGTTAATACTTCTAAGCGTATGTGACCTTGAAAAGTAAACCACATCAAAACTCATATCTGAAATTAGGGTGCTTAGCACATTGAATAATCATCTTGGATTTAAAAAAAATACACAATTTGCCAAAGACAATATCTTACATCATTGTAAGTTTTAAAGTTTACTTCTAAGATATGAGATTAATATTAAGATAATTTGTGGATATTCTTTATGTTGGTAGTAAAAATTCTCATAATTCTGTAAATTGCTAGATTACATTGTCAGATTTGAAAGATACAAAGTTTGGGGGGGGGGGGAATTATCATAGATACAAATTTTATATATATATAAAATTGTTACACAATATTATCAATGTGAACAATTTATTAAATACATTAGGTATTGTTGCAGCCATAAATGCCATTGCAGATGCTGTGCAAAAGGTTATACAAATAACTAAATTGAATGTGCCTAAAGTTGCACAATACAAATTAACTAAGTGCAGCTTTTTACCCTTTTTCTGATTCAGATTTACCAACCAATCTTTAAATGCCTGAATTGCTCAATGATCGTTTTTATGAAAATGTAGAAAATCCATTGATTGTTGTTTTACAACTGCATCAACCACTATACTCAATCTGTCTATTTTCACCCATTCTCTAAACCGTATATTTAGTGAAATTCTGGAATGATGTGCTCAGTATATCCCATAATATTTTTTTCTTAAGAATAAGCATTGTATGCTACCAAACTGTACCACTTGTATGGCCTATTGATTAGAGTGTCTATCTCAGATGTGGGAGGTTGTGGGTTCAAACCCTGGCTGAATCATACCAAAGGCATAAAAAATGGTACTAATAGCTGCTTTGTTAGGCGCTCGATGTTAAAAGCTCAGTGTTAGGACTGGTCAGCCTGGTGTCAGGATAATGTGACTGGGTGGGATATCATGCATCATGTCTGTGACATGATGCCCCAGTGCTAGACATCACTATACAAACTGCTACAGCATAGATGTCATAGTGATATGACGGAAAAATTGTTAAGGCTATGTCAAAAATCCAAATCACTCACATGCTGTCAGACTGTAATGGCCATAATGAAAACATGAAACAAATTCAAGTAACATACTGAGGTTACTTCCACCCATTATATAACACCATTGACACCACCCACCCCTGCCAAAATTGGTATTGTCACAAGTCCTGTGCTTCTAGATACATATTATTACCCTGATTTAACATCATTTGTATTTACTAAGGCAGCAAAGTTTCATTAAGAGATAGATATGAAACAATTAATACCTGATTCTTTTAATACAGTATCGTGATTATAGATCATAATGTGATAAAACCAACTTACAATGTTGGTGTCTCCTAGTGAACAAGCTAATAAAACCCACAAAAGCCAAAGAGAAGCGAAACATCGAATGAAGTAATGAACCAAAGAAAGAAAAGATATTTTCACACACCTTCAAGAAATAATTTCAAAGCTGAAACTTTGTAATGACTAATAACTAAATTAGTTGGTAGGGACATCATATTATTTGACTAGTTTTTTTCAAATGTGAATAGTAATAAATTATGTTAAGGTTATCTCCTTTTATCATGAGGTTTATCCCTGATGATCCTAAACTATTCATCCACATTTTCAAATGTGAATAGTAATAAATTATGTTAAGGTTATATCATTTTATTATGAGGCTTACCCAGGGTGATCCAACACTATTCATCCACTTTTTCAAATATGAATAGTAATAAATTATGTTAAGGTTATATCATTTTATTATGAGGTTTACCCAGGGTGATCCTAAACTATTCAACCACTTTTTCAAATATGAATAGTAATAAATTATGTTAAGGTTATATCATTTTATTATGAGGTTTACCCAGGGTGATCCTAAACTATTCAACCACTTTTTCAAATATGAATAGTAATAAATTATGTTCAGGTTATATCATTTTATTATGAGCTTTACTCAGGATGATCCTAAACTATTCATCCACATTTTCAAATGTGAATAGTAATAAATTAACTTTTTCAAACAAATGGGGCCAATTTATTTTTAAATCTGGCATAAACAATGTTTAGAAAATGCTTTGTATATTTCCAGTAAGTATACATGTATAATCTATTTATTTATAGATTTAGAGGTAGAATGAAGTTTGTCTACTAAGATACTATCATATTTAGGTTTTGGAAAGAAAGTCATATGGCACTGAACATCAGAAGATGCTCATAGAGATGGACAAAAGTATAATAAGTACAAAATACATGGAACAAGTTTTGCATGTTGTTAAATGTCTTCCTTTTTATAACTACAGGGGTTTTGGGAATGTATAAAAGAAATTACATGCCTTTTCGTTTTTTTTTTTAAGATGCATCTTGCAGTGCTGTACCAACCTAGGTTTTTTTAATGTTTTATGAAGCTGGTTCATACAGAAAATTATGGACATTTCATTTTATGGATTTTAGCCTTTTTACCATTATATATTCTTTACTTTTTTATGCAGTGGGGGGAGACTTGTGTACAACATAATTATCTTGTATTTCTTTCTCTATGATGGACATTTGCATTTGACTGGGAGGGGGCTTGTTCAACCGGGGATTGAGTCAAGGTTTTAGGTTTTGCAATTATAATGATTATTCTTTGCTTATTACTATTTGGCAACAGTTATGCTTATTTACTATTAAACCTTTACATGCATCCATACATACCTATGCACATACATACATACATAAATATATACACACATACATATACTCACACACACACACACATACATACATACCTACCTACCTGCCTGCCTGCCTGCCTGCCTACCTACCTACCTACCTACCTACCTACCTACATTTCATTTACATTTAGATTGTGCCAATGAGTTGACCTTACCCATTCTGCCCAACAACATCCATTGCTCAGTATCAGAGACCTGTACTAGTGTGGAATGCTGTGTTCCTGTGGACACCTTGACCAGGAACATAAATACTTCATTATCAATTGATACATGTGGACACTGGCTGACCATTCAAATTGAGAAAATGACAGTGCATCAATCCCTCTATGAATATCAGCTGGGTATGTACTATTACCATTGGTCAAAATGATATTTAAAATTATTAAGATAAAAATTCTTCATTTGAATATCGGAATTATAATGTGAAAATATATAAGTATTTTTAACATCAAATATAGAATATAGAAACACATCTACAACTACAAAATATATCCAACATTTTTTAAGAAGTTATGAAGACATTTAAAGAATAATTTGTTCCATGTATATATAATCCAATAATTTATCAAATGTCATAGTTCCACAGAGATTTCAAGATACAGTTCTTAATGTTATTTTTGTCATCATTGAAAATTCACTTTCTTATTAATTCTTTGAAACTGAATACATTATTTACAAACATGGTAGAGACACTGTTCCATCTTCAATAACAGACTGATTAGAAATTGAAGATTATTATTATAACAGGTAACACAGAGGAGCACAATACATTGTGCAGCCAAAATATTTGAATAATTTAATTTTGATATTCAAATAATAATTTCTGAATTTACATAGAAAATATTTGAATGAGTGCACACATATCTGTAAGGTCTAACCACATCTTCATCATCTGACCCATTGGATTGTAAAATAAGACCCAATATGTATAACTAATGATATATGTAAGAGCATTGCCATTAAGAAGTAGAGAGAGTGAGGAGATCACAGTTTGAAAGATGTTGTCTAATAGAAAATTGTAGATAATATCATTTTTGAAAATGTGTACTGTTCACATATCCTTTAAAATGTAAAACCTGTGATTGAAGAACATATCAATAAGTCATAATGTAAATAAGATATGAAAATAAAATATGTGATCCTGCATCTCACAATGATGTTTGAACTGAGATGGTACACTGTAAAACCCATATTAATCTATCAACTTTAATTAATTAAATTTTTTTAATTCAGATCCTAGACTTGTTAGTTGTTTTAGTAATGACAGTCACATGTCATTTTAATAAACTGTAAAAATATGTTCTGAATAAATATAGAGAAATCTCTGAGCACACAGTTAAAACAGAATATGTCCATATTCTCGTTAAAAAATTCTAAGTCTACATTTCCAAGATATGTCCAAGCTAAAAAATGACTGAGTTCTTATTTCTGGGGTTTTTCTGAGCCAGAAATAAACAAAGTTTTCATGTCCAAGGCTTTTTCCAAGGTATTTCCTAAGCTTTTTTATAGTATGAAATAATGTCCAAGGCTTGCTTACAAAACCTTTGACAAAATATCAACAATTACTGAGGTTTGCCAGGTTTCCCTAGGAATACTATGGAAAAACCTTGGACGTCCAAGGTTTTAGGTTGAAATTCCAAGTATAACCTTTGAAAATGTACAGGTGGGCAAACTGATTATCAGATATTGTGACTTCTCATCATTGTTTATGTAGTATAATACAATCAAAGATTATCAAAATAATTGTCATAAGAACAATAGGTCAATAATTATTTTTGTCTGGCAAGCTACCAATTTTAGTTTTTTAGTTTTTAGAGTATCTTTTTTAGTTTTGTTTAATTTAACATAACATTTTTTGATCTTTGCAGATTCATCAGCAATTAAGAGAATCTTATTCATCTTACATCTTCAATGATTGCTCTTCTTTAATACAATTTTAAATATTACTTGCATTAAAGTATTTATTTATTCATATTTTACTTTAAAGTCTGCTGGGATTATTAATTCTTTATGTGTTACATTAATTGACATTAGCAATGCAGTTCGAATTATTGAATTCTAGTTTGCAAAGAATTTGTACAAAAAATACCTGACATACTCTAAAATAAAACATGAATGATCACCATCAAATCTAGTATATTTGTGAGAAAGAGTTAGTATCATAAGTATTTCCTTCGTGTGATTGATCCACTGCCTTAAATATAACAATAATAAGTCCTTTATCAGTTTGTGACAAATATAAGCAAAGTAGTTCACATATAAATAAGACTAAATACCTTTCTGTACCATAAATAAGCTAGACTCCTTAGCTTTCAACCTTATCTTAAAACTTCTTTAGAAAGGTATATATTCCTAGTTTTATTGACTGCAAATATCTGTAGCAGGTAACAATATTCATTTTATTATTTCACATATATCTAATTTCTGATATTATGAATGTGAACATTAATATAGGAATAGATATAGATATGCAAGTTATGTATTGTTTTAATTTATTTTCAGTTACATAATTGTGACATTCACTATGTTTATTAATCTTATTAATAGTGTATGAAAGTACCCTATAAAGTTGTTTATGTTATTTGTAATGGTGATTTTGTTCTTAGAATTTTTCTGATGATAGATGAAATAAGAACTATTGACTGCTTTATGTTTGACAGTTCTGTATTTGACCTTAATTGTCTTTACATAAAATAGTATAATGAAATGTTTTTTTTTTAGAAAATGATGTCATAAAGTTAGCAGTAGAATCTTTTTTCTAATTACAGGAACAACAAAGAGATTATCTTTATATGGAGTCTTCAATGTAGAGTAAGTGACGGCACAGGATGTGCAGATGTTAACACATGAATGATTTCTTTTCAGATAAACATCATTTATATGACAAACTAACACATAAAAAGAAAAACCCAAATTTAGAGGATATGGTTGAACTTAATTATTTTGACAAAGTTGAAGGATGCAGAGATAATGCTTGGTTGGTGGAGTAAAAGAAATATTTCCCTTATTGGAAAAAACTACTGTTTGCATGGGGGCAACTATTTAAGTGATGGTCCTTTTTTAAGTGGCTAGAATGGATGAAATGCTACTGGTGGGTAATTTTACCTTTGACCTTTCAACACAGCATAACACTAGATATTAGTGTGAATTCATGCAAAATTTAAGGTATCTCTTCCTAAAAAATGAGCAGGCTCATAAATATCACATACAGCTTTGAACCCAAAGAAACTATCCTTTATTGATATTAAATAGCTCAATATAATTATTTATTAGAGTGCTTGATTTCTATGTCAGCTGCCAAAATCAAGCATTTACTAAATGACATTATTCTCCAGAGCAATTAGACAATTATTTTCTGGTCATTAAAATGTTTTACAAATTGCCACTTGGCATGGTTGTGCAATGGTAAACATATAGTATTCAGTGGTAATGTCAGTGTAATTACATGTAGTTTTTGTGCATATAACTTAGTGCCATTGTCATAACTCAACATGATTGTTGTGCTGTGATGTTAATGAAAAAATAAACCCCTACGTTTTTTCTTTATTCATTAAAAATTATATATTACTTAGCTTTGTTGAAGCATACTGCAAGCAATTTCTGCATAGATACCATTTGCACAAAAATAAATTACCCAATTACAAATTGAGAATCCTCTTACTGAAAATGCCAAAGCAGGAATTGGACTTTATTGTGCAAATCCTGGATAAATCTTGGGGCATGGGAAAGGTCACTGCTTAATAAACTGAGCCAGACACTTGTAGTAAATATTTCAAGAACAAATTTGTACATGCAATGGCTCTTTTTTTGAGGTGTATGACAACACTACTTAGTAAAAATCTTTTTAAATAAATGTTTAAATCTCATTGAAATTACACTCCAGTAGGATATTTGAACACATCTACTTTGTCCACAATCTGTCAAACTTTTGTCTGGAGCAGACCAAGTTGCAATTATTGACTTTGTAGTTTGAATTTAAATAACTGAGCATGTGTTCTGTGATTACTAATTTGCAAATAATAATGTCTGCAGTCAAAATTACTGTAAAGCAGTTTGATTTAAATAAAGAATGACATTTCCATGGACATTTACTTATACATGTTGTAGTGAAACATATAAGTTTTGAAAGTGCTGTTAAAACCAGCAACTCCTAATGTGATTGTGTGTGCTCCAAAACTAAACTCAGCTATCCAGGTTTTGTTATCTTTAAAGTAAATATTTGCCTGTGTTTTTCACACCTTATGCTAGGCAAGTTCTATTTCTTAAGATTATGTTTTCTTTTCCAGTGTGGATCTTTTTCTGTGGTTCAATTGCAGTGAAATGGTTGACAATAAATTTATAAATTGATGCATATACTGTAATGAGGCAGTTCTTAAGCATTATTAAGATTCATGATGACCATTTCAATACACACACTGTTCTGTGATACAAATTAATGAAAAATATTTGATTCTTCAGTTTCAGAATTCAGAGTCTGCAGTATGAAAATGCTTACATTGTCAACATGAACTTGAGTGCATGTCTGGAATCGGCTGGTAACTGTGTGATATCTGTACCTGTGCTGAAAAATACAAAACTTCCCAAACCAAACTGTGGTCTGACACAGAGCTACTCAATCAAAGGTAAAGTGTGCATACACAAACAAGAAGCATGCAATTTTATATTACACAATTCTAAAATTATTAGTTTTGTGTATAAATTTGTACAATTATCTTATCAAGTTTAAAAAGTGTCCACTCATGTATTGGTGAAAGATGTCAAATCTTTAGGTATTCTTTTCATGAACATGCAAAATGGATGCTATTTATGTACATGTATATTCTGTGTAAAGAACATATATCACAAATTGCCCTTACTTCCTGTGTAGCTATTCTGATTTCCTTTTTTTTCATTTCACTCACTACAAATTGTACAAATAGTAAAATAACTGTTTTCAGATGAAATTACTAATTATTAATTTCTTGTATTGCATTATCTATAACAAGCTTTTTCATTTATTATCTGCCTTTTGTTGTAATAAGAGGTTTACTGAAATAGAGGTAGTTGGAACTTTATCTGAATTTGAACACAAAATATTGACAATATTTTGATCAAGAGTTCTCAGAATTTTACATTAGTTTTGGCCAGTGTTTTATAAGCTTATGATCTTTCCAATCTTTATTTACAAACGCTTAAGCATGCTTTCTCCCAATGATTTTAATTTATTTTTGGGATTCAGTGAATCCTGGGAATTTTTTCAGACAGCCCAGACAGATTTATACACATCTGTTAATGTACTTGTATACTTTGACACTGTGAAAGTTAAGCACATGAAACTTGGGTAAATGAAAGTTCCATGGATGTAAATTGTACCAACATTTTGGGGATTTCAGTTTCATCCCAGGCAGTTGGAATGGAGGGTATGGGTGGTGTAACATAAATTTCAAATAATTTCCTAAGTTGTTTTTCTCACATGTCTGAGAATTTAATAGTGTTCACTAACCAAAGTGTCAATACAAATTAAACTGAGACCTCTAAGTCCTGTTTTAGGGTCTTTCCTTACTTCCTTCACCATCACTCTCCCTCACAACCATCGACACTCACCTGGCCCCTGCATCATAACATAAAATAAAGAAACTTATGGAGATAAACATCTTCTGTCCATATATTCACATGCTGACAAATATTTGAACATGCAAATGTCATCAGCTCCAGTGTCAATCCCTCTACCCTATTCCATGACTGGAACTAAGCTTTCAATTCATAACATGAAAATGTTTGTGATCCCAACCCTATGTGGATATTTACACATGAAAAGACGAATATATATATGCACTTGGTATTAATAGGGTACATCCAATTCCCAAACCACCCTGTAACTGCATGCATACAGTATGTTAGAAGACACTTGCTCATATATTAGAGACACTGGCCTCTATTAGTGCATTCTTGCTGTCAAGAGGTTCCAACTTAGTAGTGGGTGACAAAATAGTGGATCCAATGGTATATGTTTTTAAAATGCCTAATTGTAATTGTTTATACCCTCTCCTCACTGCATACAGCTGTAACATCTTGAGTTGGTCTGTCCCAAAAGGCATTTTAGCCAGATTATGCAAAAAAAATACTCAGTATAAACCATTGATAATCAGTATGTATGTCATACATTTTGAATGATTGGTGGAATTTTGTAGTAATGTTTTACATGTGTAGAATTTTACACAACATTGTCAGCATGCATGATTGTGCAGATTAAAACCTCGACTTTGGGCAATGAAATTGTAAAGGATTGCTTATGTCCATATTTAAATTGCTTAACCTGGAAACCATAAAACTCTTAAACTTGAGAATGTGCAAGAGATTTTATTTGACCAATGTTACGTGCTTAGGCTCAAATAAGCAGCAACACAGAAAGAGTGAAAACTAACAAGCTTGTAAAATTTAACAAACAATTTATTAAGTACAAATATTTTCATAAGAAAAAATATTTAAACTTACGGTTTTAGAGAATCAAATCCAACATTAATCCAATATAGAATTCACAAAAATAATCCAGTCCTGATAAATAAATGTTCTAATAGTTCCAGGTTTGAATGTTGACGATGTAATCCAAAATGGCTGACGATGTTACGTGATGCAGTTCTTGTTTTTATAATAATCCAAATAAAAATCTATAAGCACATGTTCTTTTCCAAATAAATAAAATAATTTCTCTTGCTCCAACAAATTGACACAATTTCCAGTACAAGGTAATTAAAATTATAACTCAAACAGAAAACACAACTTAATATCATAAAACCCCAACATCTACTACTGTTAGCTTCCAAAACACAGCTATATATATGTAATTCCCTCGTAAACAAAAAGGAATCACGTGATTCTCTGGAAGGTCAAAGAAAGAGGCTACCTTCACTAAGTCACGTACTTATAGAATGATTCAGAAGAAAATCAGCCACTAATAACTAGAAATAAAAATATGTCCTTGGATCTAGCCAATCGTTTTAGAAGCTTGTTCACACTCTCTGAAGCAGGGTCAGAAATGAGGTCAAGAAGCAAGGTCAACCTGTGTTTACAGATAGAGTCAAGGTCAGCCTGAATTTTCCGGAATAATCTCCCAATTAATGAATTATAAACCCTAAAATGACAAAATTGAATTTGACAATTAAAAATAAATAATTTAAATCAAATATACGTAACACCAATTAAAAATGATTTAACCTTTGAAAGGTCATGTCATTCATCTGTATGTTTATAAATCTTATTAGCAAGAGGGCACATAAACCACTCAATTATAGATATTGAAATTTGGTTAACTTATTTATATGCATATGTAGTTGACCTAATTAGATTTTGAGGCTTATTTTCTGTAAGTGAAAACAAAATTAACACTTTGAACTTCAACATTTTTGACTGATACCTTCCTAACACAATTACAGATACCTTTCTAATACAATTACAGATACATTTCTAGCACAATTACAGATACCTTTCTAACACAATTAAGGATACCTTCCTAATATAAGTACAGATATCTTCCTAACACAATTACAGATACCTTTCTAACACAATTACAGATACCTTTCTAACACAATTACAGATACCTTTCTAACACAATTACATATACCTTCCTAACGCAATTACAGATACCTTCCTAACACAATTACAGATATCTTTCTAACACATTTTACAGATAACCTTTCTAACATAACTACAGGTACCTGCATAACACAATTACAAATTACCTTTCTAACATAAGTACAGCTACTCTAACACAATTACAGCTACCTTTCTAACACAATAACAAATACCTTTCTAGCACAATTACAGCTACATTTCTAACACAGTCTAGTTTATTTTGTGTTGATTCACATGCATAATGCTGACATTTTATTACTAAATGATAACTTTGAATTCTTTTGATAGCGGTAGTATATTTTTAAAAATATAAAACAAATAAGAAAACAGCATGTTTCTTGTAATTTTGTTCTCACTTGGCATCATACTTCTACATGTGTAAATGATTTGTCTGAAAAATATTGTGTCATAGTTTTAAACAAATAAACATTTCCTTTTAGCAGTGTTTTAAAATTTACAGTTGAATGGTATTATGAGCATTCTTAACATCATATTTGCCAGTTTAGACATTTTAGGCTCTCTTAGGCCTCTTGTTCACTATACATTTTAAGCTATTCATTTTCAGATATTGACTCTGTGTCTTTTGACTCTATTTGGTCTACAGATTTTTCTCTGCGTTACTGGCTTGAAGTGATGGGACAAAATTCCAGTCAACCCATCAAGTCTTATATTGTGCATTTGTTGCTAGATGACCTTGAAATGGCCAGGTACCTTAAGACCTCTGCCTGTGATATAAGTGTCCCTCCATTCCATGGTGCTGTGGCTGGCTGGATAAACGGTAAGCTGGCTACCTGGTATTGCATGAAAACTTTCATTCTTAGAAATGTCAGGCTGCTTCTTAAAAACCAACTTGACTGTCCATGCATGTGATCATGTGATGGTGGTTTATTCAAGAACAATGGACTTTGAAGTGTAGCAAGACCAGTGAAAAAAAGTCTAAATTTTCTTATTTTCAAAACAAGGAGATGAAGAAACATATGCAAACTGAACAGCCAATGCATGACGAAACACAATAATGTAAACGAAGATAGACAGCAAGCAGATATATCATGAAAAACAACACAAAAACAAAACAGCTGCTTTAAGCCAGTTATGCGATAGTAGCCATCTTTCCTGAAGTCCACAATAACTTTATATTATTTAAAAATGTTATACTTGTTTTAATGTTATTACTTTTGGAGTTTAATATCAGGTTATTGGTTCTCAGGTGATGAAACAATGAACCCAATAGTATTTCAAACCATTTTTATACACTTGCCATAATATTATGTTTTGATATTGTCTAGCCAACTGTAACCAGTTTGGTTTATGCAAAATATAGATGCCAAACTTTGTGGATAGTAGGCACTTCAGGTAAGAAAGATCCATATTAATTTTTGGATCAGTATGTCATAGGTCAGAGTTATTGTGACTCAAAGGAAAAGAATAGTTTCCACAAATAACTTGAGTTACCTACCATCTGCACATACCAAACTTTATGAATGTTTTCCACTTATGGTAAGAAAGTATCCTTTAAATTATTGGTGCTGAAGGTCAAATGTCAGTGTTATTTTATAAGACAAAAGAAGTTTTCCATACAATATCTACAGTTCACCATCAAATGTTGTAAACTGCTTGCACTTAGGATGGAGAACACTTTTGATTGTGCTGCTCAAAGTTCAAGGTCACTGACTGAAAGAGCTTTCTTTTTCACAAAAGTGGTCACCAACTTAAGACAAATGTTGTCTGCACATAAGGTTTTTTTAAATATATATCAGTACTTTCCCGCTTTACTTACAAAACAGTGATAAAGCTAGAGATCATTATGATGTGTTTACAACACTTTTTGATTCACAGTTCTCTTTTGCTGTTGCTGTTCTAAAAAAGTAATTTTCAAGGTGCTTAAAATTTTCTGCAAAAATGGTGTACACAGGATGGAATGATGATAAATATATTTAAGACAAGTATTCTGACTTCAGCTCTATCAGAAGAAATGCTGACTCTTTTCTAGAAGAACACATCATAGCAAGTTGTCACACATGATAAAGTTTTCAATGTTGAAAACAACCTAAAAATGAACAGGTATGTTAGATATGTAAGACATATAATTACAAAAAGGTCTCCTCTACACTCAGGGTCTTAACATCTCCTCTGGGCATGTGGAATTTCAACATTTTATGGACTTTATCAAATAACAATTATAAAATTCCAAAACAATAAATATAATTATTTAAGAATTGTACATATTCTGATCCATTGATTTGGAATAGTTTAAAGAAGTGATAGAAGCATCCTCACTAAATTCTCTTCACTAAAGAATACAAAATGGCTACAAAAGAAAGTTATAAACAAGTTGTACATTCTTTTATTCCTTAAGTTTCTTACCTTTTATGTTAACCTCACAATATCTTGCTGTTATTGTTCTTTAGTTTATCTTAAAAAAATGTACATTTTTGTATATCATAGAGGGCCTCAATGAAAATTATTTTCTAAACTCCTTGGATTACATACTAAATATTAAGACATTATTATTGTTAATTATTATTATTATTATTATTAATATTGTTAATAATATGTTTGACCCTTTTTTTATTTTTTGTTTGTTTTATAAGTATCTCTAGCTACATGATTTTTGAGATTCCATAATTTATCCATTAGCTTTATGAATTTCTAATTAAATTAATTAGGAATATCTCATCTGGTGAAATGATCTTTGATTTTAAAAACAGAATGTAAGTCAGACCTGCAGCTTCAAAACATGACAGATAATTTGACAGTGTGCCATGTTTCATCCAAGTGTAACAGAGTAGAGTGTTGCATCCATGTAAACACCATCAACAGATTTATACAAACTTCAATGGAAATAGATCCTTGCAACCTTGTTACTAAAGTCCAGATTGAGAGGATGCAACATCAGATTTCTCTTGCTGATTATACATGGGGTAAGTGAAATAATTTATAGAAGTTTTGCAGTTATGTGGATGCAGAACACTGTAATTGTTACTGCTCTTCAATTTTTAAGTGTTCTGAATAATTTGGCAATTTACCATGAAACTTAAATGCTCAATGCATGGAAGATATCATTTTTCAATGCAGGCACAGAAAGTTAGATCTTCATCAACTAAAATGATGTTAAGTTTACATATTGAAAAAGTAGTTTATACTTATGGATTTCAGGGATAACACTTTGAAAACTTTGACATATGAATTGATATGTCATGAAGTGATTTTGTCTTTTTTTCTGTCCTTGATATGGTAGTCTATTTCATGATAATGGAGATATAATACACACAGTTAAATTTTTAAAAGTAAATGTTCAGTGAATCTAAATATTTGGCTGGAGTTAACTGTTGTTTAAAGTTCTCTAATGTCACCAGCAGGAAAAATGTGTGTTTCTGAAGTATTTTGCGTGATTTTGAATCATCAAAATTTCAATATTATCTATAAAGCTGGTTGATCACACATACACATGCCCTAGACATCCTTTTCATTTCTGATCAGTACATCTTCTATATACTTAGTTCAGACAGTTGTGTCCCCCAAATGGCACTCCCATTGCTGACATCAACATTACCAGGTTTTATTGTGTGCAGATAGTGTGTGCACAGGTCTGGATAATTTGGAAAAAGTTTAAAAGCTGATTTTAAAACATAGAAACCAACCATTAGGTATTGTGCTGAAAAATGCCAGAACATTAACTATTAATTGATTATAGCTTCTTTGTATGTCAGATGCACTCAGAACCATTTGTCTTCCAAATGTTTTTCATTCTGCATTTCATTATCTTTGTGATTTTAGAACTTACCAATTGATCAGTACCATATAGCCAGTATTGTGCTGATATGCCATTAAACCCTATAGATACACAATGATGCAGTTTGTTGCATACATTATCTAAGAATCATTTGTACCTTGTTTTAACTTTCATCTAATCCTCAAACTTTATCGATAGAGATATGGCCATTGACAATTACATATGTTGCTTATAACAAGCATAAATCCAAACCATGCACATATTCTTATGCAATTTGATATGAAAATCATCTCATAGAGTTGCATGTGATTTTCATGGGTTTAGTTTCATTCTTAATATACTGAGGTTTTTATATACTGAGGTATTTGTATACTGCATCCTGCTCTCTTATGCCCAGATGGAATCTTTCTTCTGTTTAATGGTCATTAACCACTGCCTGATATGAACCATTGAGTAAAGCTAGATCTCACACTCAAAACAGTGTTCCTACTTGCTCATGCTTCCAGAAGACAAAGAAGTAAATATCATGCTTTGTCCATTTTTGCTGAATGTCTTTGGTTTATTGGGAATTATGACTAGTTCCCTTGTCTACCCTCTGGGCTTCCCAGGATCTTGCAGTATCATTTTATTTTGAAGGTTTGAATCCTTCTTTGTAGATCTGATGTGATTATCCATGTTTCACAAACATACAGAAAAATCTATATCTCATTTTGAAGCCAAGTGTCTAATGTTTCTAATCTTGGAGTGATTAATCCTATTTAACTAATAAATAATTTTTACATGTAATCAGATTGGTGGGGAAGTTGATGCATCTGATTTCTGCAATGTAACTACTTGAGCAGTTTAAATTTAGGTCAGCTATTACAAATGGTAATTTTCAGTCTATGAATTCACTTACAGCAATTAGGAAAATACTCATAGTGTGGATTAGGGAGGGCTTTTCATCAAAGAGACAGTTGATTAACATGTTAAAATTCAGAATTTAGAGAATTGAGCAATGCTACTTAATTTAATAGCACAGAAGAGTAATGTAAAGCTGCACATAATAGTTAGGTACTATGGAGGATAAGGCACTGCAGGAAACTTACGTTAGAAATTATTAATGCACTGCAGGACTTTACCATCATATTGAGCTGAGTTGGAATCTATATGTTAAAGACAATAGTACTATTATCTTGTTAATCAGATATTTTCTATTCAGGCACAGTCTTGAATGTTGACCTTAGAGGAGTTTTGCGATTGAGGTGAGTTTTTCTATTTTTGTTGAACACACCTTGTATCCATGTATTTGTCAATTATACATTTCTCAATTTTCCACTTCCAAGGCTGCATCTAGGTATTTATTGATACATGTAGTATGTAATATTACAATTTTAGTAACTTGTTTTATTGCTGAA
Source organism: Unio delphinus (assembly GCA_029339505.1). Lineage (NCBI taxonomy): Eukaryota > Metazoa > Mollusca > Bivalvia > Unionida > Unionidae > Unio > Unio delphinus. The sequence continues at coordinate 5,766,925 of JAQISU010000173.1, forward strand.
TGTTTCTAAAAAGTTGATCTGAGTATTAATCTTTCTATGAAAATTTCATTAGAGAGGAACTTTTTAGTTTCATCCAAAAAAAATCATAATTCATAACTAAACCATCATGATTCATTTTCTTTAAAAATGTACTTTTCCTGCCAGCTTTGATTTTATAGACTTAGAACATAAGTGGTTTCTGTAGAATATTTAAAACCCTTTTTCACAAAATGGGACCCAAGCTTTAAAACTTAAGTCTTTATATGTTGTCTTCTGTGTAATCAATCCCAAAATTAGTAAATTTATAGTAATCAGGCCACTAGAATTAACAATGTTACAATTTTTAGAGGATTATTTTATCTGTAAAATGTTCTAATCCAAGTTATTTTATGTACATCAACCTATATTTCTATATATATTCTGCAACCCTCATAGGTAAGGTTCTTAAGAAATATATTCTTTCTGATTCTTTCATTAGAATCCTTCCTGCATAATAAACACTGAGAAAAGAGAATTGAGTTCTTTCAAAAAAGTCTTTCATTGGGTTTGATATGGATAGAAGCAGATGGTTTATTTTAAATCACTGTTTTTAAATAG